>VSWD01000011.1:48612122-49212122 GCA_033119305.1 Pinctada imbricata | reverse complement strand
CAAAACATGACAGGTGGATCTATAATAATGCTTGACCAAGGACATTTACATTGATCATTTACTTTTTTAAAACACATTATTTTGTAAACGTGTACATGTATATTTTCATTTCATTTCGTCGTTAATGACGGGAAAAATCAAGAGTAATAAGGGATTACACCGCATGCTAGGCGGAAAGAAGATAAAAATCTTTTTTTTTCGACTTACGTATACAGTCTCTTATTTCTAATTTTTTTTGCGGTTTTCTTTCTTTCCTTTTTTACGCATCCCTTTGTATTCTTAGTAAAAGTATACATGTATAAACATGAAGTTCGGAATAAATGAGAAATTAGGACGGACCAAGGATACATATATATATATACAAACAGAATTATATAAAGGAGCTCTCTGATCACAGAGCTGAGTTACTTTCTTCGGTAACCGAATACCAAAATTCGATCGAAAATGGATGATATATAATTGTTACAAGTATAATTTTTTTCATTCCGACACTATTGTTTCATTCACATTCGATGTTACAGATAAAAAGAATATCAAAAAATAAAACATATAATTTGTCATTTGCAAATTTATATGAAGATGGAGGATTTGTTGATGTCTTGTACAGATGATAAAAAGACACGATAAGAGTGTAAATGAGGTGAACTTGAGACGCGTCAACAAAAGATATTTTTTTCTACCACATCATATTCAAAATTTGAGCGAACTAACGAAAAAAATAAATATTGTTTATGTGATTTCTCCCTCTCTCTCAACTTCCTGCGGAGTCCCTCTCATAACAAAAAACAGAAAACAAAAACAAAGGAACCAAAAAACCCCCAAACAAACAAACAAACCAAAAAAAAAAAAAAATAATAAATAAAATAAATAAAAAATTAAATAACGATCATAATCACTTGCAGTTTCGACAGTTTCCCAGCTCCCTCTCATTTTTCAAAATATTGGTTACGCGAATGCGTAATGAAGATTTTCTTCGAAGTTTGTTGTGCTTTCTTCTTTCATTTCTTCGAAGTTTGATTTTATCTGTATCAATTTTTCAAATTTGTGTCATTTTATACTATTGACTCCATATTCGTTTTCTGAAATACGGCGTACAATCTTACAAGAGAACGTTCGAGAACAAGGTATTATAGCTGAGACGATAAAGCGCCGGACATGCATCCAGACGTTCATTCTGAATAGTCAACGTTCGATCTAGTATAAGGCTGATTTTCTTAGAGGGGAATCATCTTCTTGCTCTGGACAACATTTTTTTTGGCTCGGTCTGAGTAGACTCCCCAATAGCATAAATAGTATGAAATATGCATTTTCTTTTATACTCAATGCATTTTCTAATGTTATATATTTTCCATGACGTTTTCCATCGGCTCAATGTCAAAATTAGATGTGGACACTTATTTCATTTTTGACACTTTTATTTACTTTTCACATTGTGTTTTAAAAAAGTTCATGAGCTTTACTTTAATTCTTCCAAAAATGTTACTAAGAAAACATTGGTGGATCCATCTCTTGAGTTGGGGAAGGGGGGGGGGGGGGGGGCGTAAAATTTGCGAGGGGTCTGGGGACCGCCGAGGTCCAGGGCAGAGCCCTGTTAGGGGAACTACGGGGCGCGCCCCCCCCCCCCCCCCCCCCCCCCCCCCCCCCCCCCCCCACCCCCCGAAACTCTTGCATTTCAGCCATTTAGAACCAATTTTGGTGACTGTAATTTGAATGGAAATTGATGCATTTGGCAATTATATGAACTAAGAGGTAGTAAATATTTACATATACATGTATGCATCTTTTTTTGGATAGATATTTATAGTTTTATACCTATGATTTGCAAATCTTAGGGTTTGGGTGGGGGCGTATAATCCGTCACTGGGAAAAGGTTTGTCAAATATTGGCTACTTTCCGCTCAAATCACTTCGGAAACTGAATACCGATTTCAACCACTTTATCATGCAAAAATATATGAAATAGATCGAACTTGCGTAGTCGTAAATTCGTTTGGTCTTGAATCTGACATATTGAGATGACGGTCCGTAATATAATTGGATGGAAATCATATTATTTCAAATTCATTTCATATAAATCTGAACAGAATTCCTCTGTACAAGTACCAGTCTGCATACGAGAGTCATACATGGTGCATTTATGTTCATCTTTTCCGCGCTAGCGCGGGTTCTTTTCTAGTGCAGATTCGTTGCGTTTTAGATTATTTGGCGTCTCTCGGGGTATCTTTTCCAGTTTTTATTGAACACTTAAAATCCAAATATACTCATTAAAAGCATATGTATCAAATTTTAAATTACCTTCTGAATGGACAGGGCTTACAGAAAAATAAGATAGATCATGAAGCAATCCAAGTTCTGCAGTGTAACAGCTCATTTACACTTGGCGGGAAGGACGATCATTATTTTTGCCGCGTGACGTCAAAAATTCTCACTGTGACGTAACGTTATTTGAACAATGTTGTCGCAGCCAGCGGGTTTACAGCAACTAAAATTGATTCATTATGTATCATTATGTTTTTCTTTTTGTTATTTGATTAAACATATATAATTTTTTATTTTGTAAGCCTCCTGTTCGTGTTTCTTACATTTTACGTCATTCCGACCGGTATACGATAGTTCGCGTTGCGCAGTGAATTCAAAATCGTCAGGAGCCAACTGCTTTAATTTGACAGATGTACATTTTGTATCTTACCCTGAACACATCAGTCATCACACACCCCCCTCCCCAAACCATCCTTTTAGATAGAAAGAATCTACTATTCCAATGCTTCATAATCTTCGTATAAATAACAAATTACATCTAAATTAAGTTTACACTTACGAGAAAAAAGGTGGAAATTGATATTGCCATGGCCAATCTTCTGCCATGGCTTATAAATGGAAAATGAAAGTAGAGTTGATATATCCCTTATATCAATAAGAGATTCCTCTTTAAAAATTGGATAAACGACCCTCAAATACAAATTTCTCTCAAATTTTGGGATTAAAATTTTATTTCATCTCTGTCAGAATATATAACATAGGATGATATGATGTATTTTTACAGTTTTGCTATTTGTTTTTATAGCTATAAGCGGCATTTCGGAATGAAAGAAGGGACGAAAAAGTAAAAGGCAAGATACTTATTCTGCTGTTCATATCTTAGCGATGCAGCATTATTTTACATAAATTTAAGTTAGACGTAATCTTATTATTCTTTGTCCCTCTGAAATGATAATTTTACGGTGAATATTTATCGAATTTCCTCTATCACTCTTGACAGAGAAAATTCTTATTGAAAGGATCATGGATGGGAGACATACAACTTAGTCTCATGGATTTTAAATGATCAGTTCACAGGGATCATTTTGGGGCGCGATTTTGCGAGATTCTCGCATCTTTTTCTAAAAAATCCCATTGATTTTACTTGAACAGGTGGGGCACACCCCCTGATTTGCGAGATCGTCTCTATAATGAGGGATGGTGTCGCATTATCGAGACGAAAATATCCCTCTTATTCGAGATTTTTGGTTCAGTTTTTATTACTTTTGTGAATTTCGTCTGAAAAATAAAAAAGTGCAGCATTGTCGGCCAATGGCATGAATATTTAGATCACATTCCTTCTTGACAAATCAAGTTTTATGCAATATAATGATGCGACTTTGAAATATGCTAAATTGAAATCAGCTCCTCTGCATTTCCTTGTCATATCCACATAACAAATTTGATAATTTCTCCAGCAAACTTCGTTAGTTTCCCACAAACTTACTTACATGTGCAAGGGCGGATTTAGGGGGGTTTGGGGGGGTTCGGGAAAACCCCCCCCCCGGTTTCCCAAATTTTTTTTTTTTTTTTTTTTTGGTTACATTAGCACTCGGAAAAAACCCTGCAAACTGAGTAATAAAAAAATTGCTCAATGTCCACCAGAATTCACTATTTTGAAACCAAATTTACAAAAATTTTCTGAAACATTCTATCGCATATCGATTCGATACCGTATCAATTGGCGTATTTGTGGATTCGTACAGACAATCGCGAAGTTTTTGTAATGTACGTCGCAGAGGGGGTTTTCTGTTTATTTTATTCCCGAAAATTAACATTAACAAATACTATAAAATGAACTTGTTCAAATAATTTGCAAAACATGTACGTGTGTCAAACAATCAATGTAAATGGTACGGGGATCGAAACCTACACGTTTCTGTCCTCAAATACCCGGTCTGAGTATTTTTGTCATCTACAAATTTTGTTAAAAACATACTTTGAAATAACCGGAAAAAATGGGCAAATATCTAACATTGTATATAGCTCGAATATGCTCCGGGGGCCTATAATTAAGCATTCAATTTTTCAAAGCCAAAACCCAATGAAACTCAATATTTTTTACTTGATATCATACCAATATTCTAAGTACATGTTACAGCAAGGACAAATCAACAAGCCAGGGGCGAAGCCAGGCGTACATTTGTACGCAAAAACGTACACATCATCTCGCGAAAAAAAAAAGGAGAGCGCCTCCCCCAGTTGCAAAAAAGAAGGGGGAGGGTCTTTTGAAATAGTATTTAAAGCAAACTACTGTTCAGAAATAGATCAAAGACACTCCAGAAACCACCGATTTGAATGCATTTTTCGTAATTTTCTCGTGTTTCATTAGAACTCAACACAACCATGCGCGGATCCAGAAGGGGGACCGGGGGTCTAGAACACCCCCCCCCCCTGAGATCTTCGGAGGTGGGGTCCAGCTTTGACCCATTTCTAATTGAAATGGGTCTAAAATGCATGAAAGGGCTTTGAAACCTAAAATTTCGGCTCGCTTCGCTCGCCATTTACAATTACAAAACTATTTTTTCTGCAATATACCTTAATTATTATCAATTGTTCATACTAAGTAATTTTATATATTTGTCTTGGGTCTCAGGAACTCATATTTTGAACAGTCCCTTACTTCATAGGATGAAACCTCCTTCATCTTTTTCAAGGTTTTGTCATTTTAAGATGTCTGATTATTTGGAAAATGACACATCTCTTATCTATTTATTCTCATGAAATTCGCTCCGCTCGCCGATATAAGGAGTGAAATATTCAATATTATAAATAATCATCTCGATCGAATAAAGACAAATTAATATTTCATATCTAAAAAATTTCTAGCTCGCTACGCTCGCCATTTCTTCATGAAAATAAACGTGAAAGGAAAGCTTACAAAATTGCCCCCTCCCCCCCATCATGTGCACCGATATATATATGGACGTACATATATAAATATTTAGGAAATATCACGTTCAAATCTCAAGTTTTCTTAATCTTTGATACGGTTCATCGTCTGCTGACATCGAATCGTATGCGTTATCCCACCTAAATTCAGCTCAAATACGCTCCAGAGGTCAGCAATTTGCTCAATTTTTTTCAAAATTTTCACGGGGACCCCCTTCAAGGCCAGGATGGGTAACATATTTCCATACTGTCCCCACTTGACCCTTCGGGCCTCGCAAGTCATCCCCCCAAAAAGTGTCTGTGCCGACGGACAGCTGTTCAAAGTTCTTGGTCCAACCCTTCTTTATAGACGTCCACATCGAAAACACCCTGGCTACGCCCCTGCCAACAGTAAAGGAGAAATAATTTTATTTAGAAATCTTTATTAACCACATAAATTGAGTGGAAAAAATGGTCTGAATATTCGAGAAGGTAAAGAGAAAATGTGCTCCAGAATGCACCATTTTATTCCATTTTTTCAAAAATTTTCCGGGGGAGGCCCCCCGGACCCCCACCAACAGGAGGGGGCAACCCCCTCCCGTACCCTCCCCCGCTCGGCACTTCGTGCCTCGAATCGACCCTTTGGGTCGATACAAAACCCCCCCGCCTGCCACTCTGGATCCGCCACTGATGTGATGAGCTGAGGTTCTCTACTTTCATTTCAGCAATCTATTGCGCATGTTAGATTGCGCATCGAGGCAAAATCATCGTCACAAGAGAGTGCATGGTCAATAATCTATGGCGGCCCATTAGGGTTATGATATTCAATGTTGTTGTTCATCAGAGATGCATCGTGTAAGAGTTGTCTTTCCAAACCGTTAACATTTGTCACAAGAACGATCGTTTTATCCAGATTTCATTATGTTTAGTAATGAATAAGTGATGTTGACATAGAATAATAAAAAAACCGAATAATTATGTCATAACATGCCATTTCTACATTCAAGAAGAAGAAAATAATTGAAATAGTTGAATATTTCATTCCTGATAATTAGTTTTATTTTTTCACAAATACGTTTATTCTACAATGTATGAAAAAAAAAAATAAACATGATGAATAAAATTCAATGAACAGTAGTCTGAAATGATACCAATTTGACAATATAATAGAGCATTAAAGAAAAATCCAATGTTGCTGAACATTCAACATGCACAAGTTTATGTTACGTATTGCTCTCCATACATGATAACAGGAACTGATAAGGAAAGTAGGGCAGTGAACTAGATTTGTCATATCCGGGTCAGTGTATAGAAACGTTTATCAAAGATGTCACAACCATCTCAGTTGGCTTTTTCCATCAAAGAAATTTTATTTCAAGATGAAAATAAACATTGAAGTCGGGGGTAGGTAAGATTCTCAGCTTGAAGCATCTCAAATTTTCAAGTTCCTGCTTCATTGCAGCATCCGATACGTTGACGGTAAACATTTTTTATGTTTATTGGGCTGAGGAAATTCGGACCAAACAGGAAACGTCATGCGCTTTTGCGTTCTTTCCACAAAATTCAGATTTATTCTCATAATGATCATAATCATCTCGCATTTTCGAGATATTTTCATGACCCAATTCAGGGATTATACCGCATTATAGAGACGATCTCGCAAATCAGGGGGTGTGCCCAACCTGTTGAATGCATGAAAAGTATTCAAAAACAATCATTTTTCAGTTTTTTTCATTGAGGAGTGGAAAGAGGGGGTTCATAATAGTATTTGCAAAGTATCTGTCAACATATACAGTAACATCAAACAAGATTATCTTCAACTATTCTCAATCAAGTAATAGAATCAGTTTACCTAAAAAAAAAATGACTTGAATTGAAGAATTTACCGTCATCGTCTGTGCGTCGGCAATCCCTAAAAGCCCGGTGTGAAAAAGTCATTAAATTAATAAATGATTTACTATCTTTTACAATTATTCTCTCTACTTTCATGCTGCTAGCTTCTGTTACTCTACAACATTATAACAACAATGATTTAGTAGAGGAATTATTGGAAATACTTTAGACAATTGGACAGAATTTCCTCTCATCCCTGAGCGCCCCCCCTCCCCCCTTTCTGTACTTTCACGCTATCGATTATTTATTTTAAAATCGATTATCGAAATCAGATGACTTCAACATGCCGCTTATCGATTATTATCAATAATCGGCCCATCACTAATGCTGATACCATCAAAACTTTCAAGAACAGATTGAATACCCACTGGAAGAACCAGGAAATCAAATTCCACCCTACTTGCATCACCCCCTATGCTACAGATGAAAGATTTAGCTCAAACACTAGAGAGGATCTGGAGGGTCATTCAGCCAATGGTTAGATCCCAACAGGAGGTAATGGCTAAAGGGGAATTTTTAGGGACATTGTATACTGATTTGTGATCTTTTTCTTTACAGGGACTACAGTATGATAACCCTGTCCAAGAAGCTTAAACAAGGATCTATTAAAAAAGAGGCAGATGAATCAAAAAGAATCTCTGTTAGGGATAAACTCCTTGTGAAAGGTTTGTTGTTCTAGCTGCACTATTTTTGGAATTCCAAACACAAATATCACAGCCAATTGTGCCTCACATGAAATTTATGTGAATCGAGCACGAACATGAAATTAACATGAAATTTTTCACATGAAATTCATGTGAAGTTTTTAAAATGAATTGCATGTAAAGTCCATTTTGCTTGATGGTAACAAAGAAAATTTCATGTAAAATTCATGTGAAGTAAATTTTAGTGAATTTTTTTTTTTCACATAAATTTTATGTAGAATTTACATGTATATGAATTTCACATGAACTTTCATGTGAAATTTACATGATGCTCATTTCGTATGAATTTCATGTGAGGCACAATTGACCCTTCCGAACGCGGGAAAAATTTGAGAAATTCCATGACGTCACAATGCAATTTCGATGTTTGACCGAGGTTCGAAGCTTGTTTGTCCGAGGTAAAAGCATTGTGACGTCACGAAATTTTGCATATTTTTCCCGCAATTGGAAGGGTCAATTGGCTTTCAATAAGACTTATTTGAAGCTGTGATTTAGAAATTTGAGCGTGGATCTTTTGAAAATGTGTATCAGTTTATTGTACACTCATGTACATAATACATGGTGATCATTGAAGATAAACATTTATGAGTAAAATTGATGACATACATGATTGTAGTTTGTACTAATACATGTACTGTTATAATGTTTGATTTATTTTCTAACATAAGTTTTATGATTAAACCCTGAACAGATGGATTTAAATTTCGAGTTAATCATTCCCAAGAGGTATCTTTTGTAGATATTTGTTTTACTTTTTATAATAAGATATTGACATTGAAGACCCTCAATGAAGAAGCAAATTTTCATGATGAACATGATGAATGAATATATTATAGATAAATTTGCAAAATTTGATATGTGTTATACACATGATAAATGTACATGTTAATATCTTTTATTATTTTGCAGTGTGTGCTCAAATTCATACACAATTTTCATTTTTTCTCTCTCATGATTAGAGGTTCAAGAGATGGAAGAGAATTTACCAAAGACGTGCTCGGTGAACTTTGATGATCCGAATAGACTGAACAGATTTACAGTAAATATAGCCCCGGACGAGGGGTTCTGGAAAACGGGCAAATTTAGATTTACTATCGATGTTCCTGAGGAATATAATATAGTGGTAAGCTCAAACATGTCAAAGTATCTCATGCTTGATTGGAAATGATAGGGGCCATGAAACATAGTCCCATTCCTATTAAACATTGAAAAAGAAGGCTTGTTGAAGTCTGTGTACTTTTTTATCCTCTCTCAAATCTGTTTGTGGAGGGGATATAGAATCGCTCCCGTGTGTGTGTCCGGATCTTTGTGAACATCATAGAAGACAAAGCAATAATCGTAGGATCACCAGACCTTTCACAAATGTTCCCCTCCATGAGACGATGAACCCTATTGATTTTCAAGGTCAAATATACTTGTGAACATGGTGAACAGTATAGAAGACAAAGAAACCACCATTGGATCACCAAACCTTCTACAAATTTTCCCCTTGGAGAGATGATGAACCCTATTGATTTTTAAGGTCAAAAATGAAAGATCAAGGTCACAATGGACTTTGGCTTAATATCCTTTAAAATTTGCTGATAGTATAAAACATGCATTTGTGAGGGGAAGCTTAGCATGCATTGCCTTCATTAGAAGTGGCACTCTGAAATTGTAGAATTGTTATGTATAAGTACCATATGAAAACATAAAGCAAACTTTTTCACCCATTTGATCCTAACACATGTAAAAAAACAAGATTCAGAATTTTCTCTCATACAGTTTGTTCAACTCAGCATTTATAAGAGTCTCCTTGGAATACCTAGTATATAAAACCTTTGTTTATTTAAGATACAGAAATTTTTGTAACAGTCACATATATAGAATAAGATTGATTGGATAATAATTAAAAGTACCGCTATCATTTACTTGAAATTTTCTGTTACAGCCACCTAATGTTACATGTAACACCAGGTTATGGCATCCTAACATAAACGAAGATGGGGAGGTGTGTCTCAGTTTATTACGGCAAAATTCATACGATAGTCTAGGTAAGAATTGTGTATGATTGCATCAGAATTCATACAATGTTTAGATGCATGTAAGAATTACTTGAATTACATCACACTATATTTTAATGCCCCCGTAATCGGAGATTCGGGGCATAAAGTATTTGGTTTGTCAGTTTGTCGTTTTATCTGTCTGTTTGTCTGCAAAAACTTTAACTTTGACCATAACTTTTGAATGAATTTTCCATGGATACCAAAATTTTTTACCTTGACTCGGAGTTTGATCTTCTTATTACTCATATAACATAATTAATGGTTTGTATTTTTCAGGATGGGAACCTACTAGAAAGCTCATAATCATTTAAAATATTGATCATTATTTGTTTTTTACTGTCAGGGTCATTTAGATACAATAAATGGTTACATAATTAATATCATTCATGAAAATATTGATAATTTATCTTTTCAGGATGGGCACCTACTAGAAAGCTCAAAGATGTGATATGGGGACTTAATTCTTTATTTACTGTAAGTCATACATTTTATTTCAGTATTCATTAATTCTTATTTAAACAAATGTACTTATGTTCTTTATGTACTGTAAGGTTAAAAAATTATCAATTACAGTTCTTAATGTAAGAAAGGTATCTGGAAGTTTCTTGATTTTCAAAATTTCTTGATCGAGTTTCAAAGAATGCTGATTATACATTCAGGTATTTGGTATTTTTGAAAACAAGAGTTGTTTCCCCTTTGGGACGCTATCTGATGTAGACTAATTATGACATCATCAAATTCTATGGAAACAGTCCCTTAACTCTGGGAAATGACGGTACAGAATCGTCTTTACCAGTCAGGGGTCCAACTTATATGAGTAATAACTTCTTGAAGTTAATTTACTTGCATCAGTAATTACTTATACAAGTTATGTTCATGAGTTTATAACTTGAATAAGTTATAAATAAAAGAGCAGATTTTCTCCAATAACTTAAACAAGTTATAACAGTGTTTTTGATTTAAACATATTTTATATTCAAAGCAATGTGATTTATTGTTAATATTCACATTCAGAAGATGCATTTAGGTCTTTACTATGTTTCTGACCTAATTTTCTTGGGAGTTAGCTTGTCTGTTGCTGGTAAATAGGATTTAATGACATAAATATTCCCCAGAGAACCCTAATTTTGAGAGTTTTGCACCAGGCCCACAAGCATGCGCTGGATAGTGAGATATACCAGGAGGTTGTCTAATTTAATATCTATTAAGTTACAAATGCTCAGTTCATAAGGAGGAGATATTAAGGTTCAAAATTTGCTGTTATAACTTGTTTAAGTTATAAATACTAAAACCCAGTCACTCGGGCAAGTTATAACTTTTTTAAGTTGGACTCCTGACTGTTTACCTTGTCATTTTCATGACGTCATAATGGTTTTACGTCAGATACCGTCTCAAATGGAAAATAACTCTGTATTCCGCAAAGATGCAATGGTACATTGTCAAGCAAAGCATGGAATGACTTTACAATATACCTTTGAAAATTTTAAGCTTTCTTTGGGTTTTAAGTGCACTTGTGACAGAAATTTCACTGTCAATTTAATGAAATTTTATATATTCTACCTATATTCTATTTTTGTCTTTTTTTCAGGATTTATTAAATTTTGATGACCCTTTAAATGTAGAAGCAGCTGATCATTACCAGAGAAATAAGGTAAGACATGCCATCAATCTACTGTGATAAGATTGAAGGCAACTTTGAAAAAGTACCAACTTTACAAAAATTGAAAATTGAAATGAATTTTTAAACTCTATCCATTTACCGTTCTAGTTTTTTTTAAATTCATGTACGTCTTCATTTACAACAGATGCCATCCCAAAAGGGAGTTAACTTTGTACATGTATATCGAAACTGAATAATTCTAAAATTACAGAATAACTATATATGTAATGCTCTTGCAATAACTTTTACCCTTGACTCTAATTTTGACATCATTTAGGACTTTTATTGTCAATATATAGTCACTAACTTTAAACATGGATATTTTTGTATGGGGTTACTGAAAACCCTTTTTGTGATAGTATTTTTCTCACTAAAATAATCCCTGTGGAAAATTACAACCAGTAAATAGAATACTAAAGGAAATACTACCAATTTCGCAAAGCCCCCTCTCCCCCTCCCCCCTTCCACTGTTGCAATGATCATTTCATGAAAATTTCACCCAATGAAAATAATCATGCTTTCATGCTTACTACATGTATGCTTTAATGTAATAGAAACCATTTAAGTCATGTCATGATACATTTTGCACTATCTAATTTACAGAATCTCATTTTTTTAACTTTCAGGAATCTTTTAAAGCAAAAGTTAGAGACTATATTCAAATGTACGCAACTAGATGATGAAAGCTATTATTTGCATTTTGTGGTATTTTGTGGTGCAAATCGATTCCTCAACTTGTAATCCGGAGGAAGCATTGAAATGATTGATTCCTGCCAAACCTCAACATTGCTGATTCATCGTAAGGTTGCATGTTGAGCCACTATGTTGATGGGACTCTAGGCATGTATGTTTATACATTGCGAAATGACAACTTTTGACGTGTGAAGGGGAGAAGATATTGAAATAATTGTGCCAAAACTTGCTAACGTGGCCATGCTATCTGGGAAATGTCTCCAAAATATATGGCAAAGGAGAATTAGGAAAATTCTCAGTGTCTATGTTTTCCTTAAACTATCTGTTTGAATTAATGAATTATAGTAATCTTTGTGATCATTTTTCGTCTGTGTTTAAGAGCTCTCAACTATGCATATTTGTTATATGAACTTTCCATTCAGTACATTTGTGGTATGTAAATGTTTCTTAACTTTTTATGAGTTGATAAAATTTGTAAGAAATGGGTTGAAAAGTTAATAATTATTTCAGAATTTTACATTTGAACACCCTCCCCCCCCCCCCCCCCCTCAAAAAAAAAAGAAAAAAGAAAGAAAAATGTGTGGGGAAGAGTTTTTGGAAATAAAATTTAATACATGTATATGAAGTAAATGTTGGAATTGAGAATTTCAATTACTGTAAATGTTGAAATTTCGCGTGGGGGTAATTTTTGCATATATCACGAATCTAAGGACTTGGCAAAAAATTCACCCATGCGAAAATAACCCTGCTGTATTCCTATCAAGGCAGAGATGTTCAGTGTAGCATCTTGATGTTATCATCACAAAATTTTCCCCCTGATTATCCCCTTGTGAAAAAAAACACACCTACAGTGAAATTCCTCCATGCAAAAAAATCCCTGCTGTAATACTATAAAGGCAGAGAGGTTCATATTGCAAATATTTGCCCCCAGCGAAACGTCTTTATGTTTTAATGGAAAAATTTCCCCCCACATTTACAGTAAATACTTTGTTAGTTGTCAGGAATTCAAGCCCTCATCTTTCAAATGACATGTCTCAGTCAGTATTGCTGAATATGCTCTACAATATGTTTTAAAAGTCCAAGTTCTTTAATGATATTTCAGTTTTGTGATAAGGTCTCATCTTAAAATTCAAAGTTCACTTTATGGAAATAAGGTAACCATGACATCCAAATATTTGAATATTTTTTATATCACAGTACTCCCTGTCCATGTATTTCAAATGCATGTACATGTATGTACTTAACTACAATGTATGTACTGTGCTTAAATTGTTTAAGTAAAACAACAAATTGATATTATCATTGAAACTTTATTTTTAGGCAAAGAAATAAATAATTCTCACTCACTTACGTCGTGAGACAAAAGAAAAAACGTAGACGTAGCAGTTTGAGATTTCCTTGTCTCACACTCCACATGACTCCTTTTATGACGTCATAAAACATAATGTCACACCATCTTTAGATTTGTGTGTGTTTTAGTATCGATTCTAGATTTAAAAAAAAATCGTTTATAGTGATGATAAAATGAGGTGAGTGAGAAAAATAATCAATCACGACTTTACGACTGAGACAGGGAATCTCATCCTCGTGCAAAATATTTACTACATCCACGACTCTGCAAGCCTCGTCGTGGATTGCAAATCTTTTACACTCGGACAAGATTCCCCTGTCTCAGTCGCAATGTCATGATAGATTCTATTAATATCAAAAGTAGACCAAGTAAACGTGCAAGGAATGAAGTCTGTCTGTTTCTCTGTTATGTACTTTCTCTTTACATATGCATTGTTATTATGTAATGTGTGCTTTTATACATTGAAATTAAGGTAATATACATGTGCATGCTGAAGAATGATCTTGAAGCACATTATTTGTTATTATTTCACAATTTACTTGATTCTAATGAAGAAAATCCGACTTCAGAATAAATCACATTGCTTAAGATTGCAATTTGTTCTGGACTTGAGAATTTTATTGTGCAATACTGCAATTTTATACTGATCCAAAATAAATTATCATCCAATGTTCTTTGATCTCTCCATGTTGCCTGCAAGAGCAATATACACTGCCATCCATAAATAACTTTACAAGCAAGGACATCACTCTGAATTTTTTATAAATTCACCATGTTCACCCTCTTTTTAGCTCTACTGGTCTCTGACCAGTCGAGCTTATGCGATACCCCGTTGTCCGGCGTCCGTCCGTCTGTCCGTCTGTCCGTCTGTCCGTCCGTCCGTCCGTAAACAATTCTTGTGCTCGCAACTCCTCTGAAACCATAGGAGATAGGAAGCTAATTCTTTTTGCATCTTACTTGGTATGTGGTCTAGTTGTGCACCTGACATTTGGTTTCAGCCCCTGACCCCCAGGGTCTTAGAAAATGGGCGTGGTCATGAAAATCTATGAAATCTTGTGCTCGCAACTCCTCTTACACTATAAATGATAGAGACTTGATTCTTTTTGCAATATGATGGGTCTGTGGTCTAGTTGTGCACCTGATATTTTGTTTGAGCCCCTGACCCCCAGGGTCTTAGAAAATAGGTGTGGTCATTTTCTCCTATATAACTCTGTGTAATCTTGTGCTCGCAACTCCTCTGACACTATAAATGATAGAGACTTCATTCTTTTTGCAATATGATAGGTCTATGGTGTAGTTGTGCACCTGATATTTTGTTTGAGCCCCTGACCCCCAGGGTCTTAGAAAAAGGGTGTGGTCATTTTCACCTATATAACTCTATGTAATCTTGTGCTCGCAATTCCTCTGACACTATAAATGATAGAGACTTGATTCTTTTTGCAATATGATAGGTCTATGGTGTAGTTGTGCACCTGATATTTTGTTTGAGCCCCTCACCCCCAGGGTCTTAGAAAAAGGGTGTGGTCATTTTCACCTATATAACTCCATGTAATCTTGTGCTCGCAACTCCTCTGACACTATAAATGATAGAGACTTGATTCTTTTTGCAATATGATGGGTCTATGGTGTAGTTGTGCACCTGATATTTTGTTTGAGCCCCTGACCCCCAGGGTCTAGAAAATGGGTGTGGTCATTTTCACCTATATAACTCTATGTAATCTTGTGCTCGCAACTCCTCTGACACTATAAATGATAGAGACTTGATTCTTTTTGCAATATGATGGGTCTATGGTGTAGTTGTGCGCCTGATATTTTGTTTGAGCCCCTGACCCCCAGGGTCTTAGAAAAAGGGCGTGGTCATTTTCACCTATATAACTCTATGTAATCTTGTGCTCGCAACTCCTCTGACACTATAAATGATAGAGACTTGATTCTTTTTGCAATATGATGGGTCTGTGGTCTAGTTGTGCACCTGATATTTTGTTTGAGCCCCTGACCCCCAGGGTCTTAGAAAAAGGGCGTGGTCATTTTCACCTATATAACTCTATGTAATCTTGTGCTCGCAACTCCTCTGACACTATAAATGATAGAGACTTGATTCTTTTTGCAATATGATGGGTCTGTGGTCTAGTTGTGCGCCTGATATTTTGTTTGAGCCCCTGACCCCCAGGGTCTTAGAAAAAGGGTGTGGTCATTTTTTCCTATATAACTCTATGTAATCTTGTGTTCGCAACTCCTCTGACACTATAAATGATAGAGACTTGATTCTTTTTGCAATATGATGGGTCTATGGTGTAGTTGAGCACCTGATATTTTGTTTGAGCCCCTGACCCCCAGGGTCTTAGAAAAAGGGCGTGGTCATTTTCACCTATATAACTCTATGTAATCTTGTGCTCGCAACTCCTCTGACACTATAAATGATAGAGACTTGATTCTTTTTGCAATATGATGGGTCTGTGGTCTAGTTGTGCACCTGATATTTTGTTTGAGCTCCTGACCCCCAGGGTCTTAGAAAATGGGTGTGGTCATTTTCTCCTATATAACTCTATGTAATCTTGTGCTCGCAACTCCTCTGACACTATAAATGATAGAGACTTGATTCTTTTTGCAATATGATGGGTCTATGGTGTAGTTGTGCACCTGATATTTTGTTTGAGCCCCTGACCCCCAGGGTCTTAGAAAAAGGGCGTGGTCATTTTCACCTATATAACTCTATGTAATCTTGTGCTCGCAACTCCTCTGACACTATAAATGATAGAGACTTGATTCTTTTTGCAATATGATGGGTCTATGGTGTAGTTGTGCACCTGATATTTTGTTTGAGCCCCTGACCCCCAGGGTCTAGAAAAAGGGTGTGGTCATTTTCACCTATATAACTCTATGTAATCTTGTGCTTGCAACTCCTCTGACACTATAAACGATAGAGACTTGATTCTTTTTGCAATATGATGGGTCTATGGTGTAGTTGTGCACCTGATATTTTGTTTGAGCCCCTGACCCCCAGGGTCTTAGAAAAAGGGCGTGGTCATTTTCACCTATATAACTCTATGTAATCTTGTACTCGCAACTCCTCTGACACTATAAATGATAGAGACTTGATTCTTTTTGCAATATGATGGGTCTGTGGTCTAGTTGTGCGCCTGATATTTTGTTTGAGCCCCTGACCCCCAGGGTCTTAGAAAAAGGGTGTGGTCATTTTCTCCTATATAACTATGTAATCTTGTGCTCGCAACTCCTCTGACACTATAAATGATAGAGACTTGATTCTTTTTGCAATATGATGGGTCTATGGTGTAGTTGTGCACCTGATATTTTGTTTGAGCCCCTGACCCCCAGGGTCTTAGAAAAAGGGTGTGGTCATTTTCTCCTATATAACTCTATATGTAATCTTGTGCTCGCAACTCCTCTGACACTATAAATGATAGAGACTTAATTCTTTTTGCAATATGATGGGTCTGTGGTCTAGTTGTGCACCTGATATTTTGTTTTAGCCCCTGACCTCCAGGGTCTTAAAAATGGGTGTGGTCATTTTCTCCAATATAAGTCTATGTAATCCTGTGCTTGCAACTCCTCTGACACTATTAATGATGGAAACTTCATTCGTTTTGCTATTTGATTGGTCTGTGGTCTAGTTGTGCACCTGAGATTTTGTTTGAACCCGTGACCCCCAGGGTCTTAGAAAATGGGTGTGGTCATTTTCTCCTATATAAGTCTATGTAATCCTGTGCTCGCAACTCCTCTGACAATATATAAATGATGGAAACTTCGTTCTTTTTGCAATATGATTGGTCTGTGGTCTTGTTGTGCACCATTATTTTGTTTGAGCCACTGACCCCCAGGGTCCTAGGAAATGGGTGTGGTCATTTCCTCCTAGTATATAACTGTTTGTAATGTTGTGCTCGCAACTCCTCTGACACTATAAATGATTGAGGCTTCATTCTTTTTGCAATATGATTGGTCTGTGTTTTTGTTGTGCATCTGATATTTTGTTTGAGCCCCCGATCCCCAGGGTCTTAGAAAATGGATGTGGTCATTTTTCCTATATAATTGTGCTCTCAACTCTTCAAAGCTATTAATGAATGTGAGTTGTTGTAATTCTAAATCAATAAGATGGATTTGTAGTTTTGTTATGTCATTGATACTTCATTTGAGCTAGCAGTCCCTGCTCCCTGGGATCTTGGAAAATGGGTGTGGCATTCTTTTTTTTAATACTTTATCTTGGGTATTATGAATTATATGAGTGATATTCTAGTTGCAGTCTATTGGATATGTTGTTTTCTTGTGCTACTTTTAATTTGTTAGAACGCCTGCTCCCTTTGGTCTTAAAAATGGAAATTGATATTTATGTGTATGTATCTTATTCACTTGTCAATGAGTAAATAAAAAACAAATATTAAACAAAACAACCAGGAGAGCTACAGTCTCGTCAGAGACTTCTGGTTTCCATTCTGAACTGAATTAATAATTTGCTTCAAATAATTTAAAATTATGAATTTTGATAACAAAAATGCATATACTGTAGAGACTTTTTTCACGTGCACAATTTTCTTTCAAAAATTGTCATTTTTATATAAAAAGAAAATAATGAAATTCAAGAAAATGTAAATATTTGGGTCAGATTTGTTCTTTGGAATTGATTTCCATAAGATTCATCCTCAGAATTATACAACAATATATTCGATTCATTATCTAAATGCAACATGAACAAAATTGTTATACTAATTTATGGATGGCAGTGTATTGGGAAATCTTTACCTCTGTCTGTCTGTCTGACATTTCCTCAGCCTTCAATCCACCCTAGCAATCTAGAGGTGGGACCAGATGCCCAGGAGAATAAAGCATCCCCGGTTTGGCTAGTTGCACCCACCGTCAATGCATGAAAATGAAAATAATTTCTACAAATCATGCGCTGTCTGAGGTTATGTCTACATGGAAAGTTCTATGGCGACCGTATCGGGGAAAAATATTCAAAACACTTACTGTCAAACCCCTGTCGGGGAACTTTTTTACGACCTCCATACAGCAAAGGGGATACTGTAAACGTGGTTATTTTCGCTGGGGGAAAATTGCTCGATTTTAACATCAAAACGTTTTGCATGGGGGAAATATTCGCAATAAAAATATCTTTCCCATTGTAAGAATGCAGCGGGGATATTTTCGCGAAAATTTCCATGTTTACAGTAAGTGTAACACAAATGTGATAAAATAGATCTAGGTGGCAATCTCAACAGCACTCGCAATAGAGAGCCAAAGTATAAATTATAGAATTTAAGACAGATTGCTTATTACCTTGAATTAATCCTTTATATTTGGAAGTCTTAAGGTCAAGGAAAAATTTTCGTATTTCCACAACAGAACAAACAACATTCAGATCACCTTTTTCTGTATCGGATCACCTTTATTTGTATCGGATCACCTTTATTTGTATCAGATCACCTTTATTTGTATCAGATTACCTTTATTTGTATCAGATCACCTTTATTTGTATCGGATCACCTTTATTTGTATCGGATCACCTTTATTTGTATTGAATCACCTTTATTTGTATCAGATCACCTTTATTTGTATCAGATCATCTTTATTTGTATCAGATCACCTTTATTCGTAACGGATCACCTTTGTTTGTATCGGATCACCTTTATTTGTATCGGATCACCTTTATTTATATCGGATCACCTTTTTTTCGTAGCGGATCACCTTTATTTGTATCGGATCACCTTTATTTGTATCGGATCACCTTTATTTGTATCAGATTACCTTTATTTGTAACGGATCACCTTTATTTGTATTGGATCACCTTTATTTGTATCGGATCACCTTTATTTTGGCATTTCCACATCAGAACCAACAACTTGCCCTTTATTCGTAATGGCATTAAAAGACTCGGACGCCAGCTGTGGAGTGATTTACATCAAATCGATGTAAAAGAAAATGGGCACTTTTTCTTAATGTTGGGAATAACATGCTCCAATGTTGAAGCTTGTATTTCATGATAGATCATAACAAAACTGATAGACCAACGGGGAACTATTCTTGAAATGACGTCCACTGAAGTTGGAAGTCTTTTTTCGAAGAAAAAGGGTGAGGTTGATCGAAGTGAACCAACAAATGTACCAAACAAAAAACCATTGAAACATAAATACAACACATTGAGACCAACATGCTACTGAGTCCAAGGTTGGGGTGTTCTTTGTTAAATTCATAGCAAATGGTGTGGTAATCCAGATTATATGCATACTACCCTCTAGCTTGTTTTAACACACAGAGGTCTTAAAAGGGATACATGAAATGTAGGAAAATCTGGGCAACACAGACTATGATTTGTAGGCTTGTTAAACTACCACAAATGTTGGCAATAGGGAAATAACATGGTTTTTGTCTAGATAATTTTTGAGAAACTATTTGGAACATAAGAGATATGCTGCCAAAAATTCCAATAAACAGTGTGTCGCGCATGTCGTGCATATATATAGTATATTTGATCATATCGATGGTAGCCCAAGCCACACGTAAGTGTATTCGATTTTACTTAACAGATCATCGTATGGAAGTACTTATATTTCAAAATACGAATGACAAATATGGATAATGACCATATCACAATATACAGTACGAAATCGATAATTTAGAAAATCATATACCGAAGGCATACAAAATCAGGATAAAACAAGAACCAAAGCAATTAAACAATCAAAAACCACCACATGAAAAGATGCGAACTCCAAATGTGGGATTGAGACCTGGTGCCCAGGAAGAGTCCTGCTTGCATGCAACACCCGTCGATTCAATTCGGCATAAATTTCACATCCGGTTATTTCCATTTCGGAAGATACAAGACAAGTATATTCTGTGGTTGGATGGTTTAAATGGTCTACGACAGAATATCATAGATCATTCTTGACAATGGCCGGGACATCATAGTGTATGACGAGTTCCCCGTATCAAATACAGTACAAGCAAAGAATACGAGACACAGGAGACCGCATTTGCACACCAAACACAAATAAAGGAATCATTATGGTAATTATCAGTTCACCACTCAGTTTAAATATCTGCCAGCATGTGTACCTTTACTCTTGTTGCAGCGTTCTTGTTCGTTCTTGATCAATAAATGGCAATTTAAGTGACGTACATACATACTCTCGTTGCAGCGTTCGTGTTCATTCTTGATCAATCAATATAAAGTGACGTACATGTATCTGTATTTGAAAGACTACGCTTTCTACCTTCTTATTCACAGAGATTTATCGCGCTACCCGGTTGCTTGATGTACTATTGGTTCTGTATATCTATAAATCAGAGTACACCAAGCAATCGGAATGCGCGATAATTCCCATGTCTTCTTCCACTATCACATTCACTTTAAGTCAAAGAAATATGTTCATTTAGATATTAACCAAATCTTTGATATTATTGGTCAATCAGTGAATAAAAGTAAAACCCGAAGTCTAAAATATCAACCATTTGGCACACAGGGATTTATAGCACTTCCCGGTTGCTTGATGTACTATTGGTCATTTATATACACAGAACCCATGTCACATCAAGCAACCGGGAAGGGCGATAAATTCCTGTGATTTGGCACACAAAGATTTGGAGGAGATCCCCAAAAGTGAAAGCAACAGAACGCATTCTCGTGAGAAGAGAAAAAGCGGACGAACAAACGGAGACAATAACACATCAACAAAGAAATACGAAGGACTAAACTTCAATAATGCCAGCATTGCATTAGTTTAAAATAAAAAGATCATCGTACTCCTCATCCTCGCGATTCCCCAGGCTATTTGCGCTTTGGCTGAATACCCTGGGTCAGCTCGTACTATTTCGGGGATTTTAAAAGAAACAGCACTTCTTCGTGAAGTTGAAAAAAAAAACTTACAGTTATGGCTACGCGCAGATAAGTGAGAACATTATGCGAATAGAACACAAGAGGGATTTTTGTCGGTTAATTACCCGAATATTTGTATCGAAAACATCTAATTAACAATTAGATTATTGTCTCGGTGCATAAAGAAGTGTCTTACATAGTCGAGCATGCACTACTTATCATGCTATCCAATGAGTCAAAGAAGATCCTGACTGTAATCTCAACAGCACTCACAATGGAACACCAAATTGAGCATAGACGGAACTCTAGCAAACTAGAGGTGGGAGCAGGTGTCCGGGAGGAGTAAGCATCCCCTGTTGGCTAGCCGCACCCGCCGTCAATGCTTACGCACGAAAATATAAACAATATCTAAAATAAATGCACTGTCTGAGGTTATGTCTATATAGAAAGTGCTATGGCGAGAATGCCAGGGAAAAATATTTAAAACACTTACTGTCAGACCCCTCGCGGGGAACTTTTTAAGAGCTCCACACGGCAAAGGGCATAAGTGTGACACAAATGAGTCAAATAAGATCCTGACGATAGTCTAAACAGCACTCACAATAGAACACCAAATTGAGCATAGACGGACCTCGGACCTCTAGCAAGCTAGAGGTGTGACCAGGTGTCTGGGAGGAGTAAGCATCCCCTGTTGGGATGACGTTTGTAAACTATTAATATGCGATTGGATAAAAAGTTTGTGAGGGAGCCAACCGGCAACATTTGCATATAAATGGAAATCCCCGAAAATGTCTGAGCTGGTCCAGGGTATTTAGCCAAAGTTCGAGAACCGAGGATGCGTACTCCTATGACAATGGAATCGAAACAAGGATTGGGAAAAAAACTGTAGAAATATTTTCAGACTGAAAGGAATTAATGCAAAGAATGTTTTCCGTTAGAAATACAAACTAAGCAACATCAAGCACGGGATCAATATTAAAGTTTTCGTATACCAATATCTACCAATATCTTTGGTTAAGTTCCATCAAAATTGCACCCTCAAGGTCGTATACAAATATTTTAAACATTTCCAACCCTTGAATTTTGGCCTTGAAAATCAAGAGGGATATTCCCCCATGATATAGATAAGTATATTAAATGTGCCTTCTAGTTTGTTCACAATGATTTCAATAATTTCAAATCTCCGACCTTTGACCCATGACATTGAAAATCAAAAGAGCTCTTTCTCTTGTCATAAGCAATACGTGTTTGAAGTTTAGTTAAGATTCAATCAAGATTGCGTTCCCCATGCTGTATACAAGGATTTAAAACACTTAGAATCTACGACCTTGACCTTTGACATATGATAGTGGAAATCAATGGGATTCTTCCGTTTGTAATTAGCAATATGTGTGTGTGAAGATTGGTAAAGATCGTATGAAAACTGCACCCTCTAGGCTGTATACAAGGACTTTAACCATTTCAAATCAGTGACCCATGACCTTGAAAATCAACAGGGTTCGTCCTCTTGCAATGCAATAAGGAATAAGGAATAAGTGTGTGTGGTTTGGTCAAGATCCAAGACAAATTGTGCCCTCTAGGCTGTATACAAGGATTTTAACCATTTCCGATTTGTGACTTTAATTTATGACCTTGAAAATCGATAAAGTTCTTTCTCTTGTCATAAGCAATTAGTGAATTAAGTTAATTTGGTTGAATTCCGATCAAAGCAGTGTCATTTAGCATGTATACAAATAATACGGAAGTGCTCCTACTCTATACCTTCCCGCAGAAAATTTCAAACCAATCAATTATCCAGAAGTTCGAATAAACGATAGAGAAGCAAACGATGTATTTTACTTAGCTGTCATATACTTTGTCGTTTTTCACACTTGATAAAGACCGGGGGGCAAAAATCTGTGTATTTGAGTGTCTGTGTGTTACATGTTATGATCTGCTGCACTTCTTATCCAGAAAATTTTATTCCGCATTGGCGCCACGAGATATTACATGTACATTCTTCATGTTGGTGTCGTTGGTTTATCTGTGGTATTTTGTGTTTCATGTTTCTATGATTTGAGTTGGTTCCTCGGGGTTTGACAGTAAGTGTTTTGAATATATTTCACTGACATTGTCGCCATAGCACTTTCTATATAGACATAACTTCAGACAGTGTATATGAAGTTTAGATATTGTTTTCATTTTCGTGCTTAAACATCGACGGCGGGTGCGGCTAGCCAACAGGGGATGCTTACTCCTCCCGGACACCTGGTCCCACCTCTAGCTTGCAAGGGGTCTATCGATGTTCAATTTTGTGCTCTATTGTGAGTGCTGTTGAGATTATCGTAAGGATCTTCTTTAACTCATTGGTGTTCCTTATCCCTTTTACGTCTCTTTCTGTGCGTATCTGCCCTGTGATTTTTGCATTGGGTGTTTGGGGTTTTGCTACGGGTACTGCAGCCGAGAGTGTTGGATATCCCCTCCCTTCTTTTCACAGAAATATCTGCAGTCAATCAAATGGTTACAGTATTTAAAATATCGTCTCAGCTTTCGTGAGCAAAAGAAGAAAATCTACGTATGTCCGATGATACAAATGTTGTGTATGAAACCAATTTCGATTGATAAAAACAATCAACCAGATTGTCACAGCGTTATTTTGATCAAGGCGCACCTATACTTTGAAGCTGAAATTGACAGCATGCAAAGACTGGCGAAATAATTAGATACTTTTTTTATAATGAGCGACACGTTTATATGTATGATTTCAGTTAAAAGAGAAAATAATAGCCGTCCGGTTTATTTTATAGATGTCCATCACATCGTCAATTTAATTGGCTTTGGACAAGTTTTATAAAGGATCCTACAGTAGAGTTAGAGGTATCTATTTCATTAATTATTTTCTTTTATCTACATGCAATAAGATGAATACGACAAATATTGTAATTAAGCATATCATTGAAACTGAAACTGAAACAAACATAGTCAAAATAGCTTCATCAGTCATGCTATTTCTTGAATCTAAGAAACTCTTACTTTGTAATTCTAGATATATTGTTACAAGTTTGGGTAAATTTATCATATTTTAATTAATTCACATTTACCGGTTGATAAAAAAGGTTTATTGCACAAAATTGATACTTGTTCATCTGTTGTAGAATTGTCTTTATTTGAATTAAACACTAAACAGCTAAAACGATATATATCCCAAAATATGAAATAATGTATAAATGCATATTTTCTAACTTGATAAGGTATAAGCAATATTGTATACATTTTCATCTCGTATAGATTGAATCATGGGTACTTCCACTGAAATACGGGTACTGTAAAATTGGTTATTTTCGCCGGAGTAAAATTTCGCGAATTTAACATTAAGAAATTACACGTGGGGGAAATATTTGCGATAAAATGTCTTTCCCATTATTAGAATGCAGCGGGGATATTTTAGCTTGCGGATTGGGGGAAATTTTCGCGAACTTTCTTGATTTGCGAAAACGCGAAAATTACCCCCACGTGAAAATGCCCACGTTTACAGTATCTGATTTTTTCTTAATTCACAATTGTCAGAATTTTACAGTATATAGGGGAGGGAGCACAAGCATACATACATGACAGTAAGTGTTTTGAATACTTTCCCTGACATGGTCGCCATAGCACTTTCTACATAGAAATGGCCTCAGACAGTGCAATTCATGTTTTTCATATGTTTTCATTTTCGTGCATGATCATCGAGGGCGGGTGCGGCTTGCCAACAGGGGATGCTTACTCCTCCCGGGCACCTGATCCCACCTCTAGCTTGCTAGGGGTCCGTCGATGCTCAATTTGGTGCTCTATTGTGAGTGCTGTTGAGATTATCGTCAGGATCTCCTTTAACTCAATAATATGTCTCCAAAGATTTTTATATATTACTTCATATTTATATTCTGTGCGAAAAAGTAAGCCGCGCACTCAGCCTTATATTGTTCTAATGAGTTAAAGAAGATCCGAGGACAATCTCAACAGCACTCACAACAGAGCACCAACTTGAGCATCGACGGACCCCTAGCAAGCCAGTGATGGGACCAGGTGCCCGGGAGGAGTGAGCATCCCCTGTTTGGCAATTTGGTGCTTTGGAATATCGACTTTGAAATTTTAGGTGCCTGTAAAGGATATTTATACCAAACGTATAACAATGAAAATTTGAGGACAGCAATATTTTCGTTATACATAATGAAGCACAAGTTTATAGTTCTCATAAATTTATATCTTCTTCAATCGAGATGGCCAAAAATGGTGTCAGACCACTTCTTACTAAACAACTTACAAGAATTCCATACAACATGGTCGGAGATAGAACAAAATATTGTGTCTTCCTTTGATCTTTTGGAAATAGAACACTCTTCCATTAAACTTTAGATACATTTTCATTATAAAGAAAGAGTGGACATAGAACACTTTATTACTAGTCCAAAAAATTCAAAGATTCGATGGCTTTTATGCCTCGCATCTTGGGTCAGGTAAGCTTAGGAGATAGAACAAGTCGTAACGGTTCCAAAGATATGCTTAACTCAATTTTCGCAAAAGTGGAGTTAGATACTATAAGACTGAATGCGCGATACGGATATTAAAATGCATGTTTTATTATAATAGATCTGCAAATGGTGTCGAATTTTTAACTTTTTCATTTTGGATCAGTTACAAAGTGATAGAATCTTTTATGTCTATTTTCTTTTTGTAATGAAAATGTATCTAAAAGCTGAATGAAAGAGTGTTCTATTTCTAAAAGATGAAAGGAAGCCGACAGAGTTTTGTTCTATCTCCAACAAAATTGTATGGAATTAGTAAGAAGTGTTCTAACGCAATTTTGGGCCATCTCCATTGAAGAAGATACAAAGTTTTTAGGTACATTTTTGTTTCATTATATATCACGAAAATATTGCTTTCCTCAAATTTTCATGGTTGTACTATTAGTATTGATTTCAATTCCAGGCACATAAAACTTAAAAGTTGATTTTCTCGAAAAGTGCCAAGTGCGTGATATTGATCATTTAACCACTTCGTCCTCGAGGTTATCGTCCCCCTTGTTTCAAAGTGTTTCGTTGCTAACCTCGAAATATATTTTCAAATTGTCCGTGACCAAATCATGAAATTATTGTAAGACTAAGGCCATGCCTGGTTTTTTGTTTGTTTGTTTTTGTTTGTTTGTTTGTTTGTTTGTTTTTTTTTGCTAAGCATCAGGTAAACCAACGAATACCTATCTACCTATCCGTCAAAAACAAACAACAGAAAGATTTGAATATCTATAGAAAACATGAGAAATATCAGCTCATGGTAGGGAAGCAAAGAGAGTGGCGTAAAATGATATTTTTGTGTCATTTGTAGTCAATTTTTGGGATACCTAACCTTATAAGACTAATATACCGACTGTAAACTGTTGAGACCACAATTCTAGTGTTGAAAAGCGAAAAGTGATTGAAAATATTAAAATGGGCGGTTTGGTTTTTTACATACAATACTCCCGGAAACCTACTTCTCCCGCTGACATTTAACAAGGGAAAAACTTGGTGCAGCCTAAGGGGTATCTCCCTGTAGGCATACCTGTACCTCTGTTATCAACTGCATGGCTCTTTGGCATACATTGTAGGTCTTGTTAAGAATCTCGCTCGATACATATGTATATATATTTTCATTATGTATCACTCAAAAGTTTCATATTCGCTTTCAAAATTTCGTCAGCGATTCCTTTCAAAATTTTGCATAGTTGAGAGATGCCAAAATTTCGTCAGCGATTTTTCGTTAACTTATTTTCGTCTGCGATTCCCTAGCTTTCAAAATTTTCGTCAGCGATAGCATTAAAAAAATTTGAAAGCTATAGTTAACGAAATTTCGTCAGCGATTAGCTTTTAAAAAATTTGAAAGCTATAGTTATCGAAATTCCGTCAGCTATAGCTTTCAAAATTTTTGAAAGCTAATCGATGACGAAAATTTCGTTAACGATAGCTTTAAAAATTTTTGAAAGCTAATCGCTAACGAAAATTTCGTTAACTAGCTTTCAAAATTTTTGAAGGCTTTTCTCGTAAGCGATTTTGTGTCGAGAAAACCGAGATGGCCGAAATCAAAGCAATATCATCTTCATAATTTGCTTGATAATTAGTATCAATAATTATGTTTATTAGATTAGATTATGAAAATATATATTCTTGGACTAAATGAAATATTGTATCTTGTTTATTTTTATAAGTTTATTTAAAGATTCCGTGTTTCCAAGATCGAACTAGATTTTAATTACACAATTCTTGATATATCCAGTGACTGTCGGAAGCTTTGAAAGATATTTCACAATCGGTTAATTTTAAAGTGCCACGCTTCTTTCATCCTCCAAACTGTGCAAAGGAATTCGCCCGAGGCGTGCCGCAGCCATTGCAAAAACAATATGGCGCCCGAGCGTTCAAAAAGCTTTCAAACTTTTCGTCAGCGATAGCTTTCAAGATTTTCGTCAGCGATAGCTTTCAAAATTTTCGTCAGCGATTGCTTTCAAACTTTCGTCAGCGATTGCTTTCAAATATTTTGAACGCTCCGAGATGACAAAAATCTAAAGCTCAAAGATTAGTTAACGAATTTTTCGTCAGCTATTTTTCGAAAGTTTTTTAGAGCTTTCAAAATTTCGTCATCTCTGAGTAGCTTTCAAAAGAAAGCTGACGAATAGTTAACGAAAATTTCGCATTTAGCTTTCAAATTTTCGTCATCTCGGCATCAAACTTTCGACTTGTCGGGGCTGTATATTAATTACTTTTGATTCCCTCTATCTCGGCCGCAATAATTACTTATTAGACAATACTTGTTGAAATACACATGTATATGGTGAACTGAAATGATTTACAATAAAGAATTCAAAAAAAATATATTTCAATACTGGCAATCTCTACCAAATTCGTAAATTACAATGGTTTGGCTCTAGGAAGTTTCCCTACTTATGTGCATTGTCCAACACAGGTTATAACAAGTTTATGACTGTTTTAAAATATGCATAGTATTTAGGGGTTACCATGCGTGTGTTTTACAAAAACTGACAGGGTATCGGCGAATCCCCTGTCAGAAATTTAGTTTTACCGCGAGGCGTTAGCCGAGCGGTAAAACGGATATTTCTGACAAGGGATTCGCCGATACCCTGTCAGTTTTTGTAAAACATCAGTATGGTAACCCTATTCTAATGCAAATGGTCAGTAATGCGCTAGAAAACGTCTGCTTTTCACGACATCGCCATGGGTACGCATGACGTCATAGCAGAAACTGCAGTGAAACGTGAATCCCCTTGCAGTTTTTTCATCGCTCAACCAATCAAAATGCGCGTTGCAAACAGAGTGCATTAGAATTATAAATAAATGTGAATGTTTTAAAATATTTATATATAAATGTTCAGTCTTGTAAAATTTCGATTTAGCTTCATAACAGTCATTCTGCAATTTGGTAAATAACATTTACGAAATGGAATACATTATTTTGCGATCATTTTCAAATGAATACTAAGTTGCCATCGGACGTTCCTCTATGTGAAAAGACCTTACTCCTTCTTTACAATTAAAGATATCAGGCAAGAAAAGATTTGAGAAGCTTCATTTTTAGACGAAGTTGAGATTGGCTCATTGCTATACCCCCGACGTCCGCGTCCACGGTTTAAGTTTTTGGGGTAGCTCAATATTTGATAAAGTATTAGTGATTTATCATGGGATGCTGATGTGAACCCGTGAATTAGATGCTGCATCTGACATACATTTTCCGGTTCAATGAATCGCGTACAGTGTCTGTTTATAGTTTTTGTGGAAACTTAGTATCTGACAAAGTATTGATAATACAGTTAGTGACCAGACTTGCAAAAATGATTCATCTTTGGATGCGAATGTTAACCCATGAATCTGACCTATATTTTCCGGTTCAAAGACTCGCATCCGTGTCATGTTAAAGTTTTAGGGGTAGCGCAGTATCTGACAAAGTACTGATACTAGAGTGCCCTAACTTCCACAAGTGATTCATCTTGGAATGCTGAGGTAAATCCATGCATCAGATGCAGCATCTGACCTACTTTTTTACCGCCTGAGTGATTTTGCTTTTAAAAGCCATTATTGAGCGAAGTATAACTGCTACATGTACCAAACGTCAAAGTGAATGTATCTTTGATCAAACTTTCATAAAATGACCTTGACCTACCTTTTCCGCCTAATTGATTTTGGTTTGAAAGGACGTATTTTTTATCAAACTTTCAAAGAAAGACCTTGACGCACTTTTTTCCTCTTGAGTGACTTTCCTTTTTAAAGCCAATATACATATGTTTAAATTGAATTTTGCTGCAGCGAGGTGAGCTTAGTTATGCTTTCATGGAAATGTTTGTTTCATATTTATATTGAATCTTTCGAAACAAATATGGAACAGAAATTTGTGAAATCATTTAAAATAATAACTCTCTACTCAGACAAGCACTTGTGAATTTAGACAAGAAAATAAGTGGGAGTATGTTCAGAACGACCATCAAATACATCGTCACAATGAATTATGTTGCTAAATGATAAGATGTATATAAAACCTAGGTTTAGAACGGTCGCAATTAACTATTCACAAGAAATGGACTATTTCTTTTTAAGTAAATGGTAGAGAATGATACAAAAACATAGTTATACCTGTGTAATTCTGATAAAACACATGCTTATTGACACAAAATCATGTTTTCAAATTACTTTGAAAATTACACAGTGGAAATGAAAAAAAAATCAAAAGATTACGATATTATATTCCACAAAAATGTCATACAAGCGCATGTAATATTAAATATTCATTGGTATTCATTGCACTGACTTGGAATATATTTTACTCTTTCTCTCACTGAGCTTTTCTCAAACTATGGGGTATCTCCCTAAATAGATATGACCGTAGATGGGTCACATGAAGGTCATGTTTCAATTTTTCCTTCATTCGCTACTACCTCTGCATGACATGAAAGAAAGGAGGGGATCTCCAACAACACTAGGTTGCAGCACCCAGAGCAAAATCCCAAAACACCCATGCAAAAACACAGAACAGACACCTACAGATAGAGACACAATAGGGACAAGGAACACCAATTCACACCATAGAAACATGAAACATAAAAGACTACACATAAACCAACGAGACCAATTGGCAACCGGTGCCGACTTAGAACGGCCATCTGCCACGTAAATGAACTGCTTAGACATTTTAGGTTGAAATGCGCATATGGAGCACTGAAATATATTCAATGTTAAACGTCTTCAAATTCATTAGCATCATTTAAGAACAGATGAATTTTCAGCATGGACCAGACATGCACGTTTCGGGTACTTAACCCTCGTCAGTGATCCTCAATCTAAACAATGTAATATTGCCAAAGAGTATGAAAATTATTGTGTCCAAACATTTACCGAAAGACGTAGCAGGATGGGTGGGATATGATGCTGCAGGACCCACTTTTTAGAAATTTGAAGAAATTTTGATAACAGAAATTTTCGAATGCGTTGAAGAGACGATCAACCAAAGTTGATCGAACTTGGCTACATGTGCCTCCTGGTCCACCAGCAGTGACACTCACCAAGTGGTACTAATGTTAAACGTCTTCAAATTCAATAGCATCATTTAAGAACAAATGAATTTTCAGCATGTACATATTGATAATGCCACACCTTTGTTTTAGAAAAGTACATTTTTGTACATAATTAGAAGTACAAGTTAATACATAGCTATGAGAATAATTCAAGTACATTTAATTCTTTGAATGTGAAGACGTGTAACATTGACGGAAACTTTTTTCTTGAATCTAGGTACTAACCAAGAGGGTACATGTGTATTATCAACACTTACTGCGTTGACTACTGTTCTACGTTTAACTTTTTCTCATTAAAATCACAAGGGGAAGTAGGAACATTACATATTTGTTTTCTACGTTTATTGAGACCTTCGGGCTTTCCTTTTTCTTCAATTGTTAAACGTCTTTGAATTCAATAGCATCATTTAAAACCTGATAAATTTACAGCATGGACCAGACATGCACGTTTCGGGTACTAAACCCTCGTCAATGATCCTCAGTCTAAACAATGTAATATGGCCAAAAAGTATGAAAATTATAATGTCCAAAAATGTACCAAAAGACGTAGCAGAATGTTTAATCTTTGATTTCAATATTCATTTGTTGTTGCATGTTTTGGTCAATAAAAAATAAGACACAAAAGAACTCGGAAAAATATCAACGTCTTTGGGAAAAAAAAAATCTGTGGGCGTCCATAATTTGAATTATAGACACTTGCACTATAGATTAATTTGATTGACATCTTCCTTAAATTCCCTCATCATATACTTATGGTATTTCATCGAAATTGAAGGAGGTAAAAATCTTAGCACCATCCCTCCAATGTTATTTTGAACATAGATTTTATTTGGATATGCTACTGAATCGAACCTACAGGAATTTTGGAGCCGCGCAATCTCTGTAAAGTAAATGCAGAAATTTGAATTCTAAGAATAACACAAGAGGGCGCTAGTGAAATTAATTTGGACTGCTTATGAAAAGCACTTTGGCTGGAAGCATCACTGATGAGAATTTAATATTCGAAACACGTGTCTACTGCATGAAAATCGGTTAGAAATTTTCCTCAAGAAGGTATAGAGTTAAAACCCTTCCGCATTATTGAATATTTACTCTATGGTTGAGAACGGATATTTTGGCTGGAGATGCTTACTTTTGCCATCTCAAATTTATTGCATTATTTAAGAACAAATAAATTTGCAGCATGGACCATGACACGTAAAATGTCTCCAAATAAGTAGTATAATTTTAGAACAGATAAATTTGCGGCATGGGCCAGGCATGTACGTTTCGGGTACTTAACCCTCGTCAGTGATACTCAATATAAACAATCTATTATGGCCAAAGAGTGTGATAGTTGTTATGTCCAAAAATGTACCGAAAGAGGTAGCGGGATGGTTGAGATATAATGCTACAGAAACCACGGTTTAGAAATTTTGTGAACAGAAATTTTCGAATGCGTTTGAAGAAAACGATCAACCGAAGCTGATCAGACTTGGCTACATGTGCCCTCGGGGACTCCTGGTCACCCAGCAGTGACACTCAACAAGTGGTAAAAAATGTTAAACGTCTTCAAATTCATAGCATCATTCTAACTCCACTATAATTTGAAAAATAAGTTTAGAATGAGGATCACTTATGAGGGTGAAGTACCCGAAACGTGCATGTCTGGTCCATGCTGTAAATTTATCTATTCTTAAATAATGCAATTGCATTTGAAGTCTTTTATAACACATACATTATTTGCCCATCTAGCCATGATTTCTCACTTGCGATTTGGGTTACAAGTCGGAATACCTGTATTCAAGAAGCAGGGATCAACAGGGTTCATGTGTATTTCGTAAGTCTATTAGTCTAAGTAATTTAGAATATTCATTAATGCCGGGCACGACCCGGTGTTTTTATTTTTATTCCTTTTGTGCTTCCGCACATGGTCTTGAAGTCAAGTCCAAAATGGACAATTCAAGACTCAATGCATTCGTGAAAGTTGTTTTTATTTGGAGATTTACTCGGTATAGACAGCTTATAATGTCCTATACTTTTAACATTTTAGAAAATAAGTTTTGATATTTGAACTGGTCATATGCAGTTTGTAACAAAAGACCAGAGTTACTTGTACTATACGCAATCGCAAATAATTGTTAAGTCAAAAAGAAGAAGATCGAATTATTTTCATCGATGACATCATTTTAAGGAGGCGTGGAGGTATTGACTATTGGGCCAATCAAATTGATGCGACTTTGTTTACCATATTTGATAACCTGTAATCGATGTACGAAACGAGGGCGCACGCTCGCCGTTCTGGTGATCATGATGTAAACATACCCCTGTGCTGTTCTACAGAAAAGAAAACTCTTAAAAAGTACATCTTTTAAAGATGGGAGATGAAATATAGTATACAAAATGTATGGTGTCTTCCACCCAGCATTTTGTTGTAAATGAAATATATGGTAAAAATCAATACAGGGATGCAAAGCTGGCATTTCTATTTATGTCAACTTGACCTTGAAATAATTAGACTACATATCGTCGCCGACTGTCTGATTTCAAAACTAATTTGATGCCAAATATATATAGTTAATAATGTCTATGATTTTCATGGTATCTTTGTTCTCCCGGCGAATTGATGCTAAGCATCAATAGTTTTCTTGTTTTGTCATAATACACGAGGGAAGGTGTTGCTGGGACTTAGAAAAGAACGACTAACAAGACAGCTTCATTGTTCATAGTGCCATGGAAGATGAAATAATACTTTTGGATGGGAGTGCTTCTAAACTAGAGAAAATCCATTACATAATACTTTGACATTATGTGTTTTGAATAATTTTCCCTGACATGTTCGCCATAGCACGTTCTATATAGACATAACATCAGACAGCGCATATATTTTAGATTTCGTTTTCGTTTATCGACGGCGGGTGCGGCTAGCCAAATAGGGAATGTTTACTCCTCCCGGGCACCTGGTCCCACCCCTAGCTTGCTAGGGGTCCGACGATGCTCAAATTTGTGCTCTATTATGAGTGCTGTTGAGATAATCGTCAGTATCTTCTTTAATTCATTAGTAGTCTATATGCCTCACCCATAGAATGCAATTGTACTTTTGATTGTTCATTCTATGATGTAACTTAAACTTTTTTTTTTCGAAAGTTTGCTATGTCTGGAGCTTGTCTCTGCACACTCGTTCACGCATGATTTAAGCATATTAACCCGGACGTATTTATAACTGCTATTTGTCAAAAACGTTTTTCTTGTTGAAAGAATCCTGACTCTAATTCTGACAACAGGCGTCGCCGCAAAACACAAAAATTGTCAAATGCGAGATAATGTTATCACTTTTTTTTCGCATTCAGCTGCATTTTCTTGTTTTGTTTAATGCGTCTCACTTGAACATACGAAAGCGTTTAGAACAGAAAAACAGTTTTTATTCTGATTTTATAACTTGCCTGAGTAATTGTTCAGCAGATAAAATACATTTGGGAATTCTAATCCATTTTGCAACTGATACTGCATTTTGATGTCATTTCATGTTTTCCAAGACTGACATAACTCTAGAGTAACAAATTTATTACCAAGTGCACTTTATATAGCATCAACGACTGAAGTGGGTTCTCATGATGATAAAAGATCTTTCTAAATCCTACAAATTATTGCCAATTAGAGAATTTTGCTGAGATAATGCATCCATAAACTTCGGATATACATTTTAATGGATCTATGTGCGCCTGTTTATTTCATCCCTGATTTGCATCTACCGCAGAGCTATACTATGAAATTCTGTTTTATCTTCTCTTAGTTCATTATTTTTGAAACAATATATTGTCTTGTTATAATTGGAACATTATTCTGCTTGTGTAATAAATGAGCGGATCCACGAAAGAAAATTGTGATAACATTGCTGTTCATTCCGACTCCGTCATGAGTAGGTCTGTAAGAGGGATGTCGGTAACCCTCCCATTCGTCAAACAATTTTATTTTCCTATTTTATGTATATGGTTTTTATACCCCCCCCCCTTCTCTGGGATTTCTAGATCTGTGCACGTCCTCCATAAAAAAAGTTTCACAATAGGTATAACGAATAAAACTCAAGTATATAGAAGGCCGAGTTGCATTTTCTGCATTCTTTGAACTTTTACCTCAGTAACATGCAATTTCATTGATGTGGACTTAAATACAGAAAGAAATTTGGGCCCTCCTCAGGGGTACTTTGTTTCAGTGATTTTGAAAATCCTAGATCCGCCAATGACATTTTTTATAAATTCCGTCTTCAGGCGCCAATTTTGAAGCATCCCTCGCCAAATCAGATTAATTTTCTGAAACTTTAACAAAACATTTTTCTCAAACGCTGACAAAATGTCATCTGAAGTAGTGAATTTATCAAGTCAGATTACATTTCGGTATCAGTGAATCACGAGTACATCACATCCCTCATCACTCGTAGAATGGGAAACCTCTGACTTAATGACCAATTACCTTCCATAACAAGAACGCTTTATACTTGTGAATGATAGATACTCACAGGCCTATCTCCCTAATAGAGTGGAAGGAAGAATTGAAGTTTGAGATGAAAATAGAGAGAAAGAGGGACGGAAGAATTAAAACTAACACAGAGGATAAGAAAAGAATATGAATAAAAGTTATGGACCTTAGCTATGGAGGTTAATTGTCTTAACTTTTCATCGAAGATCTAGACAAATAGTTTGAAATATGACTTTTCAAAAAAGCGACAGACCTAAATATAGATAAAAATAAACCTCCCGCTTCTCCACATCTTAAAATAGTTATCGTTCAATTGACTCTATTGAATTATCATATTTAGATTTAATAATACGCCATCAAATTGAAATGTTTCAATATTTTATTGGACTTGAATAATTTTCTTAAAAAGATGTACACAGATCGATCGCCGCAATTCGTATTTGAGATTTTTATCGTTTTCGTATCCAGACCAGATGGGTCTATGTTGAATAAAACAAGCCGGATTTTTTAGGAAACGTAAGATTAAGTACAAGAGACGGTGTTGAAAGATGATCCTAGCGTCTTGTAATCTGTGTTTGATAAGATAAGGCGCTATTGAAAAGCCGCATCTGCCTTGGGGCAGTAAATCTATCGTAACTTTCACTCAATTAATTGAGAAGAAATTCCTTATTTTATTTTGCATTTTCTTTTTTGCGCTCTAAATTTTATAAGAGTGTTTAGTGTCGTTTTTGTTTACCACCAAGGCTTATTACGTTTTATAGGTGTAGGATACAGGCAGGCATTGAGATGTACCACAAAATATAAATGTAAGTTTACTTCATCATTTTTCGATAACTTGTACTCAATCAAATTTTCTGAAAAACTGCGCGTGTCGAATGAATTAAGGACACTACACTGCCATCCATAAATTAGTATACACTATTTCTACTCATTCTGCTGTAATAAAATGAACAGTTTCAAAACCATTGCTGTATGATTCTAATAATGAACCTTGTAGAAATCATTTGTAACAAATTTGACCCAAATTTTTGGAATTTTTACACTTTTTTATATAAAAATGACAATTTTTGGGAAAAAAATGTGCAGATGAGAAAATTTTCTTTTTACATTTTCGTTACCACAATTCATAATTTTGAATTATGTGAAGCCAATTATTATGATTCTTTCAAGTTCAGGATTGAAAAATTAGGATAAACTTATAAAGAATTTAGAATGATTTCTACTGTATCATTATGTCTTCAATTTATACTCACTGAATCTTTTGTTTTCAAAATCTGAGCATAATATGAGGCATATAAACCATCGAAATTTTTGAAAATTATTTAAACTCAAACTGCATTCCATACTGTACGGAATCCGTTTGCGCATTTATCTTTCACCCTTATTTGTGCGTATATACCCTTTGTTACCTTCATCTTCTATCATCATGCTGAATTATGGTGATTTCAACAAAGAATTTGAATTTTGAATTAGCACGTATGTGTTGCGTGCATAAGAAACAACACGAAGTGAACTTGGAATCCAGTAACAAGTAGGTGATAATTCCCATCCAATGTGGTCCAATGAAAGTATCTTTGATTTGCCAGGACCTGTTGTATCAGTTTTTATCACATGAAACACCCGTTATGCAGTTTCATAAAGCCATTTCATAAATATATGATATGATAACACGTTACATATCGCTTTGCTTGAATGCGATTGGTCAAGTTTGGAACCTAATCACATAAACCTTGACAAATGTGACCTTTCAAATATCGGTCAAGTGTCAAATTCAGACCCGGAGTCAATATCAATGATCAAAATTATTGTTGTTAAATTAATTCTTGCATTAAAATACTATTCAAAATTGAAATACTTTTCTCTTACGCACAGAATATCTATACGATGGGGACACTACTTCTCATGATGTAGCAGACGACTTCTAGATCACTGCGTGATTCGCCTCTATAGTTCTCGGAAACGTAGATTTCACGTTAGAAATACACATTTTAGGCAATATCATGTGATAAAAAGAATCTCAAATGAATTTTCATTTCATACGATGTATTATGAAACTCCTTGTGCGTTTTATATCCCCTCGCCAAGGCTCGGGGATATAAAACCCACAACTCGTTTCATAATACATCGTATGAAATGAAAATTCATTTGAGATACTATATTTATTCAAGAAAGGTTTGGATTTGGGCTGACTGAAAAAAATAAAGGTAGGATTCAAAAAGCATCTCAGGCATTTTGTAGGTGCATTCTACCGTTTTGTAAAGTCAGAGAATAATTTACAATGTTGCTTAAGGTACCCAGGCGCATGCGCTGTTTTCTTGTGTCTGTGAGATAAGACGTAACATAAACTGAAAGTGTCATGTCATCTTTCAAACGAATAAAATCGTTTTCAGATCTTACTCATTGACATTTCAGAAATTTGCCCCCGCATTTTTCCTGTGTCCCTCCATCTATCAACTACTGCGTCTGTTTCGTAACATTTTCAAGTCCCCCTCTGTAAATGCCATGGGAAGGGGGAGACAAAAGACAGAACCCTAGATGGGTGGTATCTTTAAGAGATGGTCCTCACTTATCAAACTATCAACCCCCTAAACTTTAGTCTATCAATACACATCTGACAATCCCCCCTCTACTGTCGATGAAATCTCGTGAAACGTGAGACAACGCGAGGGTTTGTTTGGGGAGCATTTACCAAGCAGGCGCCTAATTGAGCGAAAGGAGGATAGCGCTATCTGAGACACTGTACAATATATACCCATTTTATCAAACTTGATATAAAACAGGGATCACTGATCTTGCAAATTTTGTTCTAGCAATAATGGAGGGCGTGTTTTTCTCTCCCTTGAATAAAAGGTAAGTGATGTAATAATAGAATAATACAGATTAGAATTGGACCATTTGATAAGTTTCTTTTATTCTGTCAGATTTCCATTTATTAATCCATGATACATGTGCCATCATAAAGGGGGATGGTGATTTATCTGTACTTAAATGATGCAATTGAATTAAAGACGTCCACGTTTGTACCACTTGGTGCATGGTGAGTGTCACTGCTGACGGACCATGATTCCCCGAGGGCACGTATAGCCAAGTTTGATCAACCTCGGTTGATCGTTTCGTCAACGCATTTGAACATTTCTGTTATAAAAAATTCTTGAAATTTCTAGAACGTGGGTCCTGTAGCATCATATCCCGCCCATCCTGCTGCGTCTTTCGTTACATTTTTGGACATAATATCTTTCACACTCTTTGGCCATATTATGTTGTCTCGATTAAGGATCACCGACGAGGGTTAAGTACCCGAATTGTGCATATCTGGTCCAAGCTGCAATTTATCTGTTTTTAAATGATGCTATTGGATTTGAAGACGTTTAATACTTTTAGTCATTGTAGTGCGCTTTTGCTATTTTGAGTACTGCATTTCATTTCCATGGTCAGGAACTGTTAATGTACATCAAAATATTTGCAAGAGATGCATAGTCAAGCTCAATAAATTGTTAGTTTAAACATATTTTATTTTCAATAAGAAAATTGGATTGGGCACAAGTTCTAAAAGCAATAAATGGTGTGCCTACATTGTAATTATATTCAGTATTTTCTTTGCACGTTAGAAAGGATCGTCCATTTCAAAGGAAAATATGTCCTAAGTTAGCTTTTCTTTGGCTTCTAATAACTTCGACATTGTATCTGACCCTCCGTCTTTCGTCATGAAAAATGTATAAAGGATATAAATTCAATGTTTAGTAACATTTTCATTTAATCACTGCCTAAGGAAATTTGGAGGCGCTCATTTTAAAAGAAATATCTACCTCAAAATCTAGATACAAAATTGTTGTTGCCATTAAATAATTGAGCCATCTTTGAATCGTTTTGGATTAAAGTGCCGACATCCGAATCATACATCTCTAGTTTGCAGTTTAGAAGACTGTTATTTGACAGAAATGTTTATACACAGAATCTTTTTTCTGTAAATTATAATTTTCCATTTGAAAAGCCCTGAAGCAATAAACAAACGATAATTTGATGCAACTTTTTTCATGGTGATTAACTAGTACGTCTCTTGACAATCTTTTGTTTAGTCTAACGACAATGGTTTGTGTTGGACTTAACGGTCTTAATTTGTGTTAATTTTGTTTTGTTTTAGTCAAGGGGTAAGTAACCATAATAGAAGAAGCATCTCCTGCCTGTTAGCAACATTGGAAACTTATACTTTGCAGAAAAAAGGTCAAAACTGGCGAAGGGATCAATTCCAGATTTTTGAATGGGACTATCGTTCGACATTGTGGACAAAGAGATGTTGTAAAAAAGTCCGTTGCTCACAAATACACTCCTTTATATGTGCGATGTATACATGGACTGTAGTTCAGGACTGTACAAAGGGACTCTTAGTCCTGTACTAAAAGTCACCTAGGATATTGTTCCCCTAGTTTCATAGCGTTTCGTCACTAGATTTTCAAGACATGGTTTTTATATTCTCTATAGCCATATTAGATAAATCGTTGTGAAATTAAGGGTATATCCCTAAAGGCATAAATTTGCCCTCAGTTCTTTGGCATAAAATGTAGGTCATTGTCAGAAATTTTAGATCTTCATATATTCAAGGGTTGGATTTCATCTATTTCTACCACACTGATGAAAAATTATATGTTGAAATGGGCATATGGTGCACTATTTTTTTTTTTTATTATTTTTTTTTTTTTTTTATTTATTTATTTTTTTTTTTTGAAATAGAACATATATTTCAAAATTGATAAATTATGAACACCTTACAAGTATGTGTGATTGTTGAGATTATTGCATCTAATTTCAAGCGCAAAATCCAGATCAGAATTGAAAATCTAATTCAATAGACATACAAAAGCGGGAAAATTGCAAAAGCAAATAAAGCAACCAAACGTAGCAAAAGTGAATCTGAAGTGGAGATGTGATCACGTGTCTGTAAGCATCTCGCCCGTCACAAAACGGTGAAGTTGTAACAGGGAATACTTACTCCTCCTGGTCCCACCTCTAGCTTGCTAGGGATTCGTCAATGCTCAATTAGGTGCTCTATTGTGAGTGCTGTTAAGATTGAGATTGTCGTCAGGATATTGTTTATCTCATTTGTAAGTAATATGTTATGAGGGGTTCTTTCGACATTTTGGACAAGGTGTTATGGACTTATGGACATTTTCATTTTTCTGCGGTGACAAAGTTATGTTTGAAATCTTTCCTGTAATATAAATATAAACAGTACGTCTTTTTGAATCCTAAGAAATTTGATAAAAACATACCATAAAAAAAAACAAGTATTTTAAATCTTGATCTTCTTTTCATCTATAGTTTGAGAATAAAACTTTTTTATCCTTCATATTGAAGATTTGGTTTATTCAGGTATTTCATTTTGATAAAACACAAATTAAAGTGCTTAAACTTATCTCATTTATGAAAAAATACTATACCATAAAGTTTATTTGAGGTAAGATAAAGAATACATTTTTTTGTATTATGATCAATACAAAAAGAAACATCTTCAAGTGCATCTGCACTCACTTTGAATAATTTATGTAATGCGACACCATTATGTAAATATCTATTTTCATTGTGACGGTAAAGCGACTTACCAAGAAAATGCTCTGTATAGGGAATATGTTAGAAAGGAGGGTATCTCCAACAACACTTGATTGCAGTACCCACAGTAGACTTGCTCAAGTCCTTATATCAAATAATTTTAAAATTGAATACATGTTTCTTTACTGGCAAGCAAACGTTACGTTGTCTTCTCTGTATTGTGATATAAGCATATAAGCTATCTCTGCAACCAATTGCACACTGCTTATAGTTTTAAAAGGGGCATTTCTTTCCTACTTGAAAAAAATTAATAATTGCAATTCTCTTCATATAACTTTATTTGATAAAAAAAAAACTTGAACAAGTCTATATCCACAGCAAAACACTAAAAAGCCCCGTGTAAAACACAGAGAAGACGCACACAACAAGAGACAAGATACAGCAAATAACATCATACAAACATCAAACACACAAAAAAAAAAAAACTACACGAACGAGTAAACCAACGACTCACAATGGTTTTTGGGGATCGAGACAGCATCCGGTCAACGACCAAAATATCTTTGTTAGTGTTTTCCGGTCAAACTCAATCCCTTTTTCTCAGAAACTTTTCTTTGAGAACAGATATTTGCAATTTCAGACAATTACTTGTAGCACGATAACCTATACAATAGATGAAACTAAAAGATTTTTTTCACCCGAATGGAATTTTAAATCTATTCAAGGTCAAATGATGGGCTTCATTTATGAAAACATTTTCTTCATACCCATGTAGTGAAATGAAACACTAAAGCTTAAGGTAAAACTTACTTCACCCGGATAAGTTTGCAGTCAAACGCGGTATTCCATGAATATAATGCACATTAATATACTCAATGGTAAAGAAATCTTGGAATAAAATAATGGCATACCTCTCCAGAATAGAGTGGCGTATTTTGCTCAAGCAAGCAACAAGATGCGCATATGACGTTGTTGCTCTTGCTTGGTCCTTTATGCGTATACGTTGTTGGTCTTGTTTGGTATTTTATGCGTATACGTTGTTGGTCTTGTTTGGTATTTTATGCGTATACGTTGTTGGTCTTGTTTGGTATTTTATGCGTATACGTTGTTGGTTTTGTTTGGTATTTTATGCGTATGCGTTGTTGGTCTTGTTTGGTATTTTATGCGTATACGTTGTTGGTCTTGTTTGGTATTTTATGCGTATACGTTGTTGGTCTTGTTTGGTATTTTATGCGTATACGTTGTTGGTCTTGTTTGGTCTTTTATGCGTATACGTTGTTGGCTGTCTCTTTGTTGTCGACATCCTTCTTGCCTATCTACCTCAATATACCTTTTTGGTTATACAATTTTGGGTGAGACTACATTGATCACCTTTTCATGCCAAAAAGGAAATACAAATGAAAGAGGGGATGGGGCAGGGAATACATATAGACAGAGAATGCAAATTTTATTAAAAAATCCTAAATCCTGTTGAAAAAAGAATACTTCTATTATTTTCAGTACTCTGTAGAGAAAAGATCGACTGCAGACTTGAAAACTCAGATAAGCATGATTTACGAATGATGACATTCATGTTTGTAAGCAACATAATTTCGTGCTGTGAATAATTAGTACAAGACATCAAATAATGGCATTTATGGCGTCTGAGCTGGCGCTCGTAATTACATCTACTAGTATACATAGGAAAAGCGATATTTATTAGAATAAAATTTATGGCTATTTTCCTCTCTTTCACAACAACCATTGATAAGTATTGTACATCTATATGAGAATCTACGATTAGGAATGTTACGTTCGTATCTTTATAATGTTAATTATATAAGAATATTGATATTTTCCCGAAAATATTCATGAGACAAAAGTTTATTTCGTATTTATGTTAATACTAAAACTTGATAAAGATTACTTACAAAACGTCCTTTTCATTAAAATCGATTGAAAGTTTGATGATACATAAAGTGTTGAAAATAGCATATGATGACATTTTTTAGGGGGGGGGGGGGTGGTTGCCTTTTTATTATTATTATTACTTTTTAGCTCACCTGATCATGAACCAAAGGCTCAAGTGAGCTATTGTCATAGTGTGGCGTCCGGCGTCCGGCGTCCGTCGTCCGTCCGTCCGTCGTAAACTTTTAACATTTTCAACTTCTTCTCAAGAACGGCTGAAGGGATTTTGATGAAACTTGGTATGCATGAAGTACTAAAGGTCCTCTACCAAATTTGTTCATTTCGGCTTGATCTCTTCATGGGTGGATCCAGGGCGGGGTCAAATAGGCCCCAGAGGGTACCCCTCTTCAAAAATCTTCTTCTCCAGTTCCACTGAATGGATTGAAAAACTAATTGTATCTAAGTGATCTAGAAGGATGTACAATTCAAGTTTGTTCATTTCGTTAAAATCCAATAACTAATTTTTGATGCGTTTTTGACGTCTTTTTCGACATTGCATTTTTAATGGAAAAATTGATATTTCTCATAATATTTTCTTTCTGATTGAAAAATTCTGCTCCAGTTTAGTTTAATTTAGCCATTTTTAAGCAAAGGAATGCTTTAGTGAAAGAATTTTGGTGAAAAATTTATTTTTGAATTTTTTATGATTTTTTTAATACTGTAAAAAAGGAAGGGGGGGGTGGTCATTTTCATCATTTTTGGCATTTTATGGTTCTTCCCATGAATGATTGTTTTAACATTTATCATATTTATTGTAAGGAATGTAACAGTGAAAGAATTTTTTCAATATCTTGACTTATAGATTTTTAATGATTTCTTCAATACTGTAAATAGGCATGTTTTCTGTGTCAATTAGTCCCAAGGTAGCGAGTTCAAATCCCGGCTGGGCCTTAAAATTTTTTTTCTTATTTCATTTTTCATCCATATTTTAAGCTTTGAATGCTATTTTTAACTTACCAGAATAATTTTAATGCCATTTTTGCCACTTTTTGAACTTTGGAATTTTTTATGAAGTTTGGCATTTTCTCCATATTAATTTCCCTTGAGTTCATATTGATATTTTGAAACCTATATCCTAGGTAAAATTAAATTAAGGAATGCTTGTGTGATAGCATTTTTGATTAACAACATGTACAATTTGAATTTATAATAATTCTTGTATTCTATAGAGTATAAAAAGGGGGGGGGGGGTCAAAATTTCTGTAACAACATCTGCTGACAGATTTTTTTTTCTATTAGGTGATATAATAAGAACTGGACAAAATAATATTTTTTTTCTAATTGGCTTGTATATTAATGAACTAATCAGAGTAAATACTAATCTTTCTTTCATTTACTCCATCTAACAGTGGTTTTCTGCACTTAATATTTCTTAAGGATGACATCCTATCTGATGCCTCTTTAGGTTGTCCATCCTTTCCCCGAAAGAGAGAGATGTTAGGGTGCTCTTATTATTTTTCTTTAACTATTTCTTTTTATAACTTAGTAAACATATGATCTTCTGCACTCATTTATTGCATGTTTGTCAGATTAAGTTACTCAATTCTTTTATATACATTATTTGCTATAACTTTATTTTTTGAATTTTTTTTTTTTTAATAATTTAATCTAGATATGCTGTGCGTGCACATAGACCCAAGGATTGTGGGTTCAAATTCAGGCATTGGCATCCCAATTTTTTTTTTTTTTTCATTTTTTGCATTTTGCAAGCTTTTTAAGCACTTTAAAATCATCTGAATACAAAAAAAAAACCTTCTTTTTTCTTTTTCCATTTTCATTTTCTCCATTTTGCACACTCATTTATTGCATTTTACTTTTTTGGAATTTTTATGATATTCTTTTTAATTATTTATGGCATATGGACCAAAAAATTCTGACTATGGCTCTGGCTCTAACATTATTCAATGTCAGTATGTTCAGAGTGTGCATGGATATCAGGTGAGCGTTGTGCACCCCTGGGGCTCTTGTTTTATTTATTTATTTTTCTTCTTTTTTGGCATGCCTTGTAGGTTATATTTAGACTTTCGCCATTCATATATATTTATGGGAATGAAGATGTGTCCTCCGTAGGGAAGTTTAATATAATAAATAATAATGAACACTCTAAATCCTCAAATTTTCGGCCACTCGGCCTTTATTAAGTGGAAAAGCACGAATAAATTCGTGTTTTCCGCTTGATAAAGGCCGAGTGGCCGAAATTTGTGGATTTAGAGTGTTCGTTATTATTTTTCATATATATTGAATTGGATTGCCTCTATTTACGCATCGAGCATCACTGATGAGACATAACTGGTTGAAATGCGCATATGGTGCCCTGAATTCTTTAGAAAAGAATTTTTTCTGAATATTGATAGCTGTAACAAAATGAAATTTTGTTTTGAATACAAATACAACTTTTTTTCATATAATATATATGTATAATTTATATAAAACCTTCAAACTCACATCTGGTCATTCGTGCACGATATATCTAGTTGAAAATCGTGGTCAAAATATATAAATAGATATACATCAACAAGATTAAATACAACCAAGACAAAAACAAAAGAAACAAAAAGAAAGTATAATGTATTTCTTGTTTTCCTCCGTTTACAGTACAGTAGCAAACAGACAAGGTCAAGATCATATATACGATCGTATAAGGGATAAACAGTCACATATTTTGTCTGACATGTTCCTTTTGTCTCGAATATAGATATCCTCACTGTTTTTATGAACATGCAACTTGCAGCGTTGGGAACACTAGGTGTACTAACTCACTTCTCGATCAAATCACTTAAACTATAAAAATAATCTTCAAAATGGCGACTCAAATTTCATTTTACATGTCATAAGCGACAAGGGGCATGATAAAGCAGTTTCGATGAAGATATATTTCGTTCCGAAGCTGCATATCGTTTAATCTGGTGTTAATGCGAGTGTTATTTCCTTTGTCCATGGATTTAGTCATCCGAGACGGAAGTGAGCTTAATTTACGTTGATATTCACGCGATATGGTATTTTATAACATCAGTTCGTTCGTAGGTTAAGAAGAAAATAAAAGAGTCGTGCTAATTTTATATTTTCGTATATTATACTGTAGTAACTTTTGGTTTTTTTCCTCAATACTAATTTTTGAACTGTTGGCGGGGGGGGGGGGGATCCGAACTCACTCGAAGCACATTCGAGTCATAATTGCCAACTAACGACGTTTAGGGGGTCAGTTTTGCATAATCACCATCTTAATAAGCATCCTTTTATGGAAAATGATTTTCATTGTTTTTTCAGTAAAGCATGCAGTCGAACTAAACTAAGAAGGATAAATGAATACATGTGTTTTAGTATTAATTATTACAATTTACGCTTCCGCTGCTGCAGACACAACAACGAACACTACTTCCGCCACTGATTTCGCGTTTAAAATTGATGAAAACAATGTATTAATGGATACATTCTATTCTCGGTATTCATTACATATCCTGTTTTGTCCTCGGACCAACCTTGTGGTCTGTAACCTTGGCATATGGTGATGTTACCAGAATTCGAAGCTATGTGTATTACTCCGCCCAATTAACGCAGGCGCTGTAACCGTGTTCCGGGTCACTGACGTCAGATGGGGGTTAATCTTTTTTGAATCACTTACAATAAACGCGCAAAGAATACAATTAATCAAAACATGTGCATCTGATAGGGTTTTCTCTAATCTGGCAGGTTTTGCTCCATTGCTTTCCTTCTTCATTAATCTAGCTTGCTTGTATACTGAAACAGACTACTGAGTCAGTTATAAAGGTGTGGGATGCAATTTCACGAACAAAAAAGAGTTGTAAAAGGATTAATTTCTCATAATTCGAGTCATTTAAGGTAGGTCTTTATAATTTTGTAGATTTTGTTTGTTTTGCTTCAGATCTTCTGACTTTTTACCGCCTTGTTTCTACTCTATCGTAAATAATTACGGACATTTGCCAGGATGTAATGTTAGCAAGGGTCTTGTACCACGTGCAAATACCTCGATCACTCTTGGTTCTTTGTTCAATATTTTTAGAATGAGTTAAAGAAGATCCTGACGATAATCTCAACAGCACTCACAATAGAGAACCATATTGAGCATCGACGGACCTCGAGGTGGGACCAGGTGCCCGGGAGGAGTAAGCATCCCCTGTTGGCAAGCCGCACCCGCCGTCGATGTTCATGCACGAAAATAAAAACAACATATATAGAATACATGCATAACACTGTCTGAGGTTATTTCTATATAGAAAGTGCTATGGCGACCATGTCAGGGAAAATATTCAAAACACTTAAGTGTTTTGAATAAACTGTCTGAATGTATATTCATTATCTATAATTTTACAACGAGTCAATTCCTCTTGAAGAAACATATATATTCCAGTGTTCCATTAATTCAACTGACCTTCGATTTATATGATTTTGTGGGGTAGCTATTCTTTAAATAAACGTTGTTCCTTCCTTTTCTTTTGTTGTCCTTTTTGTTTCTATATGTTCTTTACTTTTGTTGTTTGTTTGTTGTCCCTAATGTTTCAATGTTGTCTTTGCTTTTGTTGTTTGTTTGTTGTCCTTTATGTTTCAATGTTGTCTTTTCTTTTGTTGTTTGCTTCTTGTCTTTCATGTTACAATATTGTCTTTACTTTTGTTGTTTGCTTGTTGCCCTTCATGTTACAATATTGTCTTTATTTTTGTTGTTTGCTTGTTGCCCTTCATGTTTCAATGTTGTCTTTTCTTTTGTTGTTTGCTTGTTGCCCTTCATGTTACAATATTATCTTTACTTTTGTTGTTTGCTTGTTGCCCTTCATGTTTCAATGTTGTCTTTATTTTTGTTGTTTGCTTGTTGCCCTTCATGTTACAATATTGTCTTTACTTTTGTTGTTTGCTTGTTGTCCTTCATGATGCAATGTTGTCTTTGCCTTTGTTGTTTGATTGTTGTCCTTCATGTTTCAAAGTTGTCTTTACTTTTGTTGTTTGCTTGTTGTCCTCTGTTTTTCTATGTTTTCTTTATTTTTGTTGTTCGTTTTTTTTGTCATTCATGTTTCAATGTTGTCTTTACTTTTGTTGTTTGCTTGTTGTCCTCTGTTTTTCAATGTTGTCTTTATTTTTGTTGTTCGTTTTTTTGTCCTTCATGTTTCAATGTTGTCTTTTCTTTTGTTGTTTGCTTGTTGTCCTTCATTTTTCAATGTTGTCTTTATTTTTGTTGTTTGCTTGTTGTCCTTCATGTTTCAATGTTGTCTTTTCTTTTGTTTTTTGCTTGTTGTCCTTCATGTTTCAATGTTGTCTTTGCCTTTGTTGTTCGCTTGTTGTCCTTCATGTTTCAATGTTGTCTTTACTTTTGTTGTTTGCTTGTTGTCCTTCATGTTTCAATGTTGTCTTTACTTTTGTAGTTACCTTGTTGTCCTTCATGTTTCAATGTTGTCTTTACTTTTGTTGTCTGCTTATTGTCCTTCATGTTTCAATGTTGTCTTTAATTTTGTTGTTTGCTTGTTGTCCTTCATGTTTCAATGTTGTCTTTACTTTTGTAGTTACCTTGTTGTCCTTCATGTTTCAATGTTGTCTTTACTTTTGTTGTCTGCTTATTGTCCTTCATGTTTCAATGTTGTCTTTAATTTTTGTTGTTTGCTTGTTGTCCTTCATGTTTCAATGTCGTCATACTTTTGTTGTTACCTTGTTGTCCTTCTTGTTTCAATGTTGTCTTTATTTTTGTTGTTTACTTGTTGTCCTTCTTGTTTCAATGTTGTCTTTCCTTGTTGTTTGCTTGTTGTCCTTTATGTTTCAATGTTGTCTTTACTTTTGTTGTTTGCTTGTTGACCTTCATGTTTCAATATTGTCTTTTTTTTTTTGCTTGTTGACCTTCATGTTTCAATATTGTCTTTTTTTTTTGCTTGTTGACCTTCATGTTTCAATGTTGTCTTTACTTTTGTTGGTTGCTTGTTGACCTTCATGTTTCAATATTGTCTTTTTTTTTTTTGTTTGCTTGTTGACCTTCATGTTTCAATGTTGTCTTTACTTTTGTTGTTTGCTTCTTGTCCTTCTTGTTTCAATGTTGTCTTTACTTTTGTTGTTTGCTTGTTGTCCTTTATGTTTCAATGTTGTCTTTACTTTTGTTGTTTGCTTCTTGTCCTTCTTGTTTCAATGCTGTTTTTTTTTTCTTTTGGTGTTTGCTTGATGTTCCTCATGTTTCAATGTTGTCTTTTCTTTTGTTGTTCGCTTGTTGTCCTTAATGTTTCAATGTTGTCTTTATTTTTGTTGTTTCCTTTTTGTCCTTCATGGTTCAATGTTGTCTTTATTTTTGTTGTTTGCTTGTTGTCCTTTATTTTTTAATGTTGTCTTTTCATTGGTTGTTTACTCATGTCCTTCATGTTTTAATTCTGTCTTTGCTTTTGTTGTTTGATGTCTTCTTGGGGTGAGAGTTCAATTTGGGGGGGGGGGGGGGGTTGTTTCTTTCAAATTTTTATATTATGCGTGTGGGTTCCGCCTTGGATGGTACGTGGATCCAAGGTTTTTGTATGCCACGCCACGTACATGCGATTTGATTTACAAATTGTACGAGACAGTACTTTGATTTGATTTGATTTGATATTTCTTAAACTTTCGCGATATTTCTTGAAAATACTACCAACGCTTTCATATTGTTAAAGGCAACATGAACCAAAGAAACACATTCTAATTTCTTATAAAATTTATTTGTACAAACAAATTAAATCCCGATATGTTCGATTCAATGGTTATGATCTCGTAAAAACAGAGTCGCAAATTCCCAGATTTATATTTTATCTTACAGCCACTGTATTATGCTCTCAAATGAATTTTAGTTTTAGATAATGTTTCAAAAGAATTATCGTAATAGAAATTGACTTATTCTTTAATTATAAAGAAGTTTTGTTCATTTCACTTTATTATATTTTTAAAATCTTTTAGAATGGATATGATTCTTGTGGGTATTAGAATAAATTTATTTCATAATTATAATTATCCAATCTTATAATATTTTTTGAATCCAGATCATTCTTATATTGAAGAAAATATTATCATTATTATATGAAAACGTTTTTGAACATTCTAAATACATGTGCCCTAGTTCCGTTTCGTTTCCGTAACATTTCGTCTTCTAAGAAATTTAGTCCGTCTTATAAACAAAGAAGGCAAGACTCCTGCCAAATTGAATTGACAGTAATCTCCACAGGCTTAGTATAGCCGACTAGGCTGGCATTTGACCCGTGCGTTCCTCTTTTTTATCGAAGAAGAAAGGAATGAAACGTGTTCGAAAGATAATTAAGTTACATTTTATGAATGGTTCCAGTTGCAGTTCTTTGAAATGCCACATGATCGTGTGGCTTACTGGGATTGATTCTTTGGTTTTTCGTGCACAGTGTGTTCATGCTTGGTAAAATCAGCTTTTTCTAGACACTTGTCAAATGGCGAACATTTCATTTTTCATTGAAATTCCTCAAACCCTCCAAAGCTGTATCGATCTGTTGGTCTACAGTGGGTTTGTCTATTCGGATTATTTCTAAGTCTTCTATATCAGCCTCGTCTGGATACTTTGTCGAATGACGAACACTTCCAGTTTCATTGAAATACCTCAAGGGCGGGTGTGGCTAGCCAAACAGGGGATGCTTACTCCTCCAGGGCACCTGGTCCCATCTCTAGCTTGCTAGGCGTCCGTCGATACTCAATTTTGTGCTCTATTGTGAGTGCTATTGAGATTGTCGTCAGGATTTTCCTTATCTCAAGATTTCTTTAATTATATCTGATGTCCTATAATGGGTTACTTTGTCTCTTCAGTTTCAATGCTTTCGTATTTTTGGGTGTTCAGTTGCTCTGCGAACAGCGCTGTTCGTCTTGAACACTTGTCAAGTTCAGAAAATATCCTTTTCTTCGTTTGGAATACCTCAAGATCTCCTTAGCTGTGTATGTTTGCCTATTTTGTTCGTCCCTTCTGTTTCTTTTACAAGTATTCGTGCTTTTAGGTGTTTAGCTGTCCTTTTTGTGATCGTTTTCGTTTTCAGTGGAATATTTTAACATTATCCTTAGTTGTTATCTGATGGCAAATTTTCATCGTATCTCCGGTTTTTGTTCCTCAGCTTTTCTGTTTTGTTATGTTTAGTTGTTATTATGCAAGTAATGCCATGATCACTTGCTGGGAAACAATTCCCTTCATTGATATGTATGGAAAAAAGAAATGGTTGCTCTCCAATAAGACTTTATGGCAACCTCCAGAACAACGCACACTTTTTAAAGAGCACTGTAATTAAATCCACAGAGGGGACAAAAATTGACACTTAAACGCCAATAACGTAAAACATAATCGACAGCACATTAACCGACGATTTGGGGGAAGGGGGTTAAGTAATCCTATTCGCTCTCTTTCGTTATAAATAGATGACGGTACATAGTGTGTGACTTTTAATAGGATCTTATGTACAAGAATGAGCTTTTACAAAACAGTGGCGGATCTAGGATTTCAGAAAAGGGGGGTCCAAAGTTTCAGCTCGAAGAAAATTGTTCAAAGAAAAACTGACAAGCAAAAAAAAAAAAAAAAAAAAAAAAAAAAAGGTCGAAGACGAAAAATAAAAAAGAACTCCAAAACCTGAAGCTCAAGACTGGTGATTTTAATTAATAAGTTTGGGGGGGGGGGGGGGGGGGTCATTCCAACTGCATGTTGCATTTAGAAGATAGAGTTTCTTGATACGTTTACTTAAGTTTATAGTTATAATGGCGAGCGTAGCGAGCCTGAAAATTTTAAGATTTGAAATTTTCTTTTTTTTTTTGGTTCAGTCATCCATACATGTATATATATACATACATGTATATATATTATTCTAAACTGGCGAGCGGAGCGAGCCGGGAAATTTTTGGAATAGATGGTTACATTTTGTCATAAGATTACAATATCTCTCTCATTTTCCATCCTCTATTTTTGTTTGACCAATTGGGGAAGGTTGGGAAGATTAGGGCATTGCAACCCCACTATCTACCTGTCTAAACTGGTTAGATCGGCCCATGAAAATGAAGCATTTGGTAATTATTCAAGTGTTAGTTTAATTTTGAATTTTGTATATGTTTATGACATATGAATCCGTTCAAACACGATGACAAAGAAAGTTCAAGACAAAGTGAAGACGACAAAATAGACAGCTAATGAGAAATTAAGTGTGGCGAGCGAAGCGAGCCGAAAATTTCCCCAAAAGTAAAGAGATTAAGCATAAAAAGAGTATTCTGAATCAATAACTTTGGGTGAAAAAGGGGGCCGGGGCCCGGGCCCCCCTCTAAATCCGCCACTGCAAAAAGCTTGCCGGCAGTTAGCTGACATTAAATGTTGTAAAATTCTAGTGAGAAAAAAACCGGAATAAACGATTTTTATTCTTGTTAGACCAATCGCACATTTCCGGGCTTTTCCGTTTTCATTTCCGATTCAAGCCACGGACATTTCCGAGGGTAATTGTTGTAGGACGTATCGGTGCAAAGACTTATCGATGCATCTTTCGGAAGAAAATGCACTGATACGATATGACTTTCATTTGTCAAGTCATCTAGACTCTTCAGCCGACCTGGTGAAAGTATCTTATGCACGGATTCTGAATAACCTTGACAAATATTTGCATTTTTGTAGTTGTCCACCAATCATATTGCCAAGAGTTATTTTATCCGTGCAAGTATTTAACGATTGATTACAGTATACCGGCAGTCATGACTGCCGGCAGTCATGACTGCCGGTAATTATTGCAGAGCTATAAATATATAATACTATTGTCCTATGATTGGATAAAATAATGTAAATACTAGAAAATCAAGTTACTTTTATCTGAAAGCGTTTATCAGTTCATTACAGCTTTTCCAAAGAATATCAAGATAACCTGATGAACCTAAAACATTGTGACGTCATAATCAATGGTCGATGTTTGATTATGACGTCATAATGTAACTTCGAAATTCAAAAACAGGTGCGATTAATTTTGATACGTTTGCTTTTAATTTCTCTTTTTTTCAATGATTTTAAAGGTGATATAAAATCGAAATAGATCTCGGTAAAACAACATTTTTTGGTATAACTTAACATCAATAACCAAATGAATGTGTGTCAAAGTAAATTATTGTAATAACTGAACGTGTCACCACTGCAGCCTATTATTTATTTACTAAACGATAATTTCATTATAGAAGATCAAACACAACTCTACAACTTTTGTCCACCAGCTCTAGTCTAGTTGACAACAAGCAAAATCATTCAAGTAATTATTTTACGTAACTTCACGTATCAAATTCATATAACTGAACAAAATATCCAATAAAAAATGCATGAAGAGCCTTCAATCCTCGTGCAATCCAAAATTTCGATAAAGAAGTCATTATGTCGTTTAATTTCCGGCAGGCGTGGGAATCTCTCGAATGACCTCTGACCAGGCTGAGTTTGGTTTTTGGCTGATTAGACTTGGCACTTCTTTATCATTGCTTTGCCACTATCCGTAAAGGAATCCCCGGTTTATTTTGACACCTTGGGTTGTTTACACATCGGTACAATATGGAGATCGCTTGATCCCTCGTAGATTTAGATAAGCATGGCTTGTTTTCTTAATAACCATCGCCAGGATCAACTCGGAATAGGCAGGCGAATTCTGGGATTGTGACTGAGGCATTATGGGAAATTATGGGTACAAGTTTGAAAATTCCAGGTTTAAAATTTGGCACCCTCGAAATTACTGTGATTAAGGACGGAGTCGTTTTTTTTTTAAATCTTAGAAGTCGTGACATCATCATAAGATTTCGACGCGCTATCATGATGGGATTTGAAAATGGTAAGTTAATATTGCATACCAAGTCTAGTACTAAAATTTGGCACCCTCAAAATTACTGTGATTAAGCTTAAGGAGTCGTTTTTTTAAGTCTTAGAAATCCGACGTGACATCATGATACTAAAACATGTATTTCGAGGTGTTATGAGATTTCAAAACGGTAAGTGAAATGCATGTCTACTTAGCTTATTCAGGTGTGCATAGTTTGTAATAATGATGATGAGCATTTCATATTAATGCAAAGATTAATTAAGCTCATTAAGAAAATTAATGGAGGGAAATTAAAAACAAGGAAGTGCTGACGATCTTCTGTTTTTATGTGACTCATGCCAATATTTTGCAGGAATTAGAACTATTGTCAGAATTTTGAATTCATGTGTGCATCTATAATTTTATCCATGGGCAAAAGGGTCAAGCCTTGCTAGGGAAGGAAATCCACCCTATGAAATTTAGAAAATTATGCGCTAAATGTGAAAATCAGAATTTTTGGTGATTTCCTTGTTTGGGGGAAGGGGGGGGGGTCGACCCCAGTTACGTATACCCTCTCTAGGTCGACTGCGCATTGTGATAAGAGGTTATTACTGACATAAATGAAATAAATAGTATTCTATTTAATATGTTATATTTCTTGGAAATAAAAATGAATTTGAGTTTTCTCTTTTCCACAATTTTTAAAATGTTTTAAGTAACCATCGGTTCCTATTATCATTTATTGATGAATGAATTCTATTCATCGATACGTTTACCTTATCCAGATATTGAGATTATTCGCAGAAAAACGAAAAATCATAAATTATTCGCTTGCGTGCATTATCATCGTAGTAAAATTGCAACACAGTCATCTATAAATAATAGAACCAATGCCGTGTCAAAAGAAGAAACAAAATCCGGGATGTAAGTGTTGTATCTCAATTAGGCGGATTAAGTTTTCCCGCATTGTTTATGTTTGTAATGCTTGTCGAATGCTCAATTTACTAGACAACTTTGCACGACTTGTATCTTTTCCATATGTCTATCTCTTCATCGCATCTGAGAAGATGAGTTTATAATTGATAATACCGCCCGCCAGATGGCGCGATAGTCACGTCTGAAGTTCCGGTTCATTTGAAGAAAAACTGCATATGTATGTATGTATATCACCAAAAAGATAAGAGAGCAATGCCGAACCTATGAAATCGCCATACCGGGATAAGGTTTGGAGTCATCATATATCAAAGTCATATGACTAATTGAATTGTACTGTATGCTGTCTACGGTACTGATACGGTGGCTGTATAATTATACAAAAATATGGTACAGATTCCCGAGTCGTGGTAAGGTCAGTCGTAAGTGAAAAAATGGCCCTATCGGTCATGACATAGACCAATATAGTAATTTATGTCCCTGGTCATATGGCGATGCCTTTTTGAATAAAGCATCCTACACAACGGGCGTTACGATCCGAATGACGTCATGATGTTGAGCCTCGTTATGAGAGAGCTATAAATCGGATCAGGCGAAAATAGACATTGTCGGAGGATTTATTTCCAGGAGGAGGGGGTTCCCAATCCGTGACACCGGAATGCAATCTATGATTTTTAAGAAAATTATACGTTCTGTGAACGGGAAAAATAAGTATTTTTGGCCAGTTTCAGGAGGGTGTACATGACCACCTTGCACCCCGCCCTCCTCTAAATCCGCGTATGATGACAGGATAAATCTTTATAATAAACATAAAACAGATTTGCCTCTTTCAATTGCCCAATTGTAGGCATTAAAATTTTATAGAAATTGATAAGGATGGTTATCAAGCTGATCGAGTCTCAACATCGAATTGGGGTCAAGGTCAACTTCAAGGTTAAGAAACAAACATGCGACTTATATGTACATGTTAGTTAAGAATAGTATACTTTAGATACTTATAAATCTTACTTTTTTTCTATCAGCGATTCAGCATACATTCTACGTCCATGTGAATTTTCAGTCTGTCTTTGTCCATAATATATCATCAACGTCAGTGGCGAATCCAGCACCCCCTTTGCCGGGGAGTCGAGGGGCGAATTCTGTCGATTTCTACTGAAAATGGGCCAAAATATAGGGGGGTGGTGGAAATTTTTGGTTCAGTGCCGGGGGGGGGAGGACACCCCCTCCGCATCACCCTGAATCCGCCACTGAACGTTTAAAATTTCAATTTTTATGATTGAACAAAATGATGAATATGTAATTCTACTTTTTATCCATCTCCTAATATTCTATTATTTTTCTATTAATTCCTGGATCCACCATGGAAATTGAAAAACAAGTGCTGTATATCTGATAATCAAGAAGTAATAAGAAACACTCGGCTGTATCTGAGCAATGATTGGGGTAATTTATAGTTTACCGGCTCGTAGCGTGTGGATATTTATGCATGTCAGAAACGTTATCTACATTAAAAGCTCGCTCTGTAAATATTATTTTAATGTGTGAAATAGTTGGAAAACTGCTGTGGCAAATTGGGGGGAACTTATGGCATATGTTTGATGAATTACCCAGGCCAAAAAGAAAATATCTTGTTGGCGGTACTCCTACCGGTACGAGGGGTTTCTTAGAACATGTGGGTTCCGTACAGAACTTGTCGTCTGGACGACTGCGTGAAAAGAAATCAACATAGAGGTAACACTTTGGTCACAGTCCGTGAGTCCGACGACCCACTTGTCCAAAAGCTCTCTAGTCCGACAGTCAACTTGCCCGAAGCTCCACCAGTCAAAAGGTCCCCTAGTCCAAATTTTAAGGTCCGAAGGTCCAATGTAGACTGGTCCGAAGGTCCTCTAGTTCTACGACTCATTTGTCCAAATGTCCACCAAGCCCAAAAGCTCACTAATCCGACAGTCCAAAGGTCCGAAGGTCCACTAGTCTTAAAGTCCAAATGTACATCGATTCAAAGGAACACTGGTCCGAATGTTTACTAGTTCGAAAGTTCTCTGGTCCGAAGGTCCACTGGTACGAATTTCCACTAGTCTGTTGGCCCGGAGTCCTCTATTCCGATTGCCCAACAATTTGGGAGATCCATCAGTCCAAAAGTCGACTGGTACCTGAATTCCTTCAAAAAGACATAGTTTCAATAATAACCTTAGAATTTGACCTTCTATATAAAATCTTCTTACGCGTGCCATATATTATAATTAAGATGCTTGTTCCTTGTGGCAAGGAACACGTACCGAAACATTTTGGTCTTGTAGCCTTGACTTTGAAGTTTGGCCCGCTTTATTGGTGAAGTATTCGAGGCGATGATTTTAACCATGCAATGAAGGACATTTTTAGTGAAAGCAAAATATCAGTGATATAGCGAAACTTATTACATCGCGAAAGATTTCTTCTTATTATGTGGTATATGTATATATATATCATTTAATTTCCATTGTTATTTTTAAGAAACAATGATTCTGATTGGCCGAGAAATTTTGTTAATACTTGCATCAAGAGAAACCGGAAGTACACGCTTAGAATTGAAGTTAGCAATGTCATAAGCAACGTCGTTATAGCAACACAATTTCAAAGCTGCAAATAAACGCTGAAAGGCGACGAAATGAAATGTAATGTTCGCTAAAAATTGAGAGAAAACTTGTGCGTCTTGCGCTACGCGTACGATGCGTTTTTCCTTGAGCAGTTTTTTGGTGTTGATACCTCGATCAACCAAAGAAATACTTCAGGAAGGTGGCTTACAATGTACCACAAAAAAGTGATAACTTTTAGCAAAGACCTATAGTCAGACCACTAAAAGGAAATCTCGTCAGCCGTAGTTTTTTTAACTATTGAAAAGCAGCACAAAGAACTTGTTTATTGCATAATATGCTCATAAAAATATCCATGAATGCCGTACTTTTTATACTAATTTTGATAATTTCGCTAGAATAAGATCTCTAATTTATTATCCATTGGAAGATGACCAAAATATTCCTTTTTCCCTATCTGCATTCTTGAACGCACACGAAGTAGAGATAACAGAGAAATCTGCGTGTTGTACCATGCCACTGGGCAATCGCACCTGAAACCTACACCCCTGATTAGGTGTATTAATTAGATTATGATGTCACTAAGTGGCCGGTGCATAACGGAAATCATAGGCATAGAGTAGACTACGTGTATCTACTATCATGAGATTCAAGTTTCTGTAGTGCCTATGATAGTCTGAAATACATCGAATTTTACATTATTTTGAAAATGTGAACACTACTCACAGATGGCTGAAAATTGTAAAATTCCATAAAATTTGATTTATCTTCGAGATTTTTTACGTTACATGAACATTCCCTGATTGGAATCCGAAAATCAAGGTAATTTTTTTTCTAAGATAGAGTTTATATCGATAAAGTTTCTGATACAATTATAATGTAACTTGAGAGCGTTTTAATACATGTAATTTATATAATTTGACGATATCACCATAAACCAATCAGATGGCTTCCCTTTCCCTTACCCTAGAAGAAAATGGCGGTAAAATGAAAAAAAAGGAAGCTGTTTAAAATTTCTATAACATAATAAATGTAAATCAGAAGAAATGGCAAAATATGAAGTCGATTGGAGGGAATTTTCGAAAGGTGTACCAATGTACATGTATAAAAGAACTTGACATGTACTATTTTCCTAATTTTTTTTTTTTTTTTCATTTTGTTGCATGTTTTTGAAATACATGTAGAATACATTACTCATCTTTCAAATATAAAGTCCTCATACTTATTAGATTTAAAGTCGACTGTCTATCAAAACAAAGTCACATTTTTAATACAAAACTTTGAATTGTTACGGAAAAATCAACCGTTTTCTTTGTCGTTTCCCCAGCAAAAATCGAAAAGAGCTCTGTGAAATCAGCATGTTGGAGGGTTCTTCGTAGGTAATCCACATAACCGCATTATTTGTGGCTTAAAATGTCGTCCTTAAATCGCTGACTTGTTGGAAATCTATTTTTATAAAATTTGATTGCACTAAAATGAAATCACAAGGTGTTCAAATTTTGTAATCTGTTTTGTGAATAAATAATACGTCAGATAGTCCCTGGTTTGAACGCTAAGTAGACTCATCTGTGACTTTAGGTAACCACAATTTTAATTGATTTTTAGTATGCGCTGATCCAGGGGAGGGGAGGGGTGGGGTTACCGGGTACTTTGACCCTATGCAATATGAGAAAAATGATTGAATTTTAACTTTTACGCAGTAAAGATTGGGTCTCCAAATTTCGGGCTGACTCCCCCCCCCCCCCCCGAAAAAAAGAAAAACAACAAAACCCCTGGAAAACAAATCTAGGTCCGTGTATGATAAATTCGATAAAATATGCACGAGTTACTATGAGACCTTGGATTGGGGGTACGTGTATGTACATATATACTGCACCCACGCTTCTTTTATAATCAAATATCGTTTTATTATGCCTAAATATGAATGAATGATCAGCGAATTTCTGTGTGAAAAGAGTTCCAAGGCATCCTTTAGTATCACTTTCTTAATTCTTTTCCCACTTTAGAAAAATTACCGTCAAGGTAATTATATATGTAAATTTGTAAATAATGGCTAGTGCGAAATCTTTGCTAATGATGTGCATTTCATTAATCACGAAAAGCGGCAAGCTTTATATATAATTACACCGGTAGTGTAAATTTCATCTCCAGCAGACGCGGATGAAGACATTTCTAAGGGGAGGGGTCAAAATTAAATTTCTATCTAATTTTAAAAAATTAGCTATCAAAAACTGAAAACTTTGCTCAAGATTATAGAAATTTGCAGATTTGAGAAAATTCAAATAAAGGAGGGTTTTATTATTCATGGTACCGAGGTCCCTACTTGGATCCGCGACTGACACTGTTTTCTTGTCTACAGGTAAGGCTCAAAACGTTGGGATGACCCATACATGATGAGGGCCTACAAAACCGACACATGCCATCTTTTCACAACTCCTCATAGTAAAAGTCATTTCTGGTGACAAGGCCCATGAAATAATGTATCAAATTAGCGGCTTTAATTTATGTGCAACTTACACCATTGTCGCTCGCCAACATATCAAGCCAGGGGTTTATGCACGTCAGATAAACGAATTTTCTTATTATATGCTAGTGATGTCGTCCGGCTATATCGGATAGTTTCGTATTTTGGGACGTTATGATGATTTTACTACAGTACTGCTACAGCTGAGCACCAAAAGGTAAATCAAATACGTGACGCAATGTTAGAATTTTCAAAATTTTGTACTTTCGATTTGCTTATTTATTTTCTTTTCAGATTTCGTTAATTTGTACAGTGCTAAATATTAGTCTAGATCAATATTATTTTCGGTATTGAACTTATTATGGACTTTTGAAATTAAATTTGTGATAAAAACTATTATAAATGAATGAAATCTTGTAAACATGCATGCATACGTGCGCTCGTTAACCGCAAGAATTTATAATGATGCAAAATAACAATTTTTGTCAGATGTGCATGTAGTTGACAATAAAAGTTTTGCATAAGTTTCAATAATATTTAGATGTTTTTATTTGCTGCATTCATGCAGATTCTGATTTCGAGGGTACTAAGAGTTACTCCCCTTTCTTCGGATATCTCTTTTTCCAAATTGGGTAAATAACATACATGCATCCTCGGCTCCCCTTTGTATTTGTGTTTCTATTAATAATGGGGTACCGAAGATGAGTACCTGTTCAATGTTATATGTTATTATAATACATGTACATGTTCAATACGCCTTCCTCAATTAGATATACATATGTACCTAGGCTTTTGTTGCGATCATATCGAGAAAGTCTCCAAAGTTGAAAGAGAAGATTGCCTGTTCAATCTTATAAATAGAACTGGGTGCTAAGGTAGGGGTTCCCTACCCTTTTTTCTAGAGAATTTTGTACAATCCTTTTGACTTGAATCCCCTTTCTTTCACATTTTCATATAATTTCAAAAATTGGAAAAGTATTGAAAATGAATATTCGAAGAAAAAATATTGTCATCATTTCGATTTGACACAATTCCTATTCGTTCTTTGTCGATTAGATTGGTATCATCTTCATGATCATGACCAATAGTATGTATATCAACTATGAGACATCAAACAATGTCTAAATTAAATATTAGAAATAGCTTCTAATATATGATTTAATTGGCACATACTGAAATCCGGAACCTAAAATACGGTCAAAGTTTGTTTTTTTAGCAGGTACATTTTGTACATGTAAGCACTTTAACGTGAAAAACATTGACGTACATAATTAGGAGAAAAAGAAAATCCTTATCACTTTCAAAATCAATTTTAATTTCATTTCTTTGTTTGGACAGTTGCACTGCACTGCCTGTCTTCCATTGTCCTTCCTTCAAGAAGGATAACTCGTAAGGAGAAAAATCCTTTTTTGCACTGCAAGGCACGCCCTCCAATAGACATGTCCTTCAAGAACGATAACTCGTACGGAGCAAAACAGAGTAATTTAATAACATGGCAGATAATAATCGCATTATTTAATACCTAAATGATACGCGGTCAGACCTATTGAAAGAACAAAAAATATGACGCATTGTAGAAAAAGACAGGTTTAATCGCATGTAAAAGAATAAAAGTCTGCATCAGGTTCATTCATCTTAACGTGTGTATGCCTAAACTTTATCTAATCTTACACCGTGGCATGTGACAGGTGTCAGTGCTTCGGATTACATTCTGTGGTATTGAACAAGTCCAAGGATGTACGAAATATGATAAATAGCTACGAATACCGTCTGCGTACCAAACGATATTTGAGATCACAGCGTGAGAATTTAAATATTAGCTCTCATATGATCTTGAATCGTAATTCTTATGCCTAGCCTAGGGTTAAACAAGAGAGGACTGTTCCATTATTATAGGATATCATACAATCACTTTTTCCCTTTTTGTTTACTTTTCTATTTCGCGTTCTTTTTCTTCGTCTTCTTTTTTCAATGCCCGGTTTCTTTTGTGGTTGTTGTGTGATAATTAGTTTCGAATGATGTTTTCGTGTAGCAAAGATCGAATACGAAAATGTGTGAATTTATCAGAGTATGACCTGAAAAAAGGCCAATGAAAGGCTTTCATTTTGTATATAAATAATTAATCGTATCAGCTGAGAATATATTTTGATACATGTTATACCTGGTTAATTGAAGCGACGGGTGTTGCATGCAAGCAGGAGATGCTTACTCTTCCTGGGCACCTGGTCTCACTCTCATATCGGGAGTTCGCTTCTTTTCATATGGTGGAGGTTTTTGTTTTTTTGTTTGCTTTGGTTCCTGTTTTATCCTGATTTTGTATGCCTTCGGTTTCTGATTTTCTGAATTATCGATTTTGTACTGTAGACAGGGATATGGTCATTATCCATATTTGTCACCCATACCGTTTTGAAGTCTCACTGATATTATTTTTTTCACTGTTACGTTAACGTTTTGCATGACCACATTTATAATTATATCAATTTCATTGGTTAAGGTGGTCACATGGTTCATCATGGCGTCTTTTAGCTGGTGAACCCTCAGGATTTAAAACTGTTATTCCATCGAAGAATCCAATCATAGTTATGTTCCTTTTATTGTTCTTAATCGATAAGGAATGAAAGCGACATTACTGACTTTTCCTCGTTCTTCGATTAATCCAAGTGGCTACAAGTGTAAAATTATGTAACGAAATAAAATGCCATACATGTACTAATTCAGAAAAAATACTTGTATTTCAGTGGAGATAAAAATCTTATTCACTTCCTGCAAAAATTAAGAAAAAATGCTTTGGAAATTAGTGCTAACAATATAATATTATTCAAAAAATCATGCTTTGTTACATTGTTACAGTAGCGTCTTTGGTATGGTCGCCATACACCAGGAATGTCTGGAAAGACATAGAGTTGGAAAACATAGGAATCCATTATCAAAGGGATAAACAATGGACGATAAGCAATAATGTTCTTATACTTGGCCCAAAAATCTCATCAAAACCATATGATAAATGTTATTTTACGTAGTGGTCAACATTTGACATTTGTTTTGAGGAAAAATCCATTTGGCGGAAATACTTGTTGCATTCTAATCTTCAGGGCGGAACGTACGACGAAAATACACGGAACAGGTGACATTTGTCCGTAGCGTAGGTCATTTTGACATTAGATTCGTTGGCGGATCCAGGATGGTATAAAGATAGGTGTTTATATCTTATTTTGTTTTCAGTCTCATCGAAATTGTCAAAATGAGTGACTTAATTTGTGATTTATTTCAAATCGCATAATTATACATGAAAATAATATTTCTTCGTGAAATTAAGGCAGTAATTTCGAAAAGTGTCGGATTGCCAGTGATTTTCGACGATCTTTCAATGTTCTGTCAATTTTGGGAATTTTAATCATGTATAATAAACATCGAAAATCATTTTAATGTCATATGATTTCAAAAACTGTTTCATATTTATCGATAACGCAAATATCATAAGTTCATAAAATAAATTCTTCCCTCTTTCCTTCATATTATAAGTTCTTCCTTCCTTCATCTACATGTATAGTTTAATTTGCGGTTGTCTCTCCAATCCCTCTCCTATGTTTGCTAAGTTAGACAGAAGTCATGATTTTGTCAATCATTCGGACATTCGGACCAGGGTCATCAAAAATAGCAAACTCCGAACAAGTATACATTTATCATTTATTCCATGGGCGGATCTAGTATTTTTTGGGGGGGGGGGGGGGGAGGAGGAGGAGCAAGCCGTCAGACTGTGGGGGTCCACCTATGGTTTTGAAAAAAATAAATACGTATAAGTGGGAAAAAATCAGCATTTTGGCACATTTCAGGGGGATTTCCTGAGACCCCCTCCAACTCCCCCTCCCCTTTTCAGATCTGGGCTTACATTCTAGTTCCGTCCCTGTTAACACTTGACCAATGGTCAAATATTCCATGGAAAACTGACCGGTGTATCTTATCAAAGTTGTTGTTTCATCATAACGTTCTATTTATGCCGAAACCATGATGTTCTAACCCCTTCTTTTTCATAAACACTGTTTGATGAGATTATATTAGGGGCCTGATAACGCGCGCAGTGTTTATTTTACCAATAGTATTTCATCCGAATTGACTTTAGATTTATACCACGCTGAGAATCATAAATCAATTCGTTCCTGGGATGATTCTGACAGGTAAGGTAGCGTTTTTTGCCCGTCTTTCTTTTTTGTTCGATTGATCACTACATTGATGTATGCTTGTATACAGGTATTTTTTGTCTAATGTCTGTTAATAATGCAATTAATTTATGCATAAGGAACACCGCACATAAAGCCAAAGGTCTTGATATAATATATATATTTTTTATCATGGAATTGAAATTAAGCTAAGTCCGACATACGGCCATAGTAATTAAATATTTTGTTTTACGTCCCGGTCATTTTCTGGAAGCTACCCTCCAGTCAGCAAGAAAACACAGTCACACTCACACATGAACTTTCGATAAGGGATTGAATAACCTGGAGAGCAAAATCGGAATATCGAATATTAAGCTTGAAAATGTATAAAAAGAAATATCCCACAAGTAACTCCATATATTGCGGCAGATAAACAAATTTCTGATCTTAAAGATACTTTAAAAGGTTTGGTCTGATTTTAAATGACTTTGAATTTTTCTGGATAGCAAATTGGATATTTGTGTGTTTTGTTTTGTTTTTTTCTTCCTTAAGAAATCTTTGAAAAGGTACCCTCCATGGGACTCCGCGTAAAACTAAATATTTAATTACTTTTGCCTTATGAACCAAAAGTACAAAACGGAAGTAAAATTTGAATTTGCTCCTAATAATGCCTATCCCTCCACTTTATTGTCTTGAATTGGATATCAATACGTGTATTTAGTGCACTTTTGTCATACATTGTTCATTTTTATAGTCAAGTCGAGAATTGAGCATATTTTTTCTTCTCGTATCAATTTTTCTTTATTCCCTTTGCTTCCCTTTTCGACGGCTTTTAATTTCATAATAGAGGAAAGAAATTTTGAAAAGTTACAAAGTTTTTCAAAGAACCCCCCCCCCCCCCAAAAAAAAGATAAAAGAACATCGGTGCTAAGAAACAACAGAAAAACCTTGTAGAACATTTATTGTATTAGGAAATATTTTGGTATATCAAAAGGATAATAGTGATCATGGTGATAGAAAGAATTAATTGCATTTATTCTAATTGGGAGAACGAAGAAAAGTTTACGATGAAAAGGTATGGAATAAGTCAGATTTGTTTCCTTATATAATTCTGAATTTTGAATAAAAGCTATACCGAAATTATATTCTATCTCCCCTGGGGAAAAAGGTTCTAGATCCGGGTCTGCCCGGTCACTTGTTGTCTGATTTTGTCCATGGCTGACCAGAGTTGAAATTACGTTTCTTCATTAGTAATCCGTGCAGAATTCTATGTATGTACACAGCAAGGTCGTATGATAATTTGGCAAATGAAGAAAATTAATCTTTTCATCACCCAAAGAAAAAGAATGGCGATCATTTCGAACAAATAATAACATTATGTATTTTTACATTGATGTCACGATTCGAGAAAGTCATAGGAAACGTCTGTCCGATTCATATGCATGAATACATTGGAATATGGACTTTTCACCACTATCCAATGTTTTTTGAAATATTATCTGACTTTTCAATCTTTAAATTGCACACAACACACCAATTCCCTTGGGATTAAGAAATATTTGATTGACGGATTGACTTGATCGGACCCGATATATATCTTATCGCGCTATCGCTGGTATCCGTTTTATAAAAGGCCAGGGAACCACGGAAAATGCCGATAATCAAAGTTTCATTTTTAAATAAAATTCAAATGTCAATTTCAGAATTGATAAAGCACCGTGACTTTGAACATAATGAAGTAGTTATTATAGATTCGAATACTCTACAGAAAGGAAAATTGGTCTGATTTTTATCTGGTTAAATGAAATGACAAATCACCTTGTGTCGAAACCTTGCACAAATATTCAAAAAATGAGACAGCATCACGAAAGTACGCGTTTCGCTCGCTTGTCCTCGAACCGTGGTATGAAAGACAGACTCAAACTTCCACTGATCACTTACCTGAATAACCTTTATTGAATTGACCGGATTGTTGAGTAAGTACTGAACCGGAAGTTGACTAAATTTTGCTTGACGCAGAGGGAAAACAAAAATCAGATACGTAAATATCAAATGTACAAGACATATCTATATTAGATGGAACAAACATGAATAGAGAATCAAAGGAACAACTTAATAGCAGATACCCAAACAAGAAAACACAATGAAAAACAAACATGAAGAGAGAATCAAAGGAACAACTTACAACAAAAACACACTGAAGAAGAAACATGAAGACAGAATCAAAGGAACAACTTACAACAAAAACACACGGAAGAAGAAACATGAAGAGAGAATCAAAGGAACAACTTACAGCAAAAACACACTGAAGGAGAAACATGAAGAGAGAATCAAAGGAACAACTTACAACAAAAACACACTGAAGAACAAACATGAAGAGACAATCTAAGGAACAACTTAAAACAAAAACACACAGAAGAACAAACATGAAGAGACAATCTAAGGAACAACTTACAGAAGATACCCAAACAAGAAAACGCACAAAAGAACAATAATGAATTATAGAGAATCAAAGAAACAATTTACAGCAGATACCATAACACAATGAAGAACAAACATCTTGATATGTCTTTCGGTATATTTAGGACATAATTTTCACAGATTCTGTCCACATTACAGTGTTTATATTGAGGATCACTGACGAGGGTTTATTACCCGAAACGTGCATGTCTGGTCCATGCTGTACATCAAAGGAACAACTTACAGAAGATACCCAAACACGAAAGCACACTGAAGAACAAACATGAAGAGATTACCAAAAGCAAACACGATAACAACCAAATGTGGAAACACACTAAACGAACAAACATTAAGAGATACGCAACCCGACAACCAATGACGAACAGAAAACAAACAAATGCGAAAACTCACAGAATGAACAAACATGAACAGATACAGAAAGGGACAACCGAAAGTAAACACGCAAATACCAAAATGTGCAAAATGCATTGAAGAACAAAGAAGAAGAAAGACGCAAAGATACAACCAAATTAGACAAGCGAACATCTGGATGCAAAAAAAGATAAATAAAACAGGACGATCAAATACCGGTATGCACAGAGACGCAATGGGACATAAAAACATAAAACCAGACACACAAACCCCCAAATGCCAAACAAATAAACGAAACAAACATAAAGTGTGAGAACACACAAAAAGAAACAAACAAAAAAGAGATACTGAAAAGGACTACCAAATCTAGAAAATAAAGTCCTCAGATATGAAAAAGCACAAAAGAACCAAACGTGAACAGACAGAGAGACAAAGAGACCATACTGGACCAGACACCCAAATACCAAATATAAAAACCCAGAGAACAAACAGGAAAACACATTCACCGACAGTACTAATTGACAAAAATCAAATGATGACATGAAACGAGAAAATAATTGTGTAAGAATTCATGTACAAATCTAAATGAATATAAATTTTGATCTTGTAATAGGACTACTTGTATCATATAATTTTATAATTCCGTTATGATTTTAAACGTTGAGGAAAAATAAACTCCAAACGTCATATTGATACATGCAGCCAAAGAAAATATGCCATGATTCTATTTGAAGAAAATTGATAGAACTATTTCACAGTGATTGGGAAGGATATTTTGTGAAAGAGCTATTTTCCTTGATTTTCTGTACAGTTTTGATGTACCATTTCTAAAGAAAGTACTCAGACGTTAGTGGTCCATCTTAAAGTTAATGGCACATGGCCCCTGTCCTTTCCAATCACTGGTTCCATATCTTTACTGATATTTAAAAAATATATATACAAAACAAAAGGTAACTTCCTGTAATATAGTGCGTTGATGTCTCATATACATGTATTTATTATATAAAAGTGTATTTCTATGATACACTTATAACTGAACTTGAAATTTGTACTTTAAAACGTGACAAAAACAATTGGGAAAAACAAAAACAAACGTCATGTAGGTAGTTAAGGTTTCTTTGTACTTCCGGTCGGCCATTTTATCTCGTTTGACCCCCGATGACCTCAGTTTAAAGTTCAGTTCAAGTGTTAGTAATTAATACTGGGTATCTACACGAGAAAAACTATTTCTTTTCGATAAAATTTCATGACATTAGCGTAACCTTTTGTTCATCTGTCAATCCTTCCCTAAATCGGAGATTTAAAGCTCCATTGTCCCTCGATCCCCACGCCGCCGCTGAACATGTCAATCATGGACTCCCAAATTGGGCAAGCGCGGACCTTGCGGTGGTGGAAGGGGTCAGGAACCCCCTTCAACTAGAATTCGTCTACGTTGCTGGTTTTTCCAGCTTTTACGTAATCTTATACTGGAACACCCAACTCCGGATGGGCTATTCACCTTAAAATTTTCTATATCCAACCATAGATTCCCAAATTTAGTGTAGGGTTAGTCATTTCAAAATTATGTTTTGTTTTGTTTTGTTTTTTTTGGTTTTTTTTTTTTTCGATTTTCAAGTTTATTTTCGATCTTTAAATTATATCATTTTAAAATCGTAAAATTTTCCTGTTCTCATATCCATATTTTTCAACAACAAAAAAAAAATTAGCCCCCCCCCCCCCCATTTAAAAAAAAAAAGATGGGCTAGACCCCCTTAAAATTTTCTAGATCTGCCCATGTATTCCTAAATTTGGCGTAGGGTTAGTAGTGATTTATAAGGCGATAGCAATTTCAAGTTTTTTTGTCTAGATAATTTTAAAAATTTTAAACCGTTTCATAAATTTGAATGCTATCTCAAAATTCTTTGACAGTCATTATTACATCGGCACTGACGGGGTGGAACTGTTGAATGTAGACGGAAAATATATGATAAAGGGTTTATTTCCCAACCTGTATACATAGACGTGACAACTTAATTGTCTAACATGTCATACGTCAAATAAAGGGGCTATCAAATTTAGTTTAAACAAATATTATTAAGCGAGTTGGGAGCCATTTCGCTCCATGTGTACCAAACTGCATAGAACGACAACACGTCAAGGTGCAATTGATGTGCAGATTTATTGATACACCCATAATAATTATCATGTAATATTTAATTGGGATAAAAAGGAGACTGACTATATTAGCTTCAGCACAAAAGTTAAACCTGATCGCATTCAAAGGTGAGTAAAATGCCGAACATCTGCAAGTTCCGAAATTCGATCCAAATTAAGACCTTTCGGAAGTTTCGGACTCTACACAAAATCTGTATTGATGGCCAAAATGTCAACTTCCGAATGGCAGATGTTTCGAATTAGTTTCTTTATCTGTCTGTCTGTTTGTCTGCATGTCGACCATTACAAATATAGTAATAAGACGTAGTTTTTTTTTGCCTCTTCCACATTTGTACCCTGTACAAGTTCTTTTCATGCGAAAAAGGTTGAATGATTTCGAATTATGTATGAAAGAATGCTCAAATCACACATGCCATTGGAGAAACATATGGATACAATTTGTATGTGTGTTTGTTTTTCTATTTAATGAATATTCTGTGTTCATGTATGTGTGCTTTTGTGTATGTATGTATGTATGAGGTTTTTGTCTGTGTCGTGTGCTTTTGTGTGTGTATGACGTTTTTGTCTGTGTCGTGTGCTTTTGTGTATGTATGTATTAGGTTTTTGTCTGTGTCGTGTGTTTTTGTGTATGTATGAGGGTTTTTTTTGTCTGTGTCGTGTGCTTTTGTGTGTGTATGAGGTTTTTGTCTGTGTCGACCCTGCATGTGAAGGACTATTATTTTGTCAGAGCGCACAGATTATAGGATTACAATGGACGGGGTATCATCTTCATGAAAATATGTAATCCGACACATCAGGATTGTTTGTGATACTTAAGTTGTATAGTTTAACTTTAAGATATAAAATGTGTGTATCTGCTTATGATGAGACTATACAAGAATATATATACTAGTAACAAAAACAAAGAAAATCTTAAGTCCCAACTGTATAGTCAAAATATTTCAGTGATCGTTGTTGTTCAAAACCTTTTTGTTGTGTCGTTTCGTTGTTTTTCCTTTTGCATCTTTGTGTCCATTTGTAGAATGTTTTATTGAAATCGTATTTCCAATGACGTCAGAAATATTCCGTCTTTTCTGTATAAAGAGTTACTTCCCTTTTGGAACATCTGACGTAAGTGCATTATGACGTAAAGAAATTCTCATAGGAACGTCGTATGCTTGTTTCTATAAAATTTGTGACGTCATCATTAGTTTACGTCAGATACCGTCTCAAATGTAAATTAGCAAAGATCTCTTGTATCCGAAACACACGGGTAGGTTCTTTTTAGGCATGGTCCATTTGATATTCAGGGGGGGGGGGGGCTTGGGTTTTTTGTCGGAGCAAGATTATTTTTTTCGCCCCGGACCGGGGCGAAATTATTTTTTTCTGGCAAAGTTGGAGCAAATAAATTTTTTTTTGACAAAGTGATGCGCATATTCAGAAAATATTAATATATTAGTTTATTTTTATGCAAGTATTCAATTCACTTTTAAACAGTCGAGATAAAAGATTTTTACAATACAATTCTCAATATTTTATATAAGGTACATGTATATAACATGTATAAGAGGGTCTGAGGGGAAGGTCTCCTAGACAATTTTTTAAATGTTACTAAAAATTGTAAATTGGTGAATAACTGACGTTCTCCTTCCAAGCTTACAAGAACATGACTCTATGGGATACATGCAACATGTATTAACAGTAATACATAAATATTAATAATATATTTAAGCTTTTAAGGAAGCCTTTTTCCATTCACATACATGTATAACTTTTGATATCTTCAAATATATGACTTTTGCTATCAGTAAATAATGTTTTGATAGAAAACTATGGCGAGCGAAGCGAGCCAAAAATTTTTGATACAATTTGAAAACTGCGGCGAGCGAAGTGAGCCGGAAAATTTTCAAGAATTTTAGCGAAATTTTATGGTAATTCTTCAAATTCAGATTATTTGTAAGAGCAAGATTATTTTTTTCTGTCACACCATAAGCAAATTTATTTTTTTCATCAAAATTGAGAGCAAAATTATTTTTTTCGAAAAAAACCCAAGCCCCCCCCAGAATATCAAATGGACCGTGCCTTACTACGTAAGTGTTTCTATTTGAAGAAACCAATCCGTGTGTTCCGGATGAGATTTATGGACCAGGACCTTGTGGCTAACTACTCCGAACCCTGGAAAGGCTGTAAAGTTCCGCGCATCGGAAAATATACAGAAATCGTATGCATATATATAGCAAGATTTTATCTAACTCTTTATAACTTCTGAACTGAAATGGAACAGTTCCTTTTTTCTCATGAAAATGTACTTATCGATTTTTTTATATGTTTATAAGGTAACCCTTCGATAATAAACGATAACACTTGGCAATTGTAACAATAAATCTGCCATTAACAAGATGCATGCCCTTAACCAGATAAACATTCTGACAAGCAAAAGTGCTGCACTTGAAAGTACTTGAATAATCGACTATGCCATTTGAACACTCCCCTACGCACTTACGTGTCTGTTTTATATCTGAAATACCCGGATAATTTATTGCATGAGCAGACATTGCGGTTGAATTGTGTGAGATGGATTTTATTGTTTCCTGGAAGGTCATTTTGAGAATCGATTTTCCCGCACTATTCGCCGACTTTGCAATGATGATACCGTCGCCAAATGCGTGATGTCACATCGCTTCTTCTGATTAACATAATGACGTCGCAATCACTTCCTCGTCATAGCATTGTGTGACGTCATGATTTTAAAGTCCACAACCAGGTGCACGATGCTATCTTGAAATTTACTTTAAAAAGGGCAGTTATAGATTAATTTAGATGTACGTACATTTGTTTCAAAGTAATTCATATGTTATCATAAGGAAAAGATTGGGATTCTATGACACAAATCATTATGAAGCCTGTTGATTGATATACCGGTATTTACTTAGTACCAAGCCTCGTTTTGAAACAACTTGTACCCTTCTTCCACAATTGCTGTATCTCAATTTTCTAGTTACATTTAATGTAAAACACTATCAGGATTCCCAAGGGACATCACACTTACCTGCAATTATCGAACGGTATCATTATGGACTAATCTAGAACAAGTCTGGATAGGTGGGGTGGTTTTTTTTTTTTTTTTGTCAATTCAGATCTACGACACTCTGGTTTCTATAGTAACATAAAAACAATACGATAAATAACGAATTAAAAATGTCAGATAAAAAAAAAACAAAAGTACTAGAATGATGCTTTTTCAGCAAGACGAAAAGAAAAAAATAAGAAAAAAAATGAGTTCCTTAAGCACGTCAGTCTGGTAGAAAGATCAGAATGACAGAGAAAGCACTTTGTTGCCTACACAAAGTCTCTCAAGGACTTTCAGATGTCTTGGGAGACAATTTCTAAAACCTTTACCGTCAAAGCTTTCAGTATATCGATAAGTCTACAAAACACCGGAGGCATTGATTGGTTAGGTCCTTCTAGCGTCTTAGGCTAAACTAAATACTATTAGCTTTATTAAGTATACCGTTTCCATGTTCTTGCAGGTACCTGGCTGTAGCAGAAAATCAGCTTAATCGTAAGAAGAGATTCTGGAGATAATTGGCCATATATCGATTTGTCTAAAGGTATGTATCTTCCGGAACTTCTGTAAGACGTTAGCGGTTTAGTGTTTTTTTATGCCGGCAAATATTTTTACTTATATATGTATGTATAATAAACTTTCAATTTAACTTTGTGATCTTTTAAGGAAAACGGTAGGTATAAGTATTTCATTTCGTATCATTTAAATCCTGAAATCCTCATTTCGTTGTTACTTTTATCATTTTTGGATTTCATAAAGGGGCTTAACTAAAAAATTATTATTGATAACTTGAATCCGAATATTTAATAGTATATAATGTTTCATTTAATGAAAGAACAATCAAGTCCTACATACGGGCGTTTATACCAGTAAATGAATAGCAAGAAGCAAACTGAACCAATTTCCTAAGAGTTTTGGCCACTTGGCCTTTATCAAATGCTTATGCTTCCAGTCATGTTAAACGTCTTCAATTTAAGAACAGATTTTGCAGCATGGACCAGACATGCAAGTTTCGGGTACTTAACCCTCGTCAGTGATCCTCAATCTAAACAATGAAATATGGCCATAGAATGTGAAAAATTGTTCTATTCAAGTTTGCAATTCATCGTCTAATACTGACAATTTGAATAGACTGCAATAATCCCACTACGAGAACAATAAAAGATACATGTTATTGTATATATATATAATTTTTTGTCTTGATTACTTGATATACTATTTTAATGACACGATTTATGATACATAGGTATTTTTCAAACTTTCAATTTCTAATAGAGAAGTTAGAAAAAGACTGACAAAGGTAATGGTGACATTTTTTTTCAATTTTCATAAATGATGACAAACATTATGATGGCAACTTTTGGGGTGAGCTGCTGAATTCGAAACTGTCTAGACAAACTCTAGAATTGTGAATTTCAGAAGCAGTTTTATAATCTTAAATCACCGGGTTTTCAAAAAAAATTCCCAATTACTAAAATTTTCAAGAACTGCTAAAATTCAATATTTAATTCACTTCCTCTTTCTCGTTCGTCGAAATTTTGTATGTTCTAGTTCCTGATTTATTTTTTTGTAAATAAAAGAAGGGACTTTGGAAGAAAAGGAAGTCGCACTGTTGTCCGCAAATTCATGAGGAAATGCAAAGCATCACTTCGTGTGCACATATATGTTTTTATTACAGAATTTTACTACAATTTTTTCACCATATTTGCTAAAATGTAACGCAACGACACCTAATACTCAGCTGGGTAGTTAAATTTGGTCTCGGGTGTCTTTATAAATTAAATTGTCAGGTTTCTTGAGCGTTTTCCCTCCGGTTTGCCCTTGCAGCTGACATAAATTTAAAACCATTAACGGATTCGACCCTTATCACGAGGTCGCACGGAAAGTAACAATTAAGGCGGAGAAATTGCCTCCGTTTTGACTCTGAATAGTAAAGTGCACCGTAAATCCGGTCCCATAATCTGACATTTTATTTAGTCAATTCACAGTTGTGTGTAAATTGTTAAATAGCTTTATAATGTGAAAATATATGAGTTTTTTGTGGCATGAATGAATCAAAATTAATTTATATGAAATATAATATCACCAGATTTGATATCATGCAAAAAACAAAAAATCTATCAACTATGTTCCTAATTTCATTTTCATCTTGATTGAAAAATTTATGTCAAAGAGCACGCTGGAAAATAGAGAATGCTGCTTTTTATCAGGCTCAGAATCTAGAAAGTTACGTAAGGAACTTTGTTCCAAGGGCAGGGATGCGGAAGGGAACATAAAAGACAAATTAGTTCGACCTTAATCGTTTCAATGTACATTGTATGCCCTAGTTTAAAAAAGGGTATTTTGATAAACAAGTGACGCACATTGGAACATTTATTTCCGGGGCGGGGGGGGGGGGGTTTCAATCAAGCTCTTGTGAAGGGCTTGTTTTGTGTTCTGGTCACTCTTTTTTTTTTTTGTAACAAACATAGAAGACATCAAATTATTGTCTATTTTGAACATACAATTTCACGAGATTTCTTTGAAAAAAAATAATTCTTCGCGAAAATTTGTCCGTTTGTACATGAACAATGATATTTTGACACATTAAGGCTGTTTCGCGAGAAAATTCCTATTCAGTTACTCTTGTATAAGTCTAATTTCCATTACGCGAAAATTTCTACAAAATAATTTTTTTTGCTCGCAAAAAATTAGTTCAAGTTATACGTTATATATCATATTATTAATTTACAGAAACTAAACAACGATACATTTACATCTAATTGACTATGTCTTTGATAGATCTACACGTTGTTTTTAAGAAAGTGGATAGTCAAACGCTCTTATCCCGGATAGCAACACCGTTTGAACGAGTACATCATCTTTTGTGATAAATTTGGGGGGAGGGGGGCGTTTTCCTTTTTAGCTCGCCGGGACGAATGTCCGGAGAGCTATTGTCATACCCCCGGTGTCGGCGTCTGCGTTGGCGTTGGCGTCTGCGTCGGCGTGCGCGTGCACAAAAACTTTAACCTTGCTTATAACTTTTAAACCAATACAGATTGGGCTTTCATATTTCACATGTGCATTCCTTGTGACAAGACCTTTCCATGGATACCAAAATTTTTGACCTTGTGACCTTGACCTTGGAGATTGACCTACTTTTGAAAAACTTTAACCTTGGCCATATTTTTTGAATGGTAAGTGATAGGGCTTTGATATTTCACATGTGTATTCCTTGTGACAAGACCTTTCCATGGATACCAAAATTTTTGACCTTGTGACCTTGACCTTGGAGATTGACCTACTTTTGAAAAACTTTAACCTTGGCCATATTTTTTTAATGGTAAGTGATAGGGCTTTGATATTTCACATGTGTATTCCCTGTGACAAGACGTTTCCATGGATACCAAAATTTTTGACCTTGTGACCTTGACCTTGGAGATGATTGACCTACTTTTGAAAAACTTTAACCTTGGCTATATTTTTTGATTGGTAAGTGATAGGGCTTTGATATTTCACATGTGCATTCCTTGTGATAAGACCTTTCATGCCGTACCATAAATTTTGACCTAGTGACCTTGACCTTGAAATTTTACCTACTTTTCAAAAACTTTAACTTGGGCCATATTTTTTGAATGGTAAGTGATAGGGCTTTGATATTTCACATGTGCATTCCTTGTGATAAGACCTTTCATGCCGTACCATAAATTTTGACCTAGTGACCTTGACCTTGAAATTTTACCTACTTTTCAAAAACTTTAACTTGTTAATCAGAGGAGTTATTTATTGTTGTTGTTGCAATTTACATATGGTTGCCACCGGCGAGCTATGTTGTCATTCTGACAAGTCTGGTTTTCGAATTGTTTTTGTATATATTCTTGGCCTTGTCGTGATGTTTTCTTCGTTTTCATTTGAAAAAACATCTCTCAAAGAAAGAATTGAAAAAACTACGAAGTTCAACATTTATAGTACGTGTATGCACTGAAGGTGCTTTTTAAAGGATTTTTAATCCCGATAGATCAATCTTCGATTGTCAGTTAAGGTAGTAATTTAAGTTCGTGTAAATTACAGACAGAGAAGGTGTAAAAATGGGATCTATTTTAAAAAATCTCGGAGGACAACGTTCGGTTTAGACACCCCATAAATCAAAATTTAGCCAAAACGATTGTACGTCGCGACGTTTTACATTCAGCACACTGCTGATATTTGATAAGTTTAATGCATTTTTACATTCAACCCAAAGATACATTCAGCAATAGGCCGACCACCCATGCTTTTCTGGTTTCATTTGGCAAGTCGTAAGACAAAAAAATGTTATAGGTGCGAGATATAAATCGAAATTGGCAAAATGGACCAATGCATGTTAAAGTAGCAAGGTAGAAATGCGTAGACATGCATCAACATGCTAATAATAAATGTACATGTACACCGATGACATTTCATGGACAGATCTAGAGTTTGGAGGTAGGCTCGGATAGTTGAGACCCCCCCCCCCTCTTAGAATTCGTAAAACATGCTTATTTCTCCAATTTTGCTTATACATTGTGTGTAATTTCATAGGAGAAAAGATTTTACCCTCCATATCCTGACCTGACTTCATGGATCCCACCCCATTTTCCCCTTCCAGGAGTAATTCTAGATACCTCCTTCTAAACTTCTTTTACTTTTTTTCTGCCTTAACTATTTGATTGCACTTGAAAAAGGGACAGATTTACTGAACATAGGTAGGTGAATAAGTAAATTATGTTTCAAAAAATCAATATTTTCCTCTTTTGCGTATAATTTCTTGAAATCAGACTACCCCCTTCCTTACCTGATAGGGCGACCCCCCCCCCCTTTTTTTGTCGAAAAATGTGAGGGAATCGAAGCTATGCTGACCGACCATTCCGATGATAGCTAAATGACCATTTTGGTCGTTACTTCAACGTGGCAAATCTTCTACAGGTATTTGACGTGATGATTTTAAAAAAGTGCCCAAAGAACGCTAAATTTGAGATCAGTGGTACAAATCGGTTCTTTGGCTCAATGAGACCCGGATGCCCCTTTAAAGTTGACCACTCTTGATATTTACATACAGGAATATGATAACTAAGCGATCGATTTTTTAGAGGGAATCCGGATTCAAGTCCATGTGATTTGGTTGTGAAGATGGCATTATTCTTCATTCAGATTTATCTCGCAGGATTATGGATCCGCATAAGAATTCTATTGGATCCCCCTACATCTTTTTTCTTCATTTTCTCCAAATAATTCAGGAGTCAACGGCAGATAAAAAAACCAAGTTCCGTGCACCTGGTATATCTATAGGTCGTTTTTGACTTTGACACCCATTTAAAAAATCTTTAAAGATCTTAATCTTTTATAAATAAACTCCGTGGCATGTCGCTTGAAATCCCTAGCCGTCTATTTTTTTACCGATAACATGCATGTTTTCCGTGTGTCATTTTGTGTATAAACAAAGAAACACCTTGTATGATTAAGTCAGATCTAAATCGACTTATTTTTTTAAACAAAGCAAGTCATTTAATTCTCTTTTGTACCCCTCCCATTCTTTTTCTTTCCTTTTAATAGTGATATTCGCTGATCACGAAGAAGAGGAAAGATGCGTTCTAGAATATTAACAAACAACGTTTATTTGGTCACAATTGTCGTCCATAGTCTTGTTAACTCTGGGATTTCCTTTAAGTTTTACCCATCGTTGAAGTACTACTAGTATTTCCAGAGTGTCCTACAGAAATTCACTTTTAAGTACAAACAACTCGGTAGAATATTGCCACCTGAATCGAAACAATTACTGTCTCATGTTCTCTGGTTGTTTGTTTGTTTGTTTGTTTGTTTGTTTGTTTTTGTTTATTTGTTTGTTTCTAGCTAGCAGTAGATACTTACTCTTGTCGGGCACCTGATCTCAACTCGATTGGAGATTCAGTTTTTCTTCTTTGCGGAATGTTTTTAATTGTTTTGTTTTAACAGAATGAAATATTTTTCCCAGAAGGAAGGGATGATATATATAAATAAAAACAAATCCTCTGTTGCTTTAGTCTTGCATTTTTCATCTTTCTTGACTTCGTATGCTGAATTGCTTATGATATTTTTTATATATTTTATTTTTTTATTTATCTTTTTTTTTCTTTCGTTCTGATTTCGGGTTTTATGTTTAATTTCACTCATGCATAATGTCTATTTAATTTTGTTTTATTTACTCATTCATGTATTTTTATTATTTTGAAAAGATATGTTCTTGTTCTGCAAAAAGGTTCCACTGTTGTCAGTCGAACAACGAAGTCTTCTTGGTAATTTACCATTCTGAAAAACAATAAATAGCATCCATTATTTTAAAAAAATCAAAATTACGCTCCTGCGGTGACTTTAATCAAAGTCCAATTTCATCCTACCTGGAAAACAATGGATTACTTTTTTTCCAATTTCACATGTTATTTTCATATAATTTTTGCACTGCCGAACAACAGCAGCTCGTCCCCAGTAGAAATATGACCCTTTGATAAAGATCGATGCCATCTTACATTGAAGGAAAAGGGCGGATCCAGAATTTTTTCCAGGGGTCCGGGGAGTTCAATCCCTTTGAAGGGATTGTGTCCAGCTATGATTTTGAAAAAAAATCATATACGAGTATACTTGAAAGCCGGAAAAATTGACATCTTTGGTACCTTACCTCCCCCCCCCCCATTTCCTCTCTAGATCTGCGCTTGAAATCGATGCCATCTTAGACATTGAAGGGAGTTAATTAATACACTATTCCTTAAAGACATTCTGATAATCTGACGCCTCGGAATACGATATTTCCCCTCGGAAAACAGCGGTTAATCTTTGATCTTTTAGGAATATGATTTTCTTTGGTAAATAAAGTTTTGTCTTGTAATTTGGCCTCTGTTTGAGATGTGACAAATAACTAAGAAAACCAGTTTCTGTTAAATAAGTTCCGTGATAAGACGCCTACGGAATTCTTAGCAGAGAAGGAGAAAATTAATTTTGTTGGATGCTTTGTTGTAAAGTACGCTCTCATCAAGGTCAAAAGTCACATCATAAGATATTACGTGTACACAAAGCTCAATGAAACCTTTTTGAAAATATGACACTAAAACTTATTTGGATTTTTTGAATTAAAAGTGATCAATATTTCATTTTATGACTATTTCTTCAGTTTATGATTACATAGAAAATTATACTGACAGAATTGTTTTCTATTATTGTCAGGAAAAAAAATCACGTAATCGCAAATGTGCATAAAATCATAAATGATATTTTTTGATTTTGTTTTATGAATTATTTATATCTTTTTTTTCAAACAGCTTCGAAAATGTTAATGAAATAATTGAATTGATAAATATGGATGTTATTCATAATAAATCAATCAGTAATTAAATCAATTAATAAAAATAAATAAACATTAAACAAATGAAATTGTGTTGCGACAAAAAAAATATAAGACTGTGTGACCCGGATCCCCTGTTGTTTTCTCATAAGTACTCTCCAAATGCTAGGGTTATCTCCTTTATTGAATTAGAACTCTCGGACTATATCCATCTCTGCTATGTGAATATTGCTCTACTTCAACAAATTTTCTGAAGTTTTCACATTGTATACATCAATGTCTTGGTTAGAATCACAAACAATTAGATACTTTCAAAGAATATCCATATGGTTAGTTATGAAATCTCTTCTGATCTTTAAATGTCAATGTTTTGCATGGTACAAATGTATAATAACCCTTCTATACTAGTGGGGTTTTTTTTAGACTTGCTCAAGATCTTATATCAAATTAAATTTTGTGAAGAGAATTTCAAGTTTTAATAAAGTTTTAAATTTGAAAAGAAATGATCCTTTAAAACTATAGGCAATGAGCATCAATGGTTGCAGAGATATATAAGAGAGATATATAACGCAACCGAGAAGAGAACAAAGGGATTTCAATGAATAAAAAGTTATTAAAATTTAAGGACTTGTGAAAGTCCAGAGAACAGTCTGACATGCAAAGAATGAGATAGAAAGACATATTTCGACGATTTTTGTGTTTCAAGCGATATTATAAAGACAAAGCATAAGAATTCTGCAAACGTCGTGACAATTTTCACGTGTGAACGATTAGACTTAATGATGGCATTGCCTTTTTTTCGCGTTTGGAACAGGGCCTCTTATTTTCTCGTTCCGTGATTCATCAATTATAACTTCGGGGCAACAAATGCAGCCAATGAAATTTGATTATTTTCTTCTTAATTTTTGTCAAATGGCACAATGTAAATTTTATAGTGAAATAATTAAACGTCATCGTGAAGCACGTAGTTGACGTAAACGGAACATCAAATTCTATAAATGTATGATGTAAAATATTTGTTTTTACGTTCACGATAATTCTGGAAAATTATGAAAAGTTAATTTAAATTTGTGTAATGTTTATTGATGTGCGGGAAATTTCTTTGTGAAAGCACAAGGACATTAATGTCGTTTCGTGGTCCGTCCGTCCGTTCGTACGTCCATCCATCCATCCATCAGTCAGTCACAAGAACGTAATATCATTCTTTGAGTGGTTGAGTGGAAATTGATGGTTTGGCTTTCATAAAACTTGTATGTATTCATTGTGTTCATTTCCTCTTTTATTCATTTGTCCATATATTCATAAAACCGTATATCTGTGTATTTATTAATCTTTTCATCCAATATCCGATTAAATGAGATTTACAAAATATAAATTCCGATACATTGTCCGAAAAGTCCCTAGATGAAACTCGCTGATAAATACTAGAGAGCATTTGTCCTAAAACTGATTCAAACCACAGGTAATCAGAAACATTTTTGCCACCTTAATAACAATCATTTAGTATGACGCAATAGAAATCAAAGCGGAAGTCAAGAGACCATTAATTCTAGTTTCATTATATTCAGAGCCGTTATTGATTGACAACCCAGACTCTCTTTTACTTCTTGTATCTCCCATAAGCATATAATATTCCAATTAAGCCCTAATGGCCGACAAGACCCTCTTTCCTGAAAATCTATATACTTCCATTGTGCCTAAACGATAATGGCGCATCAAGGTAATTTTAGGGCCAGTAATGAGTGATAATGAAGTCAATAATTAAGTTTTCAGGGTATGGCGGAACTAGAAATATGACAGCAACTATAGAAATTACCTCCCCTGTTTTAAGGCCTGGACGGTCGCTCGTCTAGGTTTTACAAATCTAGCTGTCCATAACCATTAGCGACATTGTTCGGCTTTGTCAAAAAAATTTCGAGTCTTTTGATTTTCTCTGATTCCATCAATGTCAGAGAGCAATTTGTGTATCATAGGGGACATTGGATTGAATCAAGTCAAATTATCTCTGATGTATAACGAAAAATGTCACTCGTTCTCAGGTATGAGCTATTTTGGGAGCTCACTTTTCCCGTCATGCATCTGTGCTTCAAACGACAAGCAGAAGGGTAGGTTTCTTTCGATGACAAACAGAAAAGCAAACATTTCCAATTCCCTACCTATAAATCCTTTTAGACATTTTTTACACATCCTTTGATTATTTTGCCACCCGATCTTAGATACAGTTAGAGGGATAGAAATTAACTCCATTAGAAAATTTTTGCTAGTAAACTTAAAATCTACTAGCAAAATCGCAAATCTACCAGCAAAATAGAGTGCAAGGAATTTTACAAAAAGGCTTTAACGTCCATGCAAATTGCATGTCTTCTGAGGATTTGTAATTCAATGAAACACATCAAAGTCTTTATTTGATTTTGATCGAGGTATAGTAGTAGACGCCAAATTAATCTCTGAAAATACGGAATAGATTGTAACATTGCACTAGAAAATTTTTGCTAGTGCCAATAATATTTTTCACTTGCAGTTTTAAAATTCTACTAGCATTTCGCTAGTATTTCCAATTAATTTTCATCCCTGGTTTATAAACCTCTATTGTTCTTTCGAATTTTGTTTTAAATGGGGTCTTCCTTTCCAAAATCCTTTATAAGCTCGTATGTACATTTGTAGGTGTTCACTAAATGTGTAATGTACATGTACTCCTGTTTTCATTGACAACAGTCTTTGTTTTGCATTTGTAAACTTGAAGTAAATTGCATTTTTTTTTATCGCAAAATTTGGACATTTTCTATTTAACCAAAAATGTTACCGAATTCTTCATGCATGCAATATATAAAATAGATCTGATCCCAATTAGCATAATATTATTCGTTTTTTCTTCCCTTTCATTTTGTCGTCTTCTAATTACATGACCATGCAATCCCTTAACAAGTTTCCATGCTGAGTAAATTTCTAAACATTTCATCCTTCCAGCGTCATGGCCGCTCCTCTACCCTCGTGTCACCACGGGGTCAGGCTAAATCTTTTTCTGAATCTTGAGCTCGAATCAGTTGGAGTCCAATTTAACAGGCATTTTGGATGTCTTCCCTCCGTGCCGGAGTACTTTGTTTGTTTGAAAATGTCTACTTAAGACGTCGGGCTGTCTTTGTTAAAAATGATTGTCAGAATTTACCCCGTTGCTTTGTTTCTTAAGACTCGTGTAAAGGTCTTTAGACATTAGTACTTTATATCTATCTATAGAATGTGATGTCTCTTGTCATTATGTCGGGCACATTGCCCATAATTTGAATATTTCTGTTTACGAATTCATATTTTCTTTTCACCCTATAGTTGTCTTCTGTAATACATATTTTCTTACTAGTATATAATGTCTCAAACAACTTGAGAAAACTTTATTCGATTTTAAGATGACTGATAAATTCTGTTTGTCTGGTGTCCGTACGTCCGTGTGTCTGTCCTGTTCTTATTTCTTCATTAATTTCTTAATATCAATTTATTTTCTTATCATTTTAGATTAAATAATGAATATATACATGTAGTTCTCTTTTCGGCTTCTACTACTCGTTTGTAGCCGCACGAATATACAGGGATGGGGGGGGGGGGTTGCTATGGAAATGTAAATTTAGGATGGAGAGGTTCAAAGTTAAAAATAAAAAAAAAAAGAATGAATAAATTATAAAAAGCATTTTATGCTTATTTGAGAGAATTAGTCTTTACGCCCCACCTTTAGATTCGTGCACGTCTGTTCGTTAGACCTTTATTTCATCCAGACATAAAATCTACTCGTCATAGCTTAAAATTTTATATTATGATATTTGTCAGAAATTTGATCAAGATGCATACGATTTTCAATGTATAAGATATTTTGAAGCTGTTTCGAAATGACTTATTTTTTCATGGGAACTTTGTCCCTTTTTTAAAACATAGATGAATAAAAGTCTAAATATGACCGAAAAGTAATCAAAGTTTGGCAAATTATGTACGTTACTTTCGTCATATTTCAAATTTGGAAGCTGACACGCTTAGTGCAGAAAACTTTAATTTGAATTCCCATCCGTGACAAAATCTCATTTAACAAATATTTGGGTTTTGTAAATGGATTTTTACCACCTTACATACGGATCTTTTGTTAACGGTTTCGGATCAGATTTTAGTTTTGACATCTTTATCAAGAATGTAAAAAGTGACAGAACAAATTGATCTGTAACCTATGAGTAAACACACGACAGCCTCCCTGGATGGTCTGAACTTAACTTATTAACTTGATCATTGGTGATTAGTCTCGGAGATTCGTTTGACGAAACCTACTTACTTATATGATGCATAGTTTCGGAGTTTCCATTTACGAAATTTATTAACATAAGATTCCCTTTCAGAATTGTTCGGAACAACTTCTAGCGATATCTAGAAGACTTCCGAAATAATCGCAGAACTTCATCAAAACGGTGGTATTCAGGACCCTCTCATTTTGGATTTACCTTCCACCTTCTTTGTGTTTTACTTTTAAGAAATTCACTTTGTTCGATTGAAATAAAACCGTCATATATATATTCGAATTTACAACGTACATCTTACATCACTTTGATCTTTATCCTGATTGGTCACTTGCCTCTTGCAATTTTTGCATCGGAGCCAGCTTTCTTTGTATTCGATGAAGAGAGTTTGACCAAACTTTATATGGATGATGTTCTCAAACTTGGCTTGTACAAATGTAGCTATTTTTGCGAAAAAAAAAACAAATTTCTTTAGGGGTTGGTCAAGAATGAGTTAAATTCCCCCAAATCCCTTTTTGCATGCAAATCCCTATTTGGCCATCAGAATTTTGCTTGACACGACAGAGATCTATGTCTTCAGAGTCAATGTGCATGCATACTGGGTATTAAACACATACTAGTAACTTTTACGTCCATCTGAGGACATTTAAGTCACCTGTGACATTCTTTAAAACAACGTACTTTACTTCATTAGGTGTTCAGTGAATTCCACATTTGTCTCTAACATTATCTAAAACTGTTGTTGAAGTAGAATAGGGTAGCTGAACATGTTGTTTGACCTTGAACGGAGTTTTCAAGGTGACTAAATGTATCTTCTACTTAAAAACAAAGCGATTCTTCAGATTTCGTCTATTGTCGGACATTTGAATAAAGATGCAAGTACAGTGCATGATGATTTTATAGAATTCAAGCTGATCATTTTATTCCTAGCTTTCTAGTGTTTGTTAAATCTTTGAAATTCTCGTTGCTAACGAGGTTGCTTTTGAAATATCTTGGGACGAACTGCCAAATCGGTTGATAAAGGAATCACTTAAACTTTTTAACCAAATATAAATGAAGTTACATACACAGAAATAAAATAATTGATACATTAACCCCCATCTTTAGAGAAAAGGGGCATGGACAGAAACGGTCAATTTTGCCCACTCCAAAAGGCAGGAAAAAGGAGGGGGGGGGTCTATCCAAAGACTAGATCCCGTATATTTGGCGTTAAAAAACAAGCTTAGAAATTTCTACTTTCAATGTCGAATATCTCTTTTGAAATGAAAATAATCATGAATTTAGACGTATTGTTTGTGCATACGCGTACTTCATACATGTATTCATGAATATCGTCTTATACTACATTTTGTACATGTATATTTGTCCGTATTTGTTGCCTTACAAAAGACAAAGTTGGTTGACACAGACCAAGTTTGACCTCGTATTGACTGAGGTGTCTGCTAGAGTCGCGCATCTTTTAATGAAAACTCAAGACATCATTATCTGTGAATTATAGTGAATCATACGGTATGGCGGCCATGTATTCATATTTGAACAAAACTTTCCGAAGGGCATTTTCATGTCCGCAACAGAGCCAATTCGGAAAGATTTGCGCATGACTCATTCGCGGAAAATCATTTCGGACTCATGGAATTTGTAAGTTCGGGAAATTTTATAATTATATTTGGGAATTTGGCTGGAAGGGATAATATTGGGTTTGCTTGACTCATATGTTAGATTTTTTTGCACGTGATGACGTCATTGTGATCAAGAAATTTAAGCCTTTCGGTTTGATAAGAAAATATGGTTTTATGCCCTCGATAGGGTACATTTGGAAATTCCAGTATGAAGATAGCAAGGACTCTTTCAATACAGCTTTCTATTAATAAAAGCTTTCAAGTGGTGCGGTAACCTTTTAATGGAAAGCATGTTAAAATTTTTGAACCTTTAATGGAATACATGTTAATTTTTTTTTGGTTTTTGGGGTTTTTTATCATTGTTGTTGTTTTCTTTCGTTTTTCTCTTTTTTGATTATTTTAAACCTATCGATATCATTTAAGGAAACATAGGATCCACATCCCAACATCCTATGAAAAATAAAGAAGTCAGAAAAATGTTTAAAAATATAAAATTCAGAATACTAGCTGTCAGTTACAAAAGCTTGTATACAATTTGTGATTTAATAAATTTTGTAAAGACTTACGAAAAATAAAGACCACAAAATGTGACAATTATCAGATTTTGGGGGTGACTCAATGATATACTTAGTGTCAGGTTACTTATATTACGTATTATTGACTTTCCGAAGCTAAGACTTTCAGTTCATTAACCCCAATTTAAGCTATTATCCCCAAGGATAATGAACAATCTTAATACAGCAATGAGATAATGATAAACTGATAATGACCTCTCTGGAAGCGTCTTTAAAAGTAATTTGTATAATCAAATTAAAGAATTAAAAGTTGTTAATCTTGTTACATTATACGCAGGTATTGTGCTTTTCCAAACAGTCAGAAGACTCAGACAGAGTAGTCAAAACTAGCGGATTTTCCGCCGCTCGCAGGTGCACCTAGTTTGTGTGCTAATGATTTTAGAAGGGCCATCCCTATTGAATTTATCTTATCTCTTATGTTTACGTGTTGATACAAGTGATGGTTTTAGTTCGCATTCTTTCCGTATTTCAGTCATTATGGGTCATTTTCTGCTAATCTCTTGTTTACTGTATTATAAATCGGCCTCTGGTACGGTAGACATAGCGTGGAAGCCGGGGGATATGGGAAATGTAGGTGTTTGGTCAATATTGAAGACGGACAAGGACAAACTAATTCTCAATATAAAATTAAAAAAACTCTTAGTTAATCTTACTTTAAACTGCATTTATTCAATGAAAATTCACAATTACACTGCTCAAAAAAATTAAAGGAGCACTTTTCCCATTGTAATATAATGGTACATAGCTTTTAAAATCTTTTGGGATAAGCAAGGCTACATCATCAAGTTTTATCATGTGTATATGGTTAATCTGTTCAATACAGACATTGGTAATAAAGAAATTACAATGAAAAAGTAGCATGACATAATGTAAATTATGAATGTATGTTCTTGAAGCCAGCAATCAAAAGTTAAAGAACACTGACAGTATAAAAGAAATATTTTATATGTTCTTGTCTTTGTTTCAATATGCTCTTTAAGGCTTTGTTTCAATATGCTCTTCAATGCTTTGTTTCAATATGCTCTTTAAGGCTTTGTTTCAATATGCTCTTCAAGGCTTTGTTTCAATATGCTCTTCAATGCTTTGTTTCAATATTCTCTTTAAGGCTTTGTTTCAATATGCTCTTTAAGGCTTTGTTTCAATATGCTCTTCAATGCTTTGTTTCAATATGCTCTTCAATGCTTTGTTTCAATATGCTCTTCAAAGCTTTGTTTCAATATGCTCTTTAAGGCTTTGTTTCAATATTCTCTTCAATGCTTTGTTTCAATATGCTCTTCAATGCTTTGTTTCAATATGCTCTTTAAGGCTTTGTTTCAATATGCTCTTCAATGCTTTGTTTCAATATGCTCTTTAAGGCTTTGTTTCAATATGCTCTTTAAGGCTTTGTTTCAATATGCTCTTTAAGGCTTTGTTTCAATATGCTCTTCAATGCTTTGTTTCAATATGCTCTTCAAAGCTTTGTTTCAATATTCTCTTTAAGGCTTTGTTTCAATATTCTCTTCAATGCTTTGTTTCAATATGCTCTTTTATGCTATGTTTCAATATGCTCTTCAATGCTTTGTTTCAATATGCTCTTCAATGCTTTGTTTCAATATGCTCTTCAATGCTTTGTTTCAATATGCTCTTCAAGGCTTTGTTTCAATATGCTCTTCAATGCTTTGTTTCAATATGCTCTTTAAGGCTTTGTTTCAATATGATCTTCAAGGGTTTGTTTCAATATGCTCTTTAAGGGTTTGTTTCAATATTCTCTTCAAGGCTTTGTTTCAATATGCTCTTTAAGGCTTTGTTTCAATATGCTCTTCAATGCTTTGTTTCAATATGCTCTTTAAGGCTTTGTTTCAATATGCTCTTCAATGCTTTGTTTCAATATGCTCTTTAAGGCTTTGTTTTAATATGCCCTCAAGGCTTTGTTTCAATATGCTCTTCAATGCTTTGTTTCAATATGCTCTTTAAGGCTTTGTTTCAATATGCTCTTCAATGCTTTGTTTCAATATGCTCTTCAAGGCTTTGTTTCAATATTTTCTTCAATGCTTTGTTACAATATGCTCTTCAAGGGTTTGTTTCAATATGTTCTTCAATGCTTTGTTTCAGTATTCTCTTCAAGGCTTTGTTTTAATATGCTCTTCAAGGCATTGTTTCAGTATGATCTTCAAGGGTTTGTTTCAATATGCTCTTCAAGGCTTTGTTTCAATATGCTCTTCAATGGTTTGTTTCAATATGCTCTTCAAGGCTTTTTTTCAATCTCACTTCAAGGCTTTGTTTCAATATGCTCTTTAAGGCTTTGTTTCAATATGCTCTTCAATGCTTTGTTTCAGTATTCTCTTCAAGGCTTTGTTTTAATATGCTCTTCAAGGCTTTGTTTCAATATGATCTTCAAGGCTTTGTTTCAATATGCTCTTTAAGGCTTTGTTTCAATATGCTCTTCAAGGCTTTGTTTCAATATGCTCTTCAAGGCTTTGTTTCAATATGCTCTTCAAGGCTTTGTTCAAATATACTCTTCAAGGCTTTGTTTCAATATGCTCTTCAAGGGTTTGTTTCAATATTCTCTTCAAGGCTGTGTTTTAATATGATCTTCTAGTGTTTGTTTCAATATTCTCTTAAAGGCTTTGTTTCAATATTTTCTTCAAGGCTTTGTTTCAATATGCTCTTCAATGGTTTGTTTCAATATGCTCTACTTGGCTTTGTTTCAATATTTTCTTCAAGGCTTTGTTTCAATATGCTCTTCAACGCTTTCTTTCAATAAGCTCTTCAACGCTTTCTTTCAATAAGCTCTTCAAGGCTTTGTTTACAATCTAAGATATCACAGCTTCCTTTGGTCAAGCAAACTTTAAAATGCACTGTAAAACATTAAGATAGACATTCAGATTGCAATGTAAATAGTGATATAACTTTTAGGTCAAAGTTCATTCAGATTGCAATGTAGATAGTGATATACATTTTAGGTCAAAGCTCAAGGTGATTTATATCAAACCCTAGGTTTGAATAATTTAATAATTTTAGAGTCATGCTTAAAGTTACATGTACATAAGTCCTTGCATTTTGGAGCAATATTTGTTTTTAGAAGTATGAAACATTCAAAATTTACTCACACTGCAGTGTAACGGAATATTACAAAATAACTAATTTTGTCGGTCCAGAAATATTTCATTTCTGAAAGCACAGACTTCTAGATAAGACAAGCTTCCCAAACTTGCTCTATCTGAAGGTCTTATACTGAAGTTTCTTTGGCAATATTACATTTTTTAGATTGAGGATCACCGTACCCGAAACGTGCATGTCTGGTCCAAGCTACAAATTTATCTGTTCTTGAATGATGCTAATATTGAATATGAAGAAGTTTAACATTGATAGCTAATTCTAAATTCTTACAGCTGTATGATGTCTTTTTCTCACTTTCAAATTTGAATTATTAAAAGTGAGTATATGTATGACTTATGGTAGTTATGTACTCAAATTCATTAAAGAACTGAAAGTTAAAAAGACTTATATATCTCAAAATCGGTATCGTTTTTGTATTATCTCTATACTTCAATTTACACAGTGAGACTGATGAATCTTTTTAAGTTTGGGAGTAGGGAAGGCGAAAGGTGGGGGGGGGGGGGGTGTTCACTTTCAAATTTGTCTGGTTTTAAATGATGCTATCGAATTTGAAGACGTTTAACATTATAATGTCTTTGGACATGGATCCAGTGTTTTGCTGGACTGAACGTAATAAATTATCTACATGTATTATTAAATTCAAAGTTCTTGTATATTTCTGAAAATGGATCATAATTCCAATGTTCTGATACAGAATTAAAATATCAGTAACCATTAGAGAATGCAAACAAATCTTCATTAACATTAAAGACAAACGTGGACATGTTTACATATACACCATGGTGAATCCGTCGCCAAATTTGTCCGGACCGGACAATTTTAAGAGTGAGTTATGTAATATTTTGAGGACCGGTCCGGTACGAACTAAGTTCTCCGGTGTTGAATCGTATACGTAATCCGTCCCCAGTGATAAAGTACTTAAATTGAACAAACAATAATAGAGATTGGCAAAGCGGATTAAAATGTAAGCCTCTATGTATGGTAATTAGGGGTCTATCTGGAGCAAGAGGGACTTAAATATTCAGTAACAAACAAAAAGACTGTCCACAAAATTCAAACTTGGGGACTTGGTGCCCTGATGCCCCGAGCTTGTACACTCATTGCACCGAAATCTGACAGTATGCTTTAGAAATTATTCGTCCCTCGATCTGTGCTGGTTTTTCCAATTATTATAAGTTTTTTTTGACCAGAGATCTTTGATTCAGGAAACTTTGGGAAGGGGGGGGGGGCTTACATGTATCTTCAATCTTAAGAAAATTTTCAATTTGCAATCTTTATGAAAAGCAAAAACAAGGAAGTGCATGTATGTATTATACATGTATATAAACTAACAACTATTTTCTGATAAAAACGATTTAGATTCCTCTACTTTTTGAGAATCAAGGAAAGGAGCTGAAGGGGGGGGGGGGCGACTTTGAAATCTTGAATGTGGCTTAATATTTGCTATTTCGTTGAAAGTTTTTGCAGGAGCGTGATGTTACAGTACTGATTTCAGAAAAGATTCAGATTGATTTAAGAATTGCATTGCACTGGATGACTCTAGATGTCACAGAAATAAAAAAAAATCTATATCTAGCTGAAAATTACATAATTCATTTTTTCCATTACTTTTCAGTCGATATGATTTTCTTATTGAAATTGAGTTTACAATTCACTTTTAAAAAAGAATAATCCCTGTCTAGGTTTTTAGTACACTGAATAACCTTTTTATACAAATATAACTATGAAAATGAGCGCTTCAAAAATTATGTAAAAACATCTTTAAATTATTTTCGTTAGATTCGCTTCGTCTATTTACATGTTTACATTGCATGTAAAAACTGCAAAGAAATGTTTCACGATAAGACATTTCCTCAGCATGGCGTATCTAAGATTAGGAGTCAAGAACGGTCAAACAAGTTTTCCGGAATTCCAGATTGTCTGCATCCATTGAAAATTTGTGAAAAACTTTGCTTTGACGTTTACATAAAAATATTATTCAGTACACCGTAATAAAGCGTGTTTGTGCGAATTATCAACGGCTTATTCTAATTATATGGCCACCCTACGGAGAGTTTTCTCGGGTTTGGTATTCGATAAAAGATTTACGCATAGAGTGCAAATTATTGCGACAAAAACTGAATAATCTAATTTGCACGTGTGAACATGTATTTAGCAGTTATAATTATTTGATTGTGCCGACAATAATAATTTTTTATCCAATTAACATCTATTTTATTCATTCGTCACCCGTAGAGAAAATATGTTCAAAATATGAAAGATTAGAAAAATTAATAGATAAAAAAAGAAAGTTTTCTTTTAAAGTATTTCATTTCATCATTATCATGAAGAAAGAATTGTCAAAAAGAAAGAAAAGGGATAGTTTTTTTAAGAACAACGATAGATAAATGAATGGAGTGGTAAATAGTTAGATAAACAGCAACAACACACGAAGTCGGTCGAAGAACAAAAAATTTTAACATGTTCATTACCAATCTGACCTTTTGGTTGACCTTGAGGTCTTGACCCCAAAATGTTGCCGTCACACATTATAAAGATGCCCTACCGAGCGTTTTGCCATCGATTTCAATAACGTACGCCCTGTGTAGCATCGGTCCTTCATTAAGGTCTCAAATTCCTGCCGGATCCCCGCGACAGCCGCCAATTAGTGTTTGTTCGAAAGAAAACCTCAGAAAAGTCTTTTAACAGTTCAGCTAATAATTTCTTGTGCGACATCCTCATTGAATAAAGTAACAAAAACCCGTGTAAGCTATTTTTCTCTAATTAGAGTTATTTTTCACGGAGGTATTATCAGTATAAAAGATTCGAGGAGGGCAGACCCGTTTTTTTTTTTTTTTTTTAGTATGGAATTTGGAATGTAGTGCATGAATCCTCAAAACGATATTATAGACAGCGCATGCTCAAAGCTGAGTAATTTTACCGTACGTGTACCTCAATTGATATAATTTCGTCTTTTCAATTCTTGACCTTCTCGAAATTGGTATCTAGACCAAGAACAGGCCAAAATTGTCATCATTGACCGAACCATTTTGGCATGATCTTGGTGTTGCGATATCTTGACCATTCATATATTGATTTTCACTGGACATGAAATTCACTCACTGGACATGAATGAAATTCACTTGACATGCTATTCACTAAATAAATCGAAAATTTTTATATTATGAACTTCACATGAAGGGAAGATGAACTTGACTAGAGAAGTTGAGTAAAAGTTGAACTGTCCTTTAGGAAAACTAAAACTTCCCTCGAGGAAAGGCCGCATTGAATTTAATCTGACGTGATTTCGGATCATCACCATATGCATGATTTTCTATATCGGCAACTTTATCAAAAATAAAAATAATTAATGTTTAAAACGTTTTAATCTATTAAAATGGGTTCTACTTTTTTCTGACTGAGCGTCACTTCTTATTTTGCTTTATTTCTTTCCTTTCTTTGCTTTGTATTCTGTCATTAATCTTTATCGTCATTTTGGCCAAAAAAAAATCGTTATTTCATTTTGATTCAAAATACATATTCAATCTTCCTATTCATTGATACACTGCATACGATTCTCTCACACTAATATCAACGAAGAATTATTAGTATTTTCTCAAGTCTAGAAAATTGGTTTTTGTTTATCTTTATTAAGATTTTTTTTATATCTTGAATAATTAAAGTCGCTGTATTGAATCCATAAAAGAATGCAATAAGGTGAAATGTCTGTATTCAAGTCAGCTATTCATGGTAGTGGAAATTTCAGAAGAGTTTTTACGGTTAAATGTAAACACATTTTAACACAAGTGGAAATTTTATAATAGTAGACACGCTGTCAATATCTCAAGTGATATTGGAATTGTTTACCCAAAGTCTAAAATCACAAAAGATTACGAAGGTGGTTAAAAAGCCTATGAAATTCAAATTCAAATTTTTAAAGATTGAATAATTTACACAGAAATTACGAGGAGCGAATTTGTAGCCGAAATTTGGGGGAAAAAATGAAATTAGTATTTTTGGGGGTTTTTATTTTTCTTCATATGCATTTGCGTAATCAATAATCCATGTCAAGCTAATTATTACTTTTTTCAGGTTGTTTTGTTCGACACCTAATCCTTCAGGAGTTAAACACAAATCGTCCGTCTAATGAGGGAGGCGTGGCCGCGGGTGCTCTTGACAAGGATTCGTAAGCTCGCTCCTGATTGGCTGATAACACCGAGATTGACTGAGCGTCACTTCTTATTTTGATAATATAATAACTTCAGTGTTTATTCATTGTAAATCCAGATTTTTATCTTCTGCTAGCATATGAACTAGCTTTTGTGATATCGCTTAAATTTTGGCAGTAATTCGGGTGCTGGACAGATTCGGGTTGCATTTCGTCGGACGATGCCAGTTTCGAACTTTTGAAAATATACTTCGTTCGGATGCGCTTTATACATGTAGTGTTTTCGAAACCATATCAATAAAGTGGCACTGTGAATTAGGAACCCGTGTTTAACTATTATTAACAGAAGAGCTTAGCAGACTATTTTCCATAAGAGGATTTTCTTCCCGAGAAAAATCAACAAAAAACGTTTATAATATTGTCGTGGGCTCGCATGGACTTTAATTTGCCTCACTCTCTAAAGATCGTTCACCGTGTTTGACACTCTATCTTAATATACATTATGATGGAATTTATTAGTTTTTGAGTGATCAAATTTTCACGTTGCCACGTGCCATCGTTAACAAATGTCAGATTGAAGTGAGAAAAAATCGCATTCGAGGCGCAACTGTTTTCATTGCGCCGCAGGATATTGCAGTGTCTAAAACCCGGAGTCAAGAACGATGGCAATTTTACACTCGTCTCCGGGATGTGTACTTTTAGTATTAGGGGTATTAACTTTGGCATGTTTGAATTGCTGGTTAGAAGTGAATGGCGAAGACGATCGACGATGTCAAGATATCACCATACCCATGTGTAAAGGAATCGGGTATAACCTTACGTACATGCCCAACCAGTTCAATCATGAGACGCAAGAAGAAGCTGGGTTAGAAGTAAGTATATGTCGATATGTCTTTTTGACAATATCACACTCCTCCCCCTTTTGTCAAAGAGATATTTTTTTCATAGAGGGAAGCCTAGCTATATCTTAGTATCAACTTGTACATGTAACCTCTTACATACATTTTGTACACAGGCCGACAGGGACCCTACTCTTGGATAGAATTTGCCATTTTCATGAAACTATGTACTAGCAATATTGTTACACAAACTTTGTTGTACGTAACACTACCCAGCTGGAAAAATAAAAGAAATTAAACAAAATATGAAAAATAAATTAGATAATTTGGATATATAGTGGAATAAGGTCTGTTAATTTCATCTATATCAATATAACTACTACCTATATAACAATCAAATACAAAATGTATTCTTGCTCTTGTATTTCGAAAATTATGCAGCCGGAATCTTTAGTATCATTTTATGCAAAAATAGCATTTATCAATGACCGTTCAGTATAAGAACAGTTTTAATTCTCATATATTTCTGCGAAATTTTGTAAAAGAATGAATATAAAAACAGCATGTAAGTTTTAAAATTGAAATAATATATTACACACAAAACCAAACACCAGTTTACACATAAACTAGATCTCGTACAGTAGACGTTTTTACTCAAATTAGGCAAAAATCCCAGTTTTGCTCGTCTGTATATGAAATGCACTACGGCTGTAAAAATAAAGGATTAATTGTACGTATATACGACCTACTCCCTTTTCTGTCTAGAAATATACATGTTACATGTAACTAGATGGACTGTGTGAATTAATTTCCCGCCTAAAAACAAGGGGGTACAGGTACGAAACGTACATTTATTAATGGGGCCTAGCGCCCAGAAACGGAAAACATGCATTTGTGGGTGACATGATAGAGTGCACCAGAATGCTATGGATGACGTGAGCATATCTAGAAAATTTCCTGGGGGGGGGGGGGGTAGTTGAAAGTGCAACTAACATAGGAAGGGGCGGTCCAAACTATTATAATTTTGAAATGAAAAAGAGGCATTTTTTTAAGAAAATGAAAAGGGGATTGTTAGGTTCCAGACCCCCTGATCCTCTTTTCTCCGCGCATGAATTTTTACGTAGATAAGAAATAGATAAATGTATATACAAATGTTTTAAGATTCAGTTTGACTATGTTGCCAACAAAATTTGTAGCATTTCTGATATAAGTAAGTGCTGTATAAATTCTCAAAAATCTCACAGGAAAAAGATGTCATGCAAGATGTTTTATCAAATAAATCAACGAAATTATGCAAATTTACGAATAAGAAATTAAAACGAAATAAATTATTTCAAGTTCAGATCTAGATATTATATATCAATGACGAAAAACATATTTTTGTCTGTAAATAAAAAAAAAGCAGCACTAAGTGTTATTTTATTTCTGAAAGAACACGTTAAAAAATTCGATAAAATTTTCATAACAAATATTTTTCTCATATATATGATGCATTACTTTTTCACATAATTCTCATTTTACAAGCTCGTCTTTTTTACCCTAGAACGTGAAATAAGAAACATTACATTTTAAACTGCATTACGACATGGCACAAAGATATTTTATATTTCATTAAAGTGCATTAAATTTTCTGCTAACGACAAATTGTCGTGTTGAAGTTGGGTAATGATTCATTTATACCTAGTACCCTTTATTATTTCAGTATACACATTGTGCTATTTTTTTTGTGGCATTTTAAAATCTGCAAATGGGAGATGGCAAAATTGATAAGCAAAATAAATACAAATCATAATGTATAGGCTGTAAATTAGTAGAGTGCAAATTAAAGGGTTGAATTAGTGCTGTGCAGCAAATGCGCTCGGGAAACCATTATCAAGATATCGTCATGAAATATGTATATCAAAACGAGTCGAGCACGACGAAAATTATCTTATATTACATGTATTTCGAAAATATGCATGGGTTAGATGGGGGTTCTATTATCCCCAAAAACTGCTGAATGTAAAATCCAAAGTCTACGGAAGGCAGGAAGCTCGGTCAGCCTATCTTTGAGGCAACTCCCCAAAGGAAGGAAAGGGGGGGGGGGGCTCAGAGAACACCCAATCTTTGGGGCAAATTTTGCGCGGTTTTTAAGAAAATGAATAGGAAGATCTATATATAAGAAGTATGGAAATTGATTATCATGTACAACATCCTACCCCTTCATTCCTAAGAATTCACAGATGTAAAATAGTACAAAAAAAAAAAGAATACAATGTAGTGACTTTGCCTCACACGGATCGTAGTTTATTTTCTTTGTTAAGATACAATCGATCAGTGAACTCCCCCAAGTGCTTCATATTCAATCTTGCGAAATAATTTTCAAAAACGATTTTACAATTCAGTACGTTTTAATGTAAAGAATCCTTCATTCTTCTCATCCATAGATTGGCTTTACAATTGATTTTTCTGTGCTTCCTTAGCACAAATTTAAAATCTTTTTCATTTTTTCTTTGTTATTTGATGGCGAAGTCCTATAAATTCTAATGACGCCGCTCTAAATTTTTCCAGGTTCATCAGTTTTGGCCATTAGTGGAGATTCAGTGTTCACCGGATCTGAAGCTTTTCCTATGCAGTATGTACACTCCAATCTGTATGCCGACGTACAAGAAGCCACTTCCGGCATGTCGGTCCGTCTGTGAGCGCGCTAAGGAAGGATGCGCTCCTCTGATGGCGCAATATGGATTCCAATGGCCGGAAAGAATGAAGTGTGAGAATTTACCGGAATATGGAACGGAGGTTTGCATGGATCCGAATAACACCGAAAAATCTACACCGTCATCAACCAAGGGAGACGGGCATACACATAAACCTAACGGTCATAATAAACCGGACACCAAACCGAAGAATCCTGTGAAATCGAAGAATCCGCTACAACCGCACATACCGGATATTACGGGTTATACCGTTCGGCCGAATGGCGGAATTTTCGATTTTCACGACGTCGCAAGTAAAGCTTGCCAGTGTTCGTGTAAGATGGTGACCTTGCCTAAAACCAGTGCGTACTACAACAAAATTACCACGGGTGGAATCAGTAACTGCGCATTGAACTGTACCAGCCCATATTTCAATGATGATGAAATGACATTTGCGACCTTCTGGGTCGGATTGTGGTCGATTTTGTGTTGTATTGCGACGGCCATGACGGTACTGACATTTTTCGTTGACATGCAGAGATTCAAGTACCCAGAGCGCCCTATCGTATTCCTAAGCGGCTGTTATTTCATGGTCAGCATAGGCTACATTATTCGGCTCATCGTCGGCCATCAGGCGGTGGCATGCGACGGAAATTCAATCCGATACGAAACTACCGGACCTGCGCTATGCACGGTAGTCTTCTTACTGATTTACTTTTTCGGAATGGCGTCATCCATTTGGTGGGTGATTTTATCGTTTACGTGGTTCCTGTCTGCAGGTTTGAAGTGGGGACAGGAAGCCATCGCCAGCTATTCCCAGTACTTTCATCTCGCCGCTTGGCTAGTCCCTTCCGTAAAGAGCATCGCCGTACTAGCGATGTCATCGGTGGACGGTGACGCAATTTCCGGTATATGCTACGTCGGAAATCAAAATCTGAACAATCTCCGGGCTTCGTCATTGCGCCATTGTTTGTTTATTTACTCCTCGGCACTTCCTTCCTGGTTGCAGGATTTGTCTCCCTTTTCCGGATCCGAAACGTTATCAAACAACAGGGTCGTGGAACGACTGATAAACTTGAAAAACTGATGATCCGGATCGGAGTTTTTTCGGTGCTTTATACCGTGCCAGCAACGATTGTGATTGGTTGTTATTTTTATGAACAACATCTCAAAGAAAAATGGGAATTATCGAGAAATTGTAACTGTTTGGAAAATGTATATAAACCAAATTATGCCGTTTTTATGTTGAAATACTTTATGTGTTTAGTCGTGGGTATTACTTCCGGTTTCTGGATTTGGACCGGAAAGACTCTTCAGTCATGGAGGAAATTATTTAACTGTTGTCGAAATACAAATGATAGCTTTACGTCAAAGCACACAAAGTCAACGAACTACTCTTATCCAGGTGTCAAAGCGGTACCGCTTAGTCAGGTTTAGAAGTTATTCCCCTTCTGCAAATCAAATTATCCGTAACGTTCCGGTACGTTATCGGTTCCCTCCTTTGAAATACTCTTTATAGGGTAATGACAATTAAATTTGTGTTTTTACCTTCTTGTCAGATGTGATGATAATTATTTTCGTCAAAATATTGAAAATATCTCCTCAGGTGCTTGCATTTCAATTCTGCATACGAAAAACATGTCAAAATACAGGTTTTTATTCTATTTTTCTGTTTTCTTGATCGTAGGTAATTTATACCAAAGGCGGTTGTCGGCCCTTGTAGCCTATCATTATTTTATGACATGTACAAGCGATAAAAATCATTGTAGGGCAATTATTTGTTAAAACCTTAATCCTTAAACAAATTTCAAGTGTCAAATATTGACTAATGAACCTGAAATTTTACAGTCATTAATCAATTTATGACAACGGAGCGGGATGTACTTTAACTTACTAGTCCTTTGTATTGATACCGATTTTTTTCGGGGGGGGGGGGGGGGTTAGTGTCTTTTTTTAACATTTTACATTAGAAATTCTAGGGGCTTTTTTCAAGTGTTTTGATCTTTTTTTAACAATATTTAACATGAAATTTCTTGATAAATAACATAAAAGCTGAAAAGTCAGCCAAATTCGAGAAAAAAAAAAGCAGCAAACTAAAATTCAAGTTTAAAAAAAAAAAACAGAATTGAAATGCATCCCTGAACACAGTGCTTTTTCCTTTCCTGTTATATATATAATTTATTTGTAAATATTTGTTGGTGTACATTATACTTTGAGATTTTTTTACTTGCAATATTATATATGTATGAAACTTTGTTACATTTCATACGAAATATAATGTGATTTTTGCCATTGATTGACTATTTTGTGTAAAGCAACACAAAAATTGCCCTATATACGAGAAGAAGAACAAATAGTATCATTTAGTTTTGATATTGCTGTACTTTATTTGTTAATTAAAAGACTGCAATAATATTTGGAAGGATTATCTTGACTTAATAATTATTGCTGTGGCTCTTATTTTTCAAAAACTAATAGAAGAAAATCAAAATTTCCAGTTTTGAATATGTCAGTGGCAAAAAGTAAAAAAATATTCCTAAGGTTTTAGTTACGATTTTCAAAAGCAGAAACTTGTCCCTTTTTTTTGTATTAGATTTTATCCTGATTATTTAGAAATTGTATTATAAAAATCGAAGAAAAACTGACTTCAAAATATGCTATAAAGTCGCAGAATGTCATATTATTATGATTATTAGATATAGCTATTACATGTTTACGAATTTGACATTTCGTTGTGGTGCTACTCTTTGAATTATGGATCAAAGAAACTTTAAATGTACATTTTTATGGCTGAATGTCATATATATATATAGTATACATGGTAACCGTTTTAAACTTTTTCTTTCTTTTCTGTTTTATAGTATTAAATTTTTTTGTGATAAAAATGGCATAAAGACACTTTCAGTAATTATAACTGCTAGTATTTGGAATTTAGAAGTATTATTTTCTACTTGTTTATGTTACCATGGCAATCATGATTATTTGGAGTATAAACATAAGTATTTTCTGTAAAGTCTTTGTACGAATTTTAGCCCATTCATCCATATTGCTTATAATTTCGAAGGTGCTAAATACATATGTAGGTCATAATTCACCAGTCTTTCTCGAGTACAAACTAGCCTGTTATAATATTCAGGTAGATCCTTACCCTGAATGGAAATCTGCCATTTGATTGTTCTCAAGTGTTTCCCTTGTTATTCAGTCACGGCGATTTTAAATATTGCTTCGGGTGTACTAGATCCCTCTAGCAAACAATATATCGTCTGTTAGCAAACTAAAAACTGCAAAATATTAAACCCGAATTAAAAATCTCTCGTTAACATCGGTACTCGTGTTAAATAGAGAGTTTGCAAAAACACGCAATGGTCTGTGCAAATAACACCGTACACGGCGAGTCCGGTTACACGCCGAGTCACGACTAATTTTCATGGGCGGATTCAGATTTTATTTTTTCATTAAGGCTTTATTTTTCAGAAAAACGCAAGACAATTCGAGCTTTGGTGGTAGGGATGTTTACCTGCTGTTAAAGGCAAAATCTATTTTAAGAGTTTTAGTACATTGCAAAAAAGCTTAATATTGATATTTTTGTCATTGTCCAATTTAAAAAAAGCGGAAGGGGGTGGGGGTGAAACCATATATTAATTCTAGACCAGTGCGTGTTCCTCTATTCTACTCAAATTCACAATTAAGAAATGAGAGAATTCATTTTCATTTGAAATAAATCAGGTGTAATGGAAGGCTTATTATTGAAAAAAAAATGAAGAAAATTGAATTAAAAATAAAACATTCTTGAATTGAGGTAATATGCAAGTTTTACGCACATGTATTTATAAAAAGATTTGTGATTAACTTTTACCATACGATACGAGATTATTACTAAAGGATAAAGAATTAAAACATCAAAATCAACCGGCACAATCAAATATTTAATATACATGTAGTTAATTGTTATATAAAAAAGTTATAAACATGTTATTATGTTGCGAGAACAATCATTTTCACCCTTTAGATGTATATTATGTAATTATTTGGAAATGTTCTGAATGAGGACGAGACATATGTATTTTGTTTGTATTGCCTATGTTCATTTGATTCGTGTTGTTCATTGATAAGACAAAACAGTCTGGAAAATAAAAGTTAAAAAATCACAATCTGTAGTTATGAAATTAATTTATAGACTGCTGAAATGAGTTTCCGTACATCTTTTTACGCCAGATGTCAGTTTCTTGACTACTCTGTGTTTTCTCATAGGGTGTTTTGATGCTTTGCTCTGGGTGCTGCAACGGAGTCTAGTTGGAGATCCACCTTTTTATTTGTTAGACGTATTATATGTCTGGTCCATGCTGTAAATTATTCTGCTTTTTAGCTCACCTGAGCCATAGGCTCAAGTGAGCTATTGTCATAGTGTTGCGTCCGGCGTCCGTCGTCCGTCGTCGTCGTCGTCGTCGTCGTCCGTCGTCGTCGTAAACTTTTCACATTTTAAACTTCTTCTCCAGAACGGCTGAAGGGATTTTGATGAAACTTGGTAGGTATGAAGTACTCATGGTCCCCTACAAGTGTTGTTGTTTTTCGTCCGGATCTGTCAACAGGTGGCGCCACCACAGCCAAAAGTAGGTCACAGGGGGTACCCTCCTTTGACAAACTTCTTCTTCAGAACCGAAGCATGTATCGACAAACCGAAAGCATCAGGATGATCTAGAGAGATGTCTTAAGAAGTGTTGTTATTTTTGGTTCCACTTCAAAGTCAAATTTTTGACGCGTTTTTGACGTCTTTTCGGACTTTGTCAGAAATGCACATTTTTGCACTATTTCTTTAAATAACTCAATAAGTGTATGATTTTACACACTCATTTACTACATATTTATCATATTTAACTTACTTAATGCTTTGATATGTATTTTATGCTTAAAATTTATTTTTTTGATTTTTTATGAATTTTTTTCTTATGTAAAAAGGAAGGGGGGGGGGTTGATTTTCATACATTTCTGCTTCTTTTCTATACCCACTCTTCAGATTGTCATGACAATTTGTAGGTATGAGGTACTCATGCATGGTACCCTACAAGTGAAAGAATTTTGTCAAGATATCCACTTTTGGATTTTTAAGGAATATTTTTTAAGATTGTACATAGGTATAATGTATGTTTTCCATGCCAAATGGACCCATGGGGAGTAGCTTCAAACCCCGGCGGGACCCCAACAATTTTTTTCCCCTTTTTCAGTTTTTTTTCTCTTTTTATTTTTATATTTATCGCTAGAAATGAAACTGTGAAAGAATTTTGTCAAAATATCAACTTTTAGATTTTTAATGATTTTTAAAATAAGACAAGCTATAGCTACATGTAGTTTGGCTTTGTGTACTTATTTTCATACTTCGAATTAACTTGGCCACATACGCTATCAAATATACGCTGAATTTATTTTTAAGATGTTGACTTTTTGTGTCGCCTGCGAAGCTCAGCGACACTTAGGGATCACTTTGTCTGTTGTTCGTCTGTCCGTCCATCCGTCCCTCCGTCTGTCCGTCTGTCTGTCACACTTGGGTGTCACACCCCATAACTTTTGATTGGTAAGTGATAGGGCTTTGATATTTCACATGTGTATTCCTTGTGACAAGACCTTTATACACATATCATAATTTTTGACCTTTTGACCTTGACCTAGATATTTGACCTACTTTTCTAAAAATCTAATATTGGCTATATCTCTTGATTGATTAGTGATAGGGCTTTGATATTTCACATGTGTATTCCTTGTGATTAGACCTTTCTACACATATAATGTTTGACCTTGTGACCTTGATCTAGATATTTGACCTACTTTTCTAAAAATCTAATATTGGCTATATCTCTTGATTGGCAAGTGATATTGCTTTGATATTTCACATGTGTAATCTTTGTGACAAGACCTTTCTACGCAAACCATATTTTTTTACCTCGTGACCTTGACCTAGATATTTGACCTACTTTTCAAAAAATCTAAGATTGGCTATATCTTTTGATTGGTAAGTGATAGGGCTTTGATATTTCACATGTGTATTTCTTGTGACAGGCCCTTTTTTCATATACTATATTTTTTTAACCTTATGACCTTGACCTAGATATTTGACCTACTTTTTAAAAAAAACCAAGATTGGCTATATCTATTGATTGGCAAGTGATAGGGCTTTGATATTTCTCTTGTGTATTCCTTTTGACAATACCTTTCTACACATACAATAATTTTGACCTCATGACCTTGACCTAGATATTTGACCTACTGTTCAAAAAAATTAAGATTTGCTATATCTTTTGATTGGTAAGTGATAGAGCTTTGATATTTCATATGTGTATTCCTTCTTGTGACAAGGCCTTTCTACAAATATCATAACTTTTGACCTCATGACCAAGACCTAGATATTTGACCTACTTTTCAAAAAATCTTAGATTGGCTATTTCTTTTGATTGCTGAGTGATAGGCTTTGATTTTTCACATGTGCATTCCATGTGACAAGACCTTTCTTCACATACCATCATTTTTAGCTCACCTCGACGAAGTTGAGTGAGCTTATGCTCTGACCTACATTTTCCGCTTGAGTGACTTGGTTTAGAAGTTTGGGGTAGCTCAGTATCTGACAAAGTACTGATGCTACAGTAACCAAACTTGCACAAGTGATTCATTTTTGGATGCTGAGGTAAACCCATGCATCGGATGCAGCATCTGACCTATATTTTCCGCTTGGGTGACTTGGTTAAGAAGTTTGGGGTAGCTCAGTATCTGACAAAGTACTGATGCTACAGTAACCAAACTTGCACAAGTGATTCATCTTTGGATGCTGAGGTGAACCCATGCATCGGATGCAGCATCTGACCTACATTTTCCGCTTGAGTGATTTGGATAAGAAGTTTGGGGTAGCTCAGTATCTGACAAAGTACTTATGCTACAGTAACCAAACTTGCACAAGTGATTCATCTTTGGATGCCGAGATGGACCCATGCATCGGATGCAGCATCTGACCTACTTTTTCCACTTGAGTGATTTCGCTTTTAAAAGCCAATATTGAGCAGAGTATAACTGCTACATGTACCAAACTTGCATATTGGATGTATCTTTGATCAAACTTTCATAAAATGACCTTGACCTACTTTTTCCCCTTGAGTGATTTTGCCTTTAAAAGCCAACATTGAGCAAAGTATAAGTGCTAGATGTTCCAAACTGGCATATTAGATGTATCTTTGATCAAACTTTCATAAAATGACCTTGACCTACTTTTTCCGCTTGAGTGATTTTGCCTTTAAAAGCCAATATTGAGCAAAGTATAACTGCTACATGTACCAAACTTGCATATTGGATGTATCTTTGATCAAACTTTCATAAAATTACCTTGACCTACTTTTTCTGCTTGAGTGGTTTTGCCTTTAAAAGCCAATATACATGTACTAAGAAATATGTTTGAATTGAATTTTGCTGTCACGAGGTGAGCTTCGTAATCTGTGATTACCTATGTTTTTACCTCGTGCACTTGCCCTATATATTTGACCTACTTTTCAACAAATCTATGATTTGCTATATCTTTTGAGTGGTAAGTGATAGGGCTTTGATATTTCACATTTGTATTCCTTATGAAAAGACCTTTCTAAACATTCCATAATTTTTAACCTAGTGACCTTGCCCTTGATATTTGACCTAATTTCAATAAAAAAAATCCGCTACGCAGGCGACACAAGCATTCCTTGGATTGCTTTTTTTTCATACATGCATATTTCAGAACATATTTCAGTACATTTTCCCTATTTAATGATTATTTTCTCTGTCTTATTTCTGTATCTATGGTAAGCATAGTCGCCATATATCTTGTGTTACAGATTTGATTGGTTCAATACCTCCTTGCCCCTTTAGTAGGGGTAACTACAGGAAATAAAAAGGTGCACACTAAAAATTTTGACTGACTTGAAACGCCCGGAAGTCTGTAAAATTGGTCTTTTTTGATTGCGAATCTTTGGCACGCATGAAAATGTAAAGAAAAAGGGGGGGGGGGGGGGGGGCTCATGCATGTCCTTTTTTCGCAAATTTCACTTTTTTTACAGGAACTCTGCGTCCTCATCGAAAATGTTCCGAATTTTGCATATTTTCAAACCTATCTGTAGATTGCATAAAAGACAAGATCAAGTTCGAAGTTAAGTTTATCACGACTATTGATTCAATATGCTAAAAATACATTTCCAAGCGCCGCATTTCAGCATATTTACCGAAAATAATTTGTCCAAGTGGCTTCACTGGGTCATGAGGTTTGATACACCGTACACTGCTGTTTGGAAAATAAATTGGCTCAATTTCTGCACAACTCACTTGAATTAATATTGTCCGCTAACAACTTGTCTTTGTTAATTGGATTAACACGATTTTGACTGTACGTTACATGTATTAAGATGAAATCAGTACTATTCAAAAGCTCTCATTCATAGATTTCTGTATAATTTAATATGAATAAAGGCAAAACCGAAAAGTCTTTGTTTTTTATGCTTCCGGAATCAAAGATACGGGGGCATATAGTTTTTGGCCTGTCCGTCTGTCTGTTTGTCCGAAAAACTTTACATTGGGCATAGGTGATAGAGCTTTCATATTTCACATGTGTATTCCTTGTGACAATACCTTTCCATTGATACCAAAATTTTTGACCTCGTGACCTTGACCTTGACCTTTGACCTACTTTTCAAAAACTTTAACATTGGGCATAACTTTTGAATGGTTAGTGATAGGGCTTTCATATTGTACATGTGTATTCTTTGTGACAAGATCTTTCCATTGATACCAACATTACTCTGACCCTGACCTCTCACATACTTAACAGAAAATGGTGTTTATACCAACAAAGATGCCACCGCGGGGCATTCGTGTTTCACAAACACAGGCTTTATTATTTTCTGGCATACAAGCTATTAGTAATGAAAGGTTTGGTGTTCAATTTTAAATAAACTTAATTTATGAAATCATTTCATTGTTTTATTCTGTTTCTGTTGCACATTAATGTGGAATTTTACAAAATGATTTTATTTTTGATGTTGCATAATCGAACTATACTAGCTGGGCATATGACTTTGGATCGCATAATCCATCTTTTCAAATCAGTAGAAAAGTTGTTGTTTTGAAATGTGACTATTTTCTCTTGTTTGTACTTTTAAAGGTTGTCTGAAAAAAAAACTTGTCTGCATCCGGCAAAAATCTTGTTAGAAAGGTTGTGGGCTAAAATCCTGGTACTGGCACTATCAGTATTCAATGTCAGTATGTCAATTAGAGCGTGCATGGGTATCAGGTGAGCGTTGTGCCCCCTGGGGCTCTTGTTAATGATGCTAACCAAGTTGGAGACGTTTAACATTTGTACCACTTGGTGAGTGTCACTGCTGGTGGACAAGGAATCCCCGAGGGCACTTGTAGCCAAGTTCGATCAATTTCGGGTGGTCGTTTCTTCAAACGCATTCAAAAAATTCTGTTTACAAAATTTCCTAGAATTTCCGAAACCTGGGCCCTGTAGCATCATATCCCAGCCATCTTGCTACATCTTTTGGTATATTTTGGAAATAATTTCGGCCTTATTTCAATGTTTAGATTGAGGATCACTGACGAGGGTTAAGTACCCGAAACTTGCATGTCTGGTCCATGCTGTAAATTAATCTGCTTTTAAATGATGCTAATGAAGTTGGAGACACTTAACATGGTACTGATTTTGTTCGTCTGTCACACAGGGACACGAATGCCTCATTGAATTCAAAACTTTGGTCACTCAATCATGATGAAAGGGATCGACTGAAGTCCCTGTGCTTGTACCTTTATCCTTTTGGATAGAGCATAGATAAAACCAGTCATAGGATCGTCTTAGAATAAACTTTATGCATGCTCAAGGTCAGATGTCAAGGACAAAATCAAATGGCTGTTCACGGTCGGAGTTCAATTAAAATTTTTGGTTGTAAAAGGCATTTAAGTCCTTATGTATGTCCCTTTTTCAATTTGGACAATACACAAACATAAAAAATTACAGGGTAGTCTGAATCACGGCAGAAAAAAATCCTCTAAACCGTGTTCAAGGTCAGAGGTCAAAGAAAATGACCAATGGATGTTTCAGGTCATAGTTCAAGGTAAAACTATTTTATAAGAGGGGCTAATGTCTGTCCCTTTATCACGTTGAACAGGACACAGACGAAAAGATCGGCCCTAGAAGTTTCGTCACAAGAGAAAAAAACTGTAACGGGCGTTAAAGGTCAAAGGGATCAAATGCTCGTTGAAGGTCAGAGCTCAAAGAAACACTCTATTTGATGTTCAAGGTCAGATGTCAAAGTTAAATAAACCAGTCTAATAATTACCCATAGAAATAATGCAGCATAAACATGCTTGCACAAAGAAGGGCTTACATATACCACGACAAGAGTAAATTTACGGTCGGAATTCAAGGACAATGCCTAATTTAGAATAAAGAAGGAACAGCGTCTGCGTATTAATTGTGCTGTCGTCTGCGCTAGTCTTTTTAACAACAAATCGACTATGGAAGCGGTCTATTAATTTTAAGAAATGACTGTCTTACTTTTGGTGTTCATGGGTGTATAATTCTGGTTGGTCACGTGCAAATTCCGTGAATCGCGAAGCGATTCTCGGAAAATTTGCACGTGTCCAACCAGAATTATACACCCATGAACACCAAAAGTAAGACAGTCATTACTTATATTTACATTTATTCTAATTATCGGTCATTTTTATTTGCATGAACATAGCACATTTTGCCTGTAACAGCGTCAAATGTATCTTAACTCTGGTAAATTCTCCCTACATTCAAAACTTGAACGTGACGTCACAATAGCAACCCAAGTTATTGGAATATAATTCTAGTTGCCTAATGGGCGTTCAACATGGGGAATATACTAGTAATGTAAATATTTGTAGTTGAATTCAAATGAACACCTCAGGAAATTGAGAATTGAGTTGAGTTAATGTATTTATTTGACAAATATTTTCAAGCTCAACGATGAAGCGTTGCCAATAAAATCATCTTTATCAAACCATCGGTACTTTCTTGCAATTGATATCCTGTGTGAATGACTATGTATACAGCTAATCAATCCTTTCGCAGTTCATGACTTAATTTCGTAACTACCTTGAGTTCTTACTATTGTGAAATAATAGAAAACGTTCTAAATACAATGGCAATTGAAAACGATGGTCTTCCTGTAAACCTTACAACGGGAGAGTCATGTGCAAGCTGTCCGCATAACCACACCTTCTGCTATTCGAAACAAATACAGCAAATAGTCGTCCAAACAAGTTGTCTTTGTGTGTGTGTGTTCCTATGTGATCATTGCAACATGGTCCTCTTGGAAATCTTCTCCATACTATTCCGCATGGTTTTAATTTCAGTTACAGAGTGTACGAAATACCCTACTCCATCTTTTCGGATGCAATTCTCCGGTGGATTTTGCTCGGAGAGTTCTGGTATATACGACAAGATCATAGTCTAAATTTCATTATACTTTTATATACTACCAATTTTGAGCGTACAATAATTCAAACACATCAACAAGCTGTAAAGGAGTTACTGTAATATATTTGAATTTGAACGAAACTCGTATGAGACACGGTTTTGTGTATGGACATCCTACAAGGGGGAGTAAGATATACGTGTACTTGTCTTGAGGAGATGCAGATGTCAAGAGACAGTTGTTGCCATCCGGCATGGGTTACAAAATTCAAATTGCCTTTCATTTGAAGATTTTGAATAAATTCTTTTTCGCTAGGGTATAAGAATACGTCTGCAACAAGATGCGCACTTTTAGTACCCATAGGGCTTGCTTGTAGAAGTTCGCACCAAATCTAACATAATGTTGTCAAAGAGCTAGCACACAAGATCACAACAAAGAAGTGACCAATATGAGCAATTGGATTTGGAAAAATGAGAACACTCGCACCAAAATTGACAGACAAACAAGGTAAAAAAGAAGACGCGATTGAATCACTCATAGCAACGCATAAAATGTGCACCCGGTGCCGACTTTGAAGTCAAGCTGCTAGTTCTAAACAAATGGTGTTACATTGGTGTGGCAAGTTGCTCTATGTGTATGAATAATAAGCTCGTAACTGGCTTAAGGAGAGCGCAAAGTGTATGGGTTCCTTCCTTGGAGACGTGGATTTTGCTGATAACGAACAACTCATGAACACTTGAGTCGACAAAACTTCTTTTAGGGTGTTTGTGTCCTGCAGCCTGTTTCACAAAAATACGAAAAATGAAAGAAATTTTCGTAACTTTTGATCGCTTAATACTTCTTATAAACTAAATGCATGATGTTTTGTTTCTGAATAGGTATTTAGTATGTAGAAATGATACTGTATATGAAAGCACAATATAATCTAAATTGAAAAAAAAAATTAAAGCTTTTATTTGATGATGAAAGTTACGCAAATTTATTTATTTATCTATTCCAACTCTTCTGTTTTCTTGATTTCCGTAGCTGTTAAGATAATTATCTACAAACATGAACAGTGATGATATTTGAACCAGGAAAGGATCGAAAACCTGGACATGCTTTGGGAGAAGCAGACACTTTTTTCAGAGCTTCTGTGCTAGATCGTCGAGGAAAATCATTCCATTTCTTCAATTCCTAACCACATGACATCTGCTTATAAATATCACCAATATTATCTGATTATTGACACAGCAGAATAATACTAGTAATACACCAGTTTACCATTGTCTACTAAGACAGCCAGGAAAAGAATAACTGGACATGAGTTGGGGGAAGAATACGCCTTTTAAGAGGTTCTGTGTGATCGTCGAAGAAAAGAATTCCAAAACTTCATGAGCCCAGCTTATGGATCACCAATATCGACACAACAGAAAATACTAGTTATACTTAATATCTAACCATTGTCTACAAAAGGCAAACAGGAAAGGAAGAACTAGACATGAGTTGGGAGGAGTAGAAAGAGCTGGTTCTGTATAATCGTCGAGGAAAGAAATTCCATCATTTCTTAAATCCCCGACCGAGTCCTGTTTATAAATCACCAATATAGCTGACGCAGCAGAAAATAGTTCACAATTGTCTACAAAATGCAACCAGGAAAGGAAGGACTGGACATGAGTTGGGAGAAGTATAGAAAGAGCAGGTTCTGCGTAATCGCCGAGGAAAGGAATTCCAAAATTTCTTCAATCCCAGACTGAGCCCAGCTCACCAATATTATCGACACAGCAGAAAAAAATACTAAAGTTAACCACACTGGGTGTACCTTTTGTTGTTTTCCGCATCATGTACCTGTATATGAATTATCAAATGAACCGAAAGGCTTTGCAATAAAAGTTGAAACTTCGTTGTTTATTATCCGATTAACACCTCCCCTAATCCGACTATTGTTAATATTCGCCAAGTTAAATTAAAGCACTAAATTTTCCATGTTACGTTTTATAAATCCCCTTCTCTATATTTTGATGTTTTGTTTAATCATTTGAATATTTAAATGTACAAGTATACAACTTGTTTTGTGATACCATTTTCTAAAACATACCACATTAAGGTATGGATATACCATTGATTTCAAACGAGTTGTGCCCCGTTTTTGGCTACCCAAAATCGTAGCTACGGATTGAATGAACGCGCGTCTGTGATTGGCTAATATTCACAGGAGAGAAAGACTAACAACACTTTGTTGCAGCATCCACAACAAAACATAAAAACAACCCATGCAAAACACAGCTGAGACACATAGATGACACGCACAGCAAGAGACACAAATGGGACAAAGAAAATCAAAACAACACAGAAACATCGAACACAAAAGACACATAAACCAACGAGACCAATTGGCGACCAGCGCCGACTTAGGACGACTATCTGTTACGCCAGTAGCTAATGGTGTGGTTATCCGGATTTAGTGCGCACAGCCCTACCATTTTTCCAGTTACCAAGAGGTCTCGAAGAGCGCACAAAATTGGTGCAAAATAACCTCTTCACTGTAAGATTAAGTCGCATATGAAGACATATATGAATTGTTGTCCATGCAAGAAAACAAGCTACAGCTGACAGCTATGTGCAGTAGAAGATGTATCCTGATTTCCATCTCTAGATCTCCTTAGTTACAAATCACACAAGCTCACATTTTTTACCAGGTATTTATAGCTGAAAAATGATAAATTTCTATGCGTATTCATTAACTATGAAAATATGCTTGCCAAACAAATAAACATCGAAGAAGCACTCATCAGTTATTCAGTCTAAAAGTGGGGAAGGTACGTGTGAACAGGAGCATTGTCCTGATAGAACAACACACCTTTAACTGGTTAGCTTTTCGCGGCGCTGAAGTTTGATAATTTCCCGTAACTGTGTCAGAAGTGAAGTATAGTATATGTCATTGATTGCTTGTCCTTTTTGGATATAATCTATCAGCAGAATACCTTCTGCAACCCAGAAAAACAAGACTCACTACATATCAATCAGCCCTCGTAAGGCAAAATTATTAGAAATTTCATTGAAACTGTTGCGAACCCCGGAATAAACAATATTCGGAAGAGAGATCAAATGCCCGGGGAGACTCTGCATCTCCAGGTTGCATGCAACAATCATAAAGTATCTCCGGTTTTTGATATATGTACCTAGTATATTGGTTTGTAACCCTTTTGATGTATTGGCCTTATGCTTGATGTCTCGGTTGTGTTCTTTTACTTGTTGGTCCTCTTGGGTAATGGATGTGAGTGATGTGAGTTGTTTTATTGGTAAGAGTAATGTGAGTGGTTTTAGTAGTGAAAGAGACACAGAGATGACACAGCAAGAGACACAAAAGGGACAAAGAACAACAGAAAAGATGCATTAACCAACAAGGCCGATTGGCAACCAGCGCCGACTTAGGACGGCCATCTGCCACGCCAGAAGCAACCCTACCACTTTTCCAGTTACCAAGAGGTCTCGATGAACGCGCAGAATTGGTGCAAAATAACCTCCTCACTGTAAGATGAAGTCACATGGAGGACATATATGAATTGTTGTCCATGCAAGAAAACAAACTACAACTGACAACTATATCTGCAGAAGATGTATCCTGATTTCCTTCTCTAGATCTCCTTAGTTACAAATAACACAAGCTCACATTTTTTCACCAGGTAGTTATAGCTGAAATATGATAAATTTCTGTGCGTATTCACTCACTATTAAAATATGCTCACAATTTTGCCATACAAATAAACATCGACGAAACACTCATCAGTTACTATTATTCAGTCTAAAAGTGGAACAGGAGCATTGTCCTGATGAAACAACACACCTTTAACTAGTGAGCTTTCCGCGGCGATTAGGTTTGATTTTTTCACATAACTGCGTCAGAAGTGAAGCATAGTATGTGTCATTGATTGTTTGTCCTTTCGGAGATAATCTATCAGCAGAATAACTTCTGCATCCCAGTAAACAGAGGCTCACAATATATCAATCAGCCCTCACTTCAGACAGTGCATGTATTTCATAGATTGTTTTGATTTTATTTTCATGCATGAACATCGACGGCGGGTGCGGCTAGCCAACAGGGGATGCTTACTCCACCCGGGCACCGGGCATCGGGGACCCCTAACAAGCTCAGTTTGGTGCTCTATTGTGGGTGCTGTTGATACTATCGTCAGGGATCTTCTTTAACTCACTCGTAAGGCAAAATCATTAGACATTTCATTGGAACCGTTCCGAAGTCCAGAATAAACAATATTACGAAGAGAGACCCAATGCCCGGGGAGATTCAGCATCCCCAGTTTGCATGCAACGTCCGTCGAAACGATTCCATGAAAAAATAGTACTGCTCCCTTCTTAATTTGTTTAGCAATTGACAAGCATAAAGTACATGTATCTCCGGTTTTTAATATCTGTACCTAGGACCTTTCGATGTAATGTCCTTTGTGCTGGATGTATCATTTGTGATGTATCATTTGTGATCTTTTACTTGTTGGTCCTCTTCGTGTGAGTGGTGTGAGTGACGTGACTGGTGAATGATGAGTGGTGAGTGATATGAGTGGTGTTAGTGGTTAATTGGGTGAGAGTGATGAGAATGATGTGAGTGGTTTAAGTGTTGTGAGTTTTTTGAGTGGTGAGAGTGATGTGAGTGGTGAAAGTAATGTGAGTGGTATGAGTGATGTGAATGATGTGAATGGTGAAAGTGATGTGAGTAATGAAAGTTATGTGAGTGGTGTGAGTAATGTGAGTGGTATGAGTGATTTAAGTGGTATGAGTGAAGTGAGTGGTTTTAGTGGTGTGAATGACGTGAATGGATAAAGTGATATGAGTGATGAGAATGATGTGAGTGGTGTGAGTAAAGTTTAAGGTATGGATGATGTGAGTGGTTTTAGTGTGTGAATGATGCGAATGGTGAGAGTAATGTGAGTGGTGTGAATAATGTGAATGATATGAGTGATGTGAGTGGTGTGAATAATGTGAATGGTGAGAGTGATGCGAGTGGTGTGAATAATGTGAATGCTATGAGTGATGTGAGTGGTGTGAGTGGCGAGTGGTGTGAGTGGTATCTTTTTTTCTATGATTGTCTCGGTTGGTAGATACTGACGGTAGACGGTGGTGTGGTGTAAGTGATATGAGTGGCTTGAGTGATGTTAGTTGCGCGAGAAATTTGATTGGTGTGAGCGGCGAGAGGTATGACTGGTATGAGTGATGTGAGTGGTACCTTTTGTTTCTGTGATTGTCTCGGTTGGTAGATGCTGACGGTGGGCGGTGAGCGGAAGAGCTTGTCGGTGTGTCGGTATGGTTACTGCAACTCGGTCTTTTTCGAAAAAGTTTTCCTTTTATAATAATATTTCGGTTTAACGAATGATTTATACGGACTAGAAGTATGAAAAACATATGTCTAGTGCACTATCTAGAAATGGCTGATCTTGGCTGTGGAAATTTTTCCCCTGCTTTCAGAATTTGAATTTTTAGAAATCCCAACATGTAGTTTTGATTTGGTTAGTTTGATCCTTATTTTAAAGTCACATTTACAAAATAAGCACAGAAACATTTAGTTATAAGATACAACCGGGAACTAAGTCCAACAGCAATAATACCCAACCTAGTTGCTGAAAGTATAAATATGGAAATCGTACATGTCAATTGAAACTTCTTGGTTGATGGCCGTCATTGTGGACGGAACGGTTTGTGGACGGATCGTCTGGGGACGGATGATTGTGGATGGAATGGTTTGTGGACGGATCGTCTAGAAATCAATAATATCAAGAACGGCAATCGCAAATACAAATTTATTGTTGGTAACTATGACAAAACCTACTTTGTAAAAGGAAAGTCCGATTCTGAAAATAAGTACACTGAAACAGATATCACTCAGATGTTATACTTCCTGATCAACAACATTTTTGTGGTATTCGGAGGAAAGGTCTTCCAGCAAAATGTCGGAATTCCAATAGGGACCAATTGTGCCCCACTCCTTGCCGACATTTTTCTTTAATCCTATGAAGCTGAATTCATTCAATCTTTTGTCTCTGATGGGAAAAAATAATTAGCTTCAGACTTCATCTTCACTTACAGATGCATAGACGATGTGTTGTTCATCAATAATTCAAAATTTGCTTATTACCTCTCTGCAGAATCTATCCCTCGGAGCTTGAAGTAAAAACAACTACAGAGACAAATAATTCAGCAGCCTATTCGGACATAATGTTGTCCAACAACACTAATGGGCACATGAACATCTCACTCTATGACAAGCGTGACTACTTCAATTTCAGCATCACAAACTTTCCTTTTCTGAGTAGCAACATCCCTTCATCGCCTGCTTATGGCCTGTGCATATCTCAGTAGATACGCTATGCCAGAGCAAGTACCAAATGTACAGATTTTATTCTGAGAGCTATGCGTCTTTCAGATAATCTTTTCAGTCAGGGATACGTTTGTGACCGACTAACATCGTCACTGAGGAAGTTCTACGGTCGATATGGGGAACTCGTCATACACTATGATGTCCCACTCTCCAGAATGGTGGATTATATTCTGTCATAGACCATTTGTACCGTCCAACCAAAGATTATACTTTATGTCTTCTACCGAATTGAAGCGACGGGTGTTGCATACAAGCAGGAGATGCTGACTCTTCCTGGGCACCTGGTCTCACTCCCATTTCGGGAGTTCTCTTCTTTTCATGTGGTGGAGGTTTTTGTTTGTTTGCTTTGGTTCCTGTTTTATCCTGATTTTGTAAGCCTTCGGTTTATGATTTCTGAATTATCGATTTTGTGCTGTATATATGGATGCTCGAGGCCGATAATAGAAAATATATTTCGATTCAAAGCCTTTCCCTTGGTTCAGATGGAACACTTTACGATGTCATGCAATGAAGATTGGTTCTGAGTGCAATCGCCTTGAGATATAAATATGGCAGCTGAGCTCGATTTTCAAAATAGAAATTGAATAAAATGCATTGTGACTAAAGATCATAAGTGATTTCATTTGTGCCCCATATTTCTATTAAACCTGGTGAAAAAGGAGGGAATGATGTCAATAGAATGTTAAAGTTCTTCAAATTCAATAGCATCATTTAAGAACAGAAAATCTGCAGCATGGACCAGACATACACGTCTCGAGTACTTAACCCTAGTCAGTGATTCTCAATCTAAACAATGCAAAATAGTCAAAAAGTGTGAAAAATGTACCGAAAGACGTAATAGGATGTGTGAGATATGATGCTACAGGACCGACGTTTTAGAAATTTTAAGAAATTTTGATAACATAATTTTTGGAATGCGCCGAAGAAACGATCATCCAAATTTTATCTTGTTAGATACATGTGCATCTTCCACTTGTCTTCACATCCTACGGTTTGCTGTCAGACCACTGGGCATACCACACTTTATGCAGCTTGAGATTTCATAACTTTTGATTTAGTTCTGAATACAAAAAATCTAAACTTCATGTCAACATCTTACTCAACAATAACGTTATTGTAGGCAAATAATGCGTTGCAACGCTGTTGCAAATGAGTTAAAGAAGATCCTGACGATAATCTCAACAGCACTCACAATAGAGCACAAAATTAAACATCGACAGACCCCTAGTAAGCTAGAGGTGGGACCAGGTGCCCGGGAGAAGTAAGCATCCCCCGTTGGCTAGCCGCACCCGCCGTCGATGTTTATGAAGCATGGGAATGAAAATATATAAAATTCATGCACTGTCTGACGTTATATCTGTATAGAAAGTGCTACGGCGACAATGTCAGGGAAGTATATTCAAAACACTTACTGTCAAACCCCTCGTGGGGAACCTTTTTACGGGCTCCACACGGCAAGAAGAACCCGCCAGGACTCAAAATCGAATACTGTAAACGTGGTAATTTTCGCTGGGGAAATTTTTCGTGAAATTTCCACTGCGACGGTACGCTTGGGGATGATTTTGGCGAAATAGGGAATATACCCATTAGTACTCTTTTATATACTGGTTGTACTTTTCACGCGGGGGTATTTTTGCGATAATTATACCATCGCAAATAGTGCAAAATTTTACCCCCTTGCGAAAATTGTCACTTTCACAGTTTCGTCGCATGTCTAATGTAATTCAGCAATGTGCAAAACTTTGCCGGAAGGGTAAGAGTGAGTTGATATAAAATCCCTAAACTTTCAGTATCAAATAATAGATTTAGATATGACAGCTGGGACCAACTTTTAAAAGTCACAAATACGACTAAATTTATTATGACAAAGATCTTTCACGTGTTCAATTGTGCTCGCGATATATTTTATTGGTAACGAAGGGAATGATGTCAGTGGAACACATGATGCAATAATACGGAAGTGTTCCAAATCTGTACCTTCCCGAAGAAAATTTCAAACCCATTTATAATGTACCAGACACGTGTTTCGGATATTAAATCCACAGGGATTTAGATCGTGCTTCCCAGTTGCTTGATCGTGCTTTAAGTATTTATAAAAACTCATAGCAATATCAAGCAACCGGGAAGGGCGATAAATACCTGTGATCAAATCCTCATCAGTGATGCTTCTATCCAAAGTGATTTTAAGCAACAGCCAAAATTCATTTTAGAAGCGCCTTCTGCTTATATTTTTGAAAATGAATTTGTGCAATTTGCAGAGAGTGCGCGGCTCAAAATTTCCTGTAGGTTAAATTCAATAGCATATCCAAATATAACGAAAATGTTCAAAATAGCATTTGAGGGATGGAGCTAAGATGTTAACCTCGTTTAATTTCGATGATATTTTTTAATGAAATGACAAGTTTCCGAAATAGCAAAGAAATATTTATGACGTCTGTGCAACTTCAACTTTTATAATGCCATTTCATATTTTTCGAACACCAGATTCAACCATTTACGGCTGGCTGTCTTTACAAGCGGGCTACATATTATGATATTTTAGTGTTCATAATGTTTAATTGAAGAAAGGAGGGATATCCAACAATACTCAGTTGCAGCTACCACAGCAAAAAAAAAAAAAAAAACAACCAAAACACCTAATGCAATAACACAGCAGACACGCGCAGAAAGGAATACCAACTCACACCATAAAAACATTCAACACAAAAGACCACACATAAACAAACGAGGCCAATGGGCAACCGGTGCGGACTTACGACGGCCATCTGCCACGCTAGTACTGTGTAAAAGTAAAACTCCAACCTTCCGTTTACGATATAACTCAGTTATCGTGGAATTGAGTACACTTGTGTTTCCTTCAAATGCCTATTGTAAGGCCAGAGCGTGCAAGACTTTTCCGGCGGGGCTAAAGATGGAAGTCGGTATTCAACCACTGAAATATCATTATTCGTTTAACAGCTTTTGATATGACAGCTGTGTCCAAAATCACAATTACAAATGAATTGAAATTTTTTTGTTCTAGAGGGGCATTCAGAGTAATAGTATTCAGGTTGTCTGACGACCAGCAATAGAAAGACGCCCCAGATTTGCAGCCTCCGGGTCGTTGTAAACACCAGACTTCACTCCCTACGAAAGGCATGATGGCGGTGTACATACGATATTGGGGTTTGTCGCAATTCTTTAGGTAATTTTTTTTACAATGTATCATCATCGTACATACAATAAATGCTCTTTGAGTTTGAATATTATGATATATTAGTACTTTTTTTATTAATTTTTTTTATAGAAAGTAGAGGGAGAGAAAGAGATAGAGAATTATATTCAGTAAAGCCGACTCTAAGGGAGTAGTAGTTGTATATTCCAGTATTCATTTCTGTATGGAATAAGAATATAATTTCGAAATGTTGCCTACTTAGATTCCATTTGTTCTATGGAATGTTTTCACCTTTTTAGGTTCGCTGCGAAGGGATTTTCCAATCATTTTGAAAATTGATTTACGTGAAAGTCTGCTTTATTTTAAGTTACTATAATCTTTATCATTTAATACTTTTTGTATTGCCATGCAATCATAAAGAAGATGAATTTCTCAAAGGGCAATCGGACAAGTATGGTGTTTGTTATGAAATAGCCCAAAGTTCGAGGTCGAGGTCAAAAATCTTGAAAGTTATGGACTGATCTTGCTAGAAGGAAATTCAATATCAAAGCTCTCTCCCTCACCATTCAAAGTATATACCTAAGGTCAGTGTTTTCCTTAAATAGGTCAAACTATGAGGTCAAGGTAATCAGGTAAACATGTTTGGCACAATATAGGAGTTTATGTCACAAGGAATACACATAACATTGTGTAATTTGAAATCCCTATCACTCGGACTTCAAAGATAAGTTCATCAGTTAAGGAGCAGAGGAAAGAGGGGATCTGCAACTAGACTCAGATGTAGTACCCACAAGAACCTGATGCGAAAACGTATAATAGACAAGCTCATCATAAACGTAAACTGTGTAACCTCTAGAAATATTCACGGGTTTATTTCTACAATTGATTATAGTTACCATGACCTTTGACCACTGACCTTGAAAATTAATAGCTGACATCTTAACACCATGGACAACTTACATGCAAATGTTAAACGTCTTCAAATTCAAGTTTGATAAGGATTGGAAATAGGCTGAACATTACCTATACAGTGTCCAAAAGCATGTTCTATTATCGTTTTATTGCGAACTTGACGTTTGCCCTCTGTCTCTGGTCTTGAAGGATAACAAATATTCAAAGTTTGATGTAGATCGAAAGTAAAGCGTTACCTTTAGAGTGTTCCCAGAAGGATTTATATTATCGCCCATAGCGACCTTCATATTTGACCTCTTAACTCGAAAATCAATAGGCTTCGTCTTGTCATCATGGAAAATTTACATACAAAATTTGATGAAAATTGAAAATAAAATGCTACCTCTACAGTGTACGCAAGGATAATTTATTGTCGTCCATTGTGACCTTGATCGTTGTCCTCTGATCTTGAAAATCAATAGGCGCTGTTTCCTTACCATAGAAAACTGACATGCAATTTTTATGACTGTGACCTCTAGAGTGTCCACAAGATTTTCTATCATCCCCTTTATGATCTTGATTTTTATCCTCTGACCTTTACACTCAATAAGTGTCGTCTTCTCACCATTGACAACTTACATGCACATTTTGATGAAGATTGAAAGTTAAGTGTGTTAAGTGAGTATTCACAAGCTTTCGTGGACCCAAAAACTAGTTAATACACTAGAAAACTCACTAACACAACATGGCGTTACTATTTCCATTTGGCAACGAAGATTCGCGAGGGGATTGTAATATTTCTAACGCAAATCATCTAGATCATTCTGATGCTTTCAGTTTGTTGATGAATGCTTGCATGCTGATGAAAAAATCGTCTAAGGAGGACATCCACTTTGACCGTGTATTGCGGCGATACCTGTTGATTTATCTGAACAAAAAAGCATCAATACTTGAAGGGGAACATAAGTTATTAAAAACTACCAAATAAAAGTAAGAAGGACGAAGCACTATGACAATTTAAGCTCAATGTAAACCTTTGGCTCTCATCTTTTACATGATGGCTGCCTAGAGGTGCATGTAGAAATTACACAAGTGGGTGACACAACATTATTTTGCTTCATATGTTCATTAGTTTGACTTGAATGTCAACGCGTTTCCTGTATCTTCATTATAAAAAAAACAAAGCCAAATCGCCATGTACTATGACAATGAAAAATATGTAATCCGTATGAAAGAAGGGAGAGGATCTTCTATTAGACCCGGTTGCAGCATCAACAGCAATAGACCAAAGCATGTCACCTGATATGAAAACACAGAGAAGACGAGCTCAGCAAAAGACTATCTTTGTGATGACAAAAAGTGACATTATCTGGAAAATGAAGCAAGCATCAATAATGAATCACTATATTACATACGAAACTAGTAGATAGTCTCCAAAGCCTTAAAGATACATAGACACATAAGTTAAACATTCTTCTCCAATACAAAAACGTGATTTTGATATAGAGAACATAAACTATCTTCAGACCGATTTTTGAATTCGGCATTAAAAGTTAAGCCCAGCGGCCATATATATGTATAAAAGCAATTTTTGTGCTCAGAACAAAACTTCTGTTGATTAATTAATGCAGCTTTTCTGTTATCAATTGTTAAATGTCTTCAAATTCAATAGCATCGTTTAAGAACAGGTAAATTTGCAGCATGGACCAGACATGCACGTTTCGGATACTAAACCCTCGTCAGTGATCCTCAATCTAAACAATGTAATATGACCAAATAGTGTGAAAGTTAGTATGTCTCAACATGTACCGAAAGACGTAGCAGGATGTGTGGGATATGATGCTACAGGACCCACGTTTTAGAAATTTCAAGAAATTTTGATAACAGAAATTTTCGAATGCGTTGAATAAACGATCAACTGAAGTTGAACGAACTTGGCTACATATGCCCTCGGGGACTCCTGGTCAACCAGTAGTGACACTCACCAAGTGATACAAATGCTAAATGTCTTCAAATTCAATAGCATCATTTAAGAACAGGTATTTGCAGCATTGACCAGACATGCACGTTTCGGGTACTTAACCCTCGTCAGTGATCCTCAATCTAAACAATGTAATATGACCAAAGTATGTCTAAAAATATACCGAAAGACGCAGCAGGATGGGTGGGATATGATGCTCAGGACCCACGTTTTAGAAATTTCAAGAAATTTTGATAACAGAAATTTTCGAATGCTTTGAAGAAACGATCAACCAAACCTGTCATATTCTTTCTTTCATTTATTGACGTCAGAGCAAAGTCCACACATGTGAAAGTCCAAAATTTAGCTAAAGTTTGCTCATGTAGTCATACGTCATATTTCTTGTTCCTAGATATTGAATGTTATCCCATTATCTCATATCTCCACTTCATCTGATTCAAATCAGGCCACATATATTTTATCTACAGAAGTATCTGACGGTCAACTAAAGAGACCATGGTCTTTACCAATTAGGAAGAACTCATTACTTTTTCGGAAGGTACCATATCTGACAGATCGGACTGATATATGTGCAATAGTTATTATAAACAAGAAATATATTGACTTCCTCTAATGTTTCTGTGCTAATTAAATTTTCATAACGAGGGCTGAATGTATTTACATTGATCTTCATTCAACTCTACATTGTACATTATACAGAGGCATTTGGAGATTATTGAGGATATATCTGATGTCTGTCGGACACCTCGAGTGTTTTACCATGAGCTAGCTCAGTTCAACTAGATCAGCATGGACTTTTTGCTCGGCAAATTCATCTTGATATTAGCTTACATAGTTTTTGTGTTGTCTCGAATTCCATTGATATACTAGTATTGTCTTGTTTATGCAGTTACCTTACATTTTGGATGTTGCATGTGATTCGGATAACCAAACTCTTTGCTATGTTAAAGGATGCTGGTCATGAAGTCTCTGCTCCCGATACACTTTGCTATCCCTCCTCTGATATGTTGTCTTTGATGTTTATAATACGGAAGTGTTTCAACTCTATACATTATTGAAGAAAATTTCAAACCAACTTATTATGCACCAGAAACGTGTTTCAGATATTAAATCCTCTCCAGTGATGCTTCCAGTGATTTTCAGAAGCAGCCAAAATTCATTTCAGTAGCGCCCTCTGGTTTTATTTTTTGAATTCAAATTTGTGCATTTACTTTACAGACAGCGCGGGGCTGTAAATTTCCTGTAGGGTCGATTCAACAGCATATCCAAATAAAATAGATGCACATGTCTTTACTTTGTTTATTGGTACTTTTCCTGTGAGTGTTCATGAGTTAAGGAGGATCCTGACAACAGTCTCAACAGCACTCACAATAGGGCATCAATTTGAGCATTGACGGACCCTAGCAAGCTAGAGGTGAGACCAGGTGCTCGGGAGGAGTTAGCATCCCCTGTTGGCTAGCCCCACCCGCCGTCAATGTTCACGCACGAAAATGAAATTAATATCTAAAATATATGCACTGTCTAATGTTATGTCTATATCTTTGTCTCAGGCTGATTGTGTGGATGTTTTGTGGGTTGTCCTCTTTTTTTGAAGATCGTGTGCCCTTCTGTTCCGTTGTTGTTACTTCAAGGTAGAATAAGGATATCTCCTTTTTGTAAGGCTAAGGATCGGTCAGTAGCTCTTACTCTAAAAATTATGATGAAATATACAAGAAGTATAGGCACGAAAGAAGCAGTATGAGGGATGTTTATTTCAATGCAATTCTTCCGCAAGTTAAAATATATCCATGTAGTATTTCATATTATCAGTTTTCCTATTCGAGAACCCTCTATATCTGTCGACCGCAATTTTAGAATCTTAGGAGTACTTCACCGGAAAACATTCTATTTTAATAATTATTAACTCTTTTCTGTATAGGAATCGTGATGCAGAAGAAATGCGGCACGAGATTCAGTTCTAAAAACAGCCCTTATCTTCTCAGCTCCTTCAATGTATACAAAAGAGAGCTATGCTTGAGGGAGCCATCGAATCCTCCATTATGCTTCTGCTGGTGGGGTTGTACGAAAATTTTGATTTCTATTTAAATAACTGTAACTATTCTAATTTGGTTATTAACTGAACATCTGAGCCCCTTTGGATTCTTATGCTATCACAAATAAGATGAATTAAAGACTCTTCTCGGAGACATTGTGTTCACAAGATTCCTTGCATACACATATCTTTCGGTGTTACAGGGGAATTGGTTAAGTGGTACAGAAATTGCAAGTGCACATATTCCATTTATGGTATAATGGTAGGTAAAGATTCCTCAGGCTTTTTCTTTGCCTTGTTGTGATAAATTCAATGGAAACACGTTTGGTGTCATTTCGTCTTCCTTTATGTAAACTTTATATAACTTTCTGATGACGATTGTGCGTATAGGTATCTTAATAACTGTGAAGATTTTGTACTCTACTAGATATCTTACGGCTTTTATACATTTAACGAAGGATTACCGAATTTTCTTTCTAATTTGTTATGTAGAAGACCTATCCCAAATTCATATTCTTGAGCCATAACAATAGTGCTGATGTGATTTATTACGTGCTTTCTGTTACAAAATTTCTTAAAATTTCTAAAACGTGGGTCCTGTAGCATCATATCCCACCCATTCTGCTACGTCTTTTGGTACATTTTTGGACAAAAAAAATTTCATACTTTTTGGCCATATTACATTGTTTAGACTGAGGATCACTGACGAGGGTTCAGTACCCGAAACGTGCATGTCTGGTCCATGCTGTAAATTTATCAGGTTCTAAATGATGCTATTGAATTTAAAGACGTTTAACATTTGAACTACTTGGTGAGTGTCACTGCTGGTGGACCAAGAGTCCCCGAGGGCACATGTAGCCAAGTTCGATCAATTTTGGTTGATCGTCGGTCTCTTAAACCCATTCGAAATTTTCTGTAACAAATTTCTTGAAATTTCTAAAACGTGGGTCCTGTAGCATCATATTCCACCCATTCTGCTACGTCTTTTTGGTATTTTTTGGACATAAAAATGTTCATACTTTTCGGCCATATTACATTGTTTAGACTGAGGATCACTGACGAGGGTTTAGTATCCATGCTGTAAATTTATCAGGTTTTAAATGATGCTATTGAATTTAAAGATGTTTAACATTCATCTTATTTCATGTATGTTGCCTCTAAATCCAAATGCATTTAATCAGTTAATAAAAGTCAAACAAAATAACCCAAAATCAGAGTCGAATGAACTAAATATAAGGCAAATGAACATAAAAAATAAGAAAAAAGGAGAAAAAAATCAAAATATTCTGCGAAGGAGCAAAACAAAATCCCAATGGAGTTCAGGTGCCCGGAGACAGTAAGTATCTCCTGCTTGCAAGAATCATCTGTCAGCTCTTCAGAGAAGGTAGAAATTGGTCAAATTCGGTGTTTTGGAGGATTTTATCTAAAATTTCTTTCTAGATTGTGGACAATTAGGTGTTAAAGTGCTTATATTGAATGGTTGTCATCATCATAAAACAAAAAAAAAGAAATATTTACCTGATATGTGCATCAATATGCACATCGAGACAATCACCGAATTTGACAGGTTTACATGGAGTTGTTGCGACGGGTGTTGCATGCAATCAGGAGACGCAGACTCTCATCGAGCACCTGGTCTCACTTCGGAATTTTGTTCAATCCGAGGTTCGCAACCGTTCCTGTGGAAGATCTAATAGTTTTGCCTTGCCTTCTCGACTCTGAGACTGAATAATTGTGTACCCTTCTGTTATGTTTATTATAACGTGCTTCATCTTATTTCATGTATGTTGCCTCTAAATCCAAATGCATTTAATCAGTGAATAAAAGTCAAACAAAATAACCCAAAACCAGAGTCGAATGAACTTAAAAATAAGGCAAATGAAACATAAAAAGTAAGAAAAAAAAGGAGAAAAAAATCAAAATATTCTGCGAAGGAGCAAAAATATATCCCAATGGAGACCATGTGTCCGAGGAAAATATTAAGTATCTACTGCTTAATAGAAACATCTGCCAGCTGTACAGAGAGATCGAAATAGGTCAAAAACGGTCTTTAGGGGGATTTATTTAAGAATAATTATTTCTGTTTTCAAAATTTCTTCAAATTTCTATAACGTTGGTCCTGTAGCATCATATCCCATCCATCCTGCTACGCCTTTCAGTACAAACTTTCACACTCTTTGGCCATATTACATTAGTTAGATTGAGGATCACTGATGAGGGTTAAGTAATTCATCTGTTCTCAAATGATGCTATTGAATTTGAAGTGCCAAATAATAGATTACGAGGTGTTATAGTGCTTAATATTTTCCTCGTAAATTCCAGAAGAATCTAGCAGTGAATAAAGAAAATATAAGTGTTCCAACTTGTGTGTTACTTCTTGATCAACATTTCTAACCTATCTTAATGCCCAAGACACGTGTTTCGGTTAGTAAATCCTCATCAGTGATGCTTCCAGCCAAAGTGATTTTCAGACACAGCTGGAATACCGGTACCTTCATAACAAATATCAGAATAATGTCGAAGTGTTCCAACTCTCTACCTTCTTGAAGAAAATTTCCAAATCAATTTACATGCACCAGACACAATATCAAATTCTCATCAGTAATGCTTTCAGCGGAGACACCAAAAATAATTTCAGTAGCGCCCTCTTTAATTTTTTTGAAGTTAGATTTTTACATTTGCATTACAGAGAGTGCGCGGCTCCAAATTTCCTAGAGTGTCGATTCAGTAGCATATCCAAATAAAATCTATGTTCAAAATAGCATTGGAGGGATGGTGCTAAGAAGTCATGAACCGTTTTATACCGATTTGGTAGACATATTACGCATACCTATACAAGAAATGCTTTGAGACCATTAACATATATAAAACCATATGAAGAGACATGCTCAAAGGTCTAAGCAAGTATCTCTTTGAAACATGGTTGGCACCACAGAAACAAAGAGATGCATCCGAATTAGAGTAAGGCACGGTCCATTTGATATTCAGGGGGGGGGGGGGGAGGGGGGCTTGGGTTTTTTGTCGGAGCATGATTACTTTTTTCACCCCGGACCGGAGCAAAATTTTTTTTTCGCGTAAAGTTGGAGCAAGAAAATTTTTTTCAAACATTAGTGATGTGCAATATGTTAAGAATGCTTGTGTTTTATCAATAGAAATTCTTTATTTTTACTAAAACTCTGAAATATTACTAAATATGCAAAAATTCACTTCACTTCTAAGGAACAGAGATATAAAATTTTGACAATATAATCCTCTGTAAACAAAATTTATATACATAAGGCACAAGTTAGAGGGTCGGAGGGGAGGGTCTTCTAGACAAATGTTCAAATTTAGAATTATTGTATATATAAATTGGTGAAAAATTTAAGTTCTCCTTCAAAGTTTGTATATAAAATTACTCTATGGTGAGCATCTATCATGTATATTAAAAAATCAATAGTAATACATTATACATGTTATACATGTATTGATAATATGCTTTCTTTTGATTCTTGAAATAGGAACTTTGTCATTAAAGAAACTATGTTTGACAGAAAACTATATGGAAAGCGAAGCGAGCCATAAATGATTTTTATATAAATTGAAAACCGGAAAATTTTCAGGAGTTTTAAGCGAAATTTTATGGTAAATCTTCAAATTCAGATTACTTGTAAGGGCAAGATTATTTTTTTCTGACACACCATAAGCAAATTTATTTATTTCATCAAAATTCAGAGCAAAATTATTTTTTTCGAAAAAAACCCAAGCCCCCCCCCCCCCCCCCCCCCCCCCCCCCCCCCAGAATATCAAATGGACCGTGCCTAAGGATAAATAAAATATATGACATACTAAAATTGTGAATGAAAACTTGCCCATTGGTCTCGTCGGTTTATGTGTAGTCTTTTGTGTTTGATGTTTACATTTCCGTCTTATACTATGCTCGTCTTTTGTGTTTTTGCATCGGGTGTTTTTTGGTGTTTTGCTGTTGGTGCTGCAACAGGGTCTTGTTGGAGATCCCCTCCGTTCTTTTGCAAAAATCAGCTAATAAGGGAATGTTTATTTTCACACTTTTAGCATAAGTGTGCCTTTATACGACATACACTTAGCCGATGGTGTAAAACCGGAAAGCATATTTCATTACGAGTGTATTAATTCTAATTTTTCTAACAGCTGAGTTCGCCTTTCAATAACGTTACATGAAACGAATAAGGCAAAAGACCTTCTAATTGAAACACTACATACGCCTTTTGCGTTTCGAACCTGCCTTTCATTTCATAGGTTGAACAGAGGACATTTTTGTGTCTTCCAGACATAATTTGAAAGTTCCTCTTAGTACAGTTGTCTATATCTCAAAAAATAGGTGACTCTAAAAAATAGCTATACGATTCTGGTTTGACAAATACATCTAGCAGTTTAAATTTTATCCTAGCACCATCCCTCCAATGCTATTTTGGTCATATATTTTACAAGTCCTCTACCAGCTCACCGACCCGTCTTTTTTGTCTGTCCGCCCTTCCCACTTTAGTTTTCCAGACTTTTTCACTGCCGTCGTATAAATTGAACTCATTTTTGGTATGTGAATATATCTCAGTGTGATACAGATCAAATTCGAGTTTCGTTTTGATTGAACTATTTTACAAGAGTTATGGTCCTTGGACTTAGCATACTTTTCTTCAGTTCTATTGCAGATATTTAACTTTTTTGTATGTGAATACATCTAAGTATGATACAGATCCATTCGGACTTTTCTTCCCTGTTATTGCAGATAATGAACTGACTTTTTGGAATGTGAATGCATGTTCAGGAGATACAGATCTATTAAAGTTGGTTTTTGATTTACCTTTTTTACAAAAGTTATATGGTCCCTTGACTCAGTTTTCATGAAATTTTAAGTTTTCCAGTCATGACCTTTTATTCATCTGTTGGTGTAAGTACATGTCAAGTTTAAATTCATGTTGCTGGATATATATTTATGCCGGTAGGGGACATATATATCGCTCATCGATCATAATTTTATTTAACTATGCTACTGAATCGATAATACAGAAAATGTGGAGTCGCGCACTATTTACAAAGTACTAATAGATACACAAAATAAAAAAATCCTTGTAGCACGCATTCTCTTGTTGTTGCTTTCCATGTAGCACGCATTCTTTTGTTGTTGCTTTCCATGTAGCACACATTCTCTTGTTGTTGCTTTCCATGTAGCACGCATTCTTTTGTTGTTGCTTTCCATGTAGCACACATTCTCTTGTTGTTGCTTTCCATGTAGCACGCATTCTCTTGTTGTTGCTTTCCATGTAGCACGCATTCTCTTGTTGTTACTTTCCATGTAGCACGCATTCTCTTGTTGTTGCTTTCCATGTAGCATGCATTCTATTGTTGTTGCTTTCCATGTAGCACACATTCTCTTGTTGTTGCTTTCCATGTAGCACGCATTCTTTTGTTGTTGCTTTCCATGTAGCACACATTCTCTTGTTGTTGCTTTCCATGTAGCACGCATTCTCTTGTTGTTGCTTTCCATGTAGCACGCATTCTCCTGTTGTTGCTTTCCATGTAGCACGCATTCTCTTGTTGTTACTTTCCATGTAGCACGCATTCTCTTGTTGTTGCTTTCCATGTAGCATGCATTCTATTGTTGTTGCTTTCCTTGTAGCACGCATTCTCTTGTTGTTGCTTTCCATGTAGCACGCATTCTCTTGTTGTTGCTTTCTATGTAGCATGCATTCCCATGTTGTTGCTTTCCATGTAGCACGCATTTTCCTGTTGTTGCTTTCTATGTAGCACGCATATTCCTGTTGTTGCTTTCCTTGTAGCACGTATTCTCCTGTTAATGCAGTCGACTCTTGTTGCAATCTAGATTTCTTGTACCGTTTACTGTGTAGTTTCATTCGCACATCGCTGTTACAATCGCCATTGATGTATTCTATTTCTTCATTTGTATGCTCTTAGATTCTTGCATTTTCTATTTATTTATTTAATATGTTGGACCTCGTTTAATTTTTCGTATAAATAAGTTTATAAATATGACTGTCCTCTCTTACAGAAATATTTTTGACAAATAAGCATTAATTCTTTTCTAGTATATGACATTTCTAATTCAAAACGACGTCAATATGGCCTTGAAAACATACTTTTGTTTTTAATTTCAATTTTAACTGAAATAGATAAAGTACCGTGGAAGGTTATGACATGTCATTAGTCGGAAAATATTTGAATAATGACAGTCAGGTTAAAACTGTCAGATAACAATCAATTATACGTAATTACTTGGTGTTGAATTCAGGGTCCCCTTTTTGTTTGACCTCACAACTTTCATGTAGTTATACTTGTATAACAATGAAGATCGTGTGTACCATCTAAATGCAACTTTTTTCTTTGTTCTAATTTGACTGTATCCACAGATCCATGTACAAATTTACATGTATAATCACCTATTCATTTAATATCCCATTTTTCTATTAAAATATCTTATCTGTTCATTATTTCTTTGCCCTTACATTTATCTATACTTCTATTCATTCATTCTTTGGAGTTTTTGTTGTTTTTTTTTTAAATTGGGGGGGGGGGGGGGGTGTTTTTTAATTTTTTTTTTTTTTTTTGCTCAATTTGCCTAAGACAACCCCGAGACTCTCTGAAATCTTGTCTCAAAAAAAAGGTCTGTTCATGGTATTAAGTATAATTTCTTATGATATGTATTGTATAGCTCTATTTTTACATGACATCGCTTCCTACACAATTTGTACTTTGCTATTTACTTTTTTTTTCATACATGTAACACTTTTAAAATAATCAAGGAACTACATCGCCCCCGCAAGAGCTAATGGATGTCCAGCGGATTTCGGACATGGTCAAGGGGTGTTAAACATGTTATTTCATACCGACTTTCCCCGTGTATTTCTGTTCCCCGTGTCCACTGATGTCCGGAATACATAAATCACGCCCTGGTATTGTGAAAATAATTAATGGACATATCTTATAATATGTGGTTTAGTAGGTATTGACAGGAGAAATAAATGAGGAAGTAGGAATTATACAGTGGAATGCGAAGATTAATCGACCTGTAAAAAGGTATTTTTCATAAGGAGGGAAAGGATCGAGGGAAGTAGGGAATTAAAAGAAAAAGGGAGAAGGTCCGAAACCGGTAAAAAAATTGATATATGGTGAACAGTATTTCATTTTAAAAGTTTCTCTTTTCGGCTATTGAATCACGTATAGGCATTATAAGCAATTGCTGCTTAACACTGGAAGAAAAAAGGATAGGGGTTCCAGTCCGACAAATATCGTTCCAGTCCATGGACTTATAATAAATATGTTCCGATGCTTATTACTACCTTTGAAAACGTCAAACCTGACATCAAATTTTTTTAACAAAGACTCGGAAAAAATCAGTCATATGAACCGTTGCGTAGCCAGGCATACGCAAGTATGCAGATGCCAAACTCCCCGGTCGAGATTCCTTCTGAAAGTTTTTAGGTAACTGATCACTGGTCATGCTGGTAGCCCTGCGTTTGGTGCAGATGCTTCTGCGTCGTTTTCAATTTGCAAAAAGAGAATAAAAAAGAAAGTGTACAAAGGCCGAAAGTGTCATTTTAAATAACGTAGGTGCCCTGAAAATGTGTGCAATCCATTAGATCCCGGGCCTTCGCCCCTTTGATCCCAAAATGAGCTCTCTGGAATCATTAGGGGACCTCAAAGGGATTCCTCAAGCCACTGACTGAATGTGCATCCCCTTGAAAAGTACTCTGGCTAGATCTACGCGCCTGATAATGTTAATATTAAAGATGTCTCTGCATCTACATCTACATCTACATGGTACGTTGAACCATCAACAATTGATGACTATTCAACGGCGTGAACAGATCGCTACTATATTTACCAAAAATAGGGCGGCGATCTGTTCACGCATGTAAAAGGTACCCATCAGATAAGGATATCTGTCATGACAAGACTTGTTTCTTTAATTTGGGCTGCTTTATTCCATCTTTATGATCGAGAAGCGAGTTCCGACGGTGCAAAACGAAGCGTGAAGCACGCAATTCAAAGAAATGTCGAATGCGCCTTTTCTAGTCTAGCTCATCTCTACTCTTCTTCCCATGCTGCTTCTAGAGTTACAAAATTCAAGCTGCAAGTTGACATTGATTTAAACGATCGGCTTGCCAGGCTACGTTTTTATTTTGAATGCGTAGCCGAATTTTCCAAGTCCTGTCCGCAGTTTCCCGGCCGTTCCAGCCTACCCTTAGAGCAGGTCAATACTTTAATCTTCGATAAGAACTTAAAACCTCGTTATTCAGTTGGTTTTCATTGAAGCTTTCCAGGAAACATCCCCGGCCCCCTGCATGTGTCATTATTTCGCAATAAGTCATTTACTGTCCTGTTCACTAAATCTTGTTTTCCCGCTTTTCTCTAACCTATGATACTGTAATCTTCCAAAAAGAAATCAGTTTTATAGTACTCCTTTAGTCGTAACAGAAAATACCGTTGTTTTGACTGTACGGCAATTAAGTTAGAAATATGACGGAAAATAAAAAGTCTACGGGGATTTTCCATAGTAAAATCGATGAAAATGCGTGATGTCGGGAGCTTTGACATTGAGAACTATAATGGCAGCGGCTTGAAGTTAATATGGAAACTTCCCATAGACATTTTATTTTTCATATTGCCATTTGAAGGCAGCTGATATCATTGGTAAGTTGAAGTTAATTTCCAGTTACGACTAAAGGAGGTCCATTCATAGGAAAATTCTTCAGAAGACAGAATAAATTGCCAAAACAGGATGCTCTGGATTTAGTAAACAGGACAGTAAGTGTGTCAAACACATTGTCAGATCCAGGATTTTATTTTTTCAAGGGTGGTCTTAAAATCAGAATTTTTTTGAAGAGGAAAAAAAAAAAAAAAAACCACACACACACACACACTCACAAGGGCCTACTGATTGGGCTTTTCATGATCACCGTATACGACGTCACATTAGGGAAGTCAGTCATGTTCGGCATGGGGAGTCGGTCCCGAAGCAGACGCACGACAAGATTGGCGAATATTTCTTCAAATTTCTCGGATATTATACCATATTTACAATTCTTGATAAGAATATAGGGGGATGTCAACTTTCAAATTTTAATATAGCCTATTTGCAGTCAGGGGTGCTACTTCAACAAGTAATTAAAAAAAAATTACCTTTTCAAGTAACTTTCTAATTTTGCCTTCTAAAATGATTACCTCTAAAAGTAACTGATTTACTTGTGATGTCCATGCAACATATTACTTATACAAGTAATATACATAAAAAGTAAGGCAATGGATGGTTTGTAATGATTGTAGCATACACATTTAAAGTTCTCAAGCTTTTAATTGTTATAAGGGCTACTCATATCAGTAATAACTGCTTCAGTAACAGAAATATCAAGGTAAAACCATTCCCTTAAAATTACTTGTTTAAGTAATATTTAGTGAAAGAGGCTTATCTTTAAATGAAAGGAGTAAAGCTTTAAGCAATTATCGTAATTTATATTTAAATTTTATTTTGAAAAGGAAAGTCTGAATTTTCAGGAAAAATTATTGCTATTGGGATGAAAATTCTGTTTAAAAATCTACAAGGTTACAAACTTGCACAAATTTGCAACTTTTTAAGTGAAAATCGGCTACAATTTCGGCTATCTTTCTTAACTCAAACAGTTTCCTCTGAAAAAGTTATTTCCTTTTGAAAATAATGGAAGTGCTCTTGCCTTCTACAGCTGTATTTTCTTACTTGCCATAGGAAATAAGACATTATTTAACTTTTTATGTGAAATCATGGGTACATTTGATATCAGTCAGATAATTACTTGTAGAAGTAATTTTTTAATTACTTGTTGAAGTAGCACCCCTGACTGATTTGTAATTACAGTGTTATGGAACTTTCATTTTTCCAAAAGAACTTGATTTTCCCTGGCTTGACGGTGATGTTCCTAGATTACCGTCTTATGGTATCTACATTTCGCAGCTCATCCGGTATGCTAGAGCATGTACTGATGTTTTGGATTTTCATGATAGAAATTTACAAATAACAAAGAAACTTTTAGGTCAAGGTTTTCGCTTTCACAAACTTGTCAAGACATTCTGGAAATTTTACAAAAATTATTGTCAACTACTTTTGAAATTCGGACCCATACAAGCAACAGAGTATATTACTTTGGGTATTTCGCAACCTGCACTTTATGGTGACATGATCAACAAAATTAGAAGGATCAAAGGTAGACAGAATTACTATCGAAAATGCGTCAGAATCATCAAACGCCTCTTATACCGTGGATATGATCCTAATGTCACCAGACGGACACTAGGCTTGGTGCTTGACCAATCTACAGTCTTGTACCAGCGCATCCTTAATACTTGCACGCTGACTGACTGTGACGACGGGACTCCATGACGGGCCCTGTCCAAACCTCTTTAGAGAAGACAGGGCCCGGACCACCTGTCCTCTCTGAATGTCAGTCGGACTCCTCGGGTGATAACATACATTACATTGTAGCTCGCTACAGCCGGCAGAGCACAGGTCGTATCATGCATGCCCTCTTTTTATATCAATTTACATATTCATCTGTGTTGCTTGGGCCCCTGCGTCTTGCGGTCTTGTTTGTGTGTGGTCATCTGACAGTGAGGAGGTTGTTTTACACCACAATTGTATGTTCTTCGAGACCTCTGGGTAATCGGAATAGTGGGAGGGTTGTGCGCACGTAATCCAGGATAACCACACCGTCTGCTACTGACGAGGCAGATGGCCGTCCTAAGTCGGCACCGTTTGCCCATTGGTCTCGTTGGTTTATGTGTAGTCATTTGTGTTTTATGTTTTTCTGTGATTTGACGTTCATTGTACTACTGTGTCTCTTTCTGTGCGTGTCATTTTTGTGTTTTACAGTGGGTGTTTTGGGAGGTTGCTGTTGATGCTGCAACTAGGTGTTGTTGGAGATCCCCTCCTTTCTTTGATAATGAAATATTAATCCTGACAGGTGTGTCCTGCTACATGAGCATATGTTTTATTGATTTTTGATAAAGTTCAGGACCCCCTCTTGGCGCTTTGGACCGCTTAGAACTCAGCCTCCCTCCCTCCCCCAGACAATAGGAAATGGGAATTCTAGATCTTTAGTGACCTTGACCTAAAACTTTGACCTGTTGACCTTATAATAATAAGTTATTTATAAAAATAAACTTTGACCTGGGCTATATGTAATGAACTATATAGGTCATATGGTAGATATTTCACATGTACAACATGTAAATTCATGACCAGAGCTTCCATTTGATTCAATGATTTTTGATCAACGTGTAGTGACCTTGACCATGAACTTTGACATTATTTAGAATCTTATACCTCAGTTATCTGGGCTATATTTCATAAATTCTTGCTACAGGAGATATAACTTGGATGCAATTTTGCATATATGTCAGATGTAGATCTATACAATATACCTCTGTCTTCATTAGTGGTGTAAAATCGAAAAAAGTTAACTATGATTATCGGAAACTATCGGAAGAGTACAATTGATATCACAATCGGAATTATCAGAATTTTTTCTTGTTAAAAATTGTTGTAAGTGTTGTATCTTTTCAGAAGGATAATACTCAGTGGGAACGTTTGCAAGGGGATCTTGCAAACAACGGAATTTATCTCGAGGTTTGCTTTAGAAGTAGGAGGGCCTTCCTTTTTTCTTGATAAAGTCAAAATGGTCCCATAAGGCAGACTTAGTATGTAGACTGTCCGTCTGTCTGTCTGTCCGTCTTCATCCGTCCGGTTAAGAAGTTCTTAAAGCAGATAACTCTTTAAGTATAAGTGATAGGGCTTTCATATTTCATACATGCATTCACCATAATAAGTACTACATTTTGATACCAAGACATATGACCTAGTGACCTTGACCTTGAACTTTGACCTTGTATATATATATATAGATTCCTATGTCAAACATGAATCTGTGTAGAGAAAAACGTCCCGCGGGGGGTATAATTCGTCACTTTAGGGCAGTTCTAGTTTTTCGTTTCGAATAATAATGAAGATGTTTGGCACTGAGATAATTTCGCGTCAAAGTAACTTCAACAGCGACAATCAATTTTCAAATCCATTATCGATAGTCGGCGAGTTTAAAGTTTCAGCAATGATAGCGTCGACATCAAGGACTATCGTTACAACACTAGTCCTCATAATAATACCTCTTATTTGCAGCCTCGACTTTTGACAAATTAAATTTTACCCTTACCTTGACCTTGGATATTGGCTATATCATTTGAACTATAGGGGATAGAGCGGAGGTATTTTTCATGTGGATACTTCTTTACAAGACCAATGTTAATTGTAATGGGGCCTTGACATTTGACCTACATGTAATGACAATCATGAAACCTTTGATGTAATAATCAATAAAATATATTTAGTCTAAAAACCTTGACATTGGAGTTTAACCTTTTCAAAAACTTAATCTATATTTATCTTACTATTTTATAAAGGTGCCATTTTACTTAAAAAAAACCAACTTAAGTCCTGGTGTAACTGAACATGGAAACAATGCATATAACAAACTTGCTTATTGATAGTTCAGTGTGTTCAACATGTTCAAAGAATGAATTAACTTCAAAAAAGGTATTAGGGGTATAATGCATGTAACAATATCGTGGAAAAGCTAGAAATTACATGTATATAATTCCATGTCTTTCATATTTTTAGATATTTGATATTTTTCTAATGTTTCATTCAACTCGCCATGAAAATGTGACTGTGGTCCAGTACATTTCTGAACTTGTGTCTCTTCGGCTAACCTTATTTAAATTTTCTGTTATCAAAACAACCAGAAGTAGAGTATTATACCCCTAATGCCATGATATGGCTTCGATGATACACTGTCAGCTGTATATACATGGTTCTCAGTGAAAAATATAGGCAGGGCATTTAAGGAAGTATTGAACACTTTGATGCCAAATTCAATTTTTCTAAAAAATTCTGAAATTATATATTTCTTGTCTGTCCTTGACTATTCAAACTTACATTTGATTCTATCAACAGGAAAATTTTCTACGAGACTTTGAAATATGCATTTATCAACGTTTTCGTGAATTTCTTGATGACGTCATAATATTGAAAGTGTCATTCCAGTTCTCGTAAAGCTATTGGAAATTAATTTTGATTTAACTTCCAAAATATCCATAAATATTTACATTACTAGTATATTTCCCATGTTGAACGCCCATTAGGCAACTAGAATTATATTCCAATAACTTGGGTTGCTCTTGTGACGTCGCGTTCAAGTTTTGCATGTAGGGAGAATTTGCCGACGTTCAAACTCATTCGACGCTATAACAGGCTTTGCGATTCACGGTATTTGCACGTGACCAACCAGAATTGTACATCCATGAACACCAAAAGTAAGACAGTCATTTCTTAAATATATTGCACTTACATATGGAAAAGAAAAATGGAATTGTGTTTTAAACACAGGCAGGATACTTGAATAAAAGATGACACTGTCGCTAAAAAATTGCAATTTCGAGCCAATTTACTGTAGTTGCAAGCTAACCATTAGGAATCCTGTGGATGAATCTTTGTCAAAAACTATCAAAATTATCAAGAATGTCCAGAGATGATTGATTTCATGATTAAATGGGAAAAATTGAATTTAGGATTAAAATATTACATGGCTTTATATTTTCCAATTTTTTCTTCCAAAATCGTCCATTTTCAATGAAGTGACATCCACTTTCCTGTAACGTAAATTTGTCAACGAATACACTGTGATGAAGATTTAATTTTATATTTTATACATGCTAAGTTTCAATGCAATATGTTTAGTAATAATGTTTTTACTGCATTTTGAATGCCAAGGTTTGTGATGCCATTTTTCCCGATAACGTCAAAATGACGACGTGGTTTGCTCTTGGATAAAACTCCCAAAGTCCTAAATTTCGAAAAACGCCATAATTTCTTCAAATGACTACGGAAATTATTCAAACTTCATCAGGATACTCAAATACGTATATCAATCAGAGTATCAAATGTTTCAAGGGAATTAAGACTGTACTTTTCCTAGGAAGCGTGAAAACAAATAATGCCACCGCCATCTTGGTATTCAAACCCTCCTTAATTGTCAAAAATTGGGGCTGAAATTTGGCCCCATTCCCCCACTAAAAATCGTGACTAAATTGTATGTTTTTTTCTCCTTAAATAGGGAACCCCTCATTATACTTTACTACAAAAAATCTACAAAATTTCACATTGACACTGAATTAATACGAAATTAATCAAGCTATGAATGGTAAAAAAAATGTATCAGAAGAAAGGAGGAGATCTCCAACAGCATTCGGTTGCAGCACCCAAAGCAAAACACCAAAACAATGTTAACCCATGCAAAAACACATCCTCAGAAACACAGGCTCGATTGTGTTACACTTATTTTGAAATGAGAGTAAAACGCAATCTAGCCTGGGTTGTTTTCGAGGGTGGCAAAAATACAGAGCTCAGTGACATAGTTATATAGAATCAATCTGTTCCAGATCAAAAGTTAGTGTAAAAATTTGAGTTTTGATCCTATGACACTAGTAAATATTTCCCCCTTTGTTTAATAGCAAAATGTTGTAAATTTCCCCCCTCTAGGGTATGGGTACTATTCTCCTGAAACAGAGAGAATGCCCTGATTGGCCTAAATTCATGGGCCTCTTGTTTCTATAAATGTCATATTATCATAAAAGTTACTTCCCTTAAAGTATATTCAGATTTTTATAACCATGGCAACCAGACATTGATTCAAAGACTTAGGCCATAGTAATGAAATAATGTATTTTGTTTTAAGTCTGGGACTTTAATCTAAAGCTTCAAGTGAAATGGATAATTCTGGGGTTTTTTTTAAAACTCACTATTTTCTCCTATTCAACCTTGAAATATTTCTACTGAGTTTCCTATGTACATACATGTATTTATATGAACTTAGTTAAGATTGCATGGTCATGCAATATGTATTGATTTTGTTCATTAATCATGTTAATGAGGGAGAAATTTGATCTAGTACTAGTAGTTTACTATATGAAGTTCAACGTATATATATTAGGGGTGTAATGATATATTGATATACATGTATTACAGCATGACCTCAATTCGTACTGTATCGTGATACAAAATGCGTATTGAAATATATGGTGCCCTTATAGATTATGTGAATAAATCATTAAATCATTTGTTTTTCATCAGTTCAATTTAAAACTTGAGATCCATGGTCCAATGGTCCATTTTCCAGAAAATATAAACCTTGATTTTATATCCACAGACATCACATCATTAGGCAAATTTTTCCATTGTGACGTCACATCTGATCGCACCGACTTGAAGCACCTTGATGTACGTGTTGTCATGCCTTTTATTTTGACGTCACAATGAAAATATCGCCAAATTTTGTGATGTCTTATGGTGTCTGTCCACCTTATGAGTCTATTTGAAAATCATCTATTCGCTCACAATTGAAATGCAATATCACAGATTCAATGTCTCATGAGTGTTTCTTTCAAGCAAATGACATTAACAATGTGAAATTCAATCAGAAAATATGAACAGTATGGAAAACATACATAGAGGAACCTAATTTTACATCAAAAATGATGAAAAAGAAACAATACATCACAATTTATCGCAACAGAGCTAATGAAATATCGCAATATATCGCGATTCACATTTGGCGTATCGTTAAACCCCAAATATGTGTTTAGTTCATTGTACATGTATGAGTCCCAGCATTTAGGAATTTAAAAGAAATAAATAGACAAATGGGAGACAGGTCATGGCATTAGAACAATTCTTTATAGTCTGTTTCTGTTAAATAATGATAAAGAATATGTATGTGTAACTTTAACACACCTCCTGATCCACCCCCTGAATGATATGATATACATGTAAAATGAGCTTCTTCAAGACTCTGCACCATGCTTCATTAATGAGAAATATAGGAAACAAGGTCCTTAATGGTAAATGACGAGCAGTTTTTACCAATATCTAATATTTTTCTACCTTAAACCAGCTGTCATTATCTGAGCCATGGTACATGATCTAAGAATTAGCGATTTAATCAATATCCAGGTAATGAGAAAGACAGAAGTAGCTAGGTCTACCAGAATGTAATCAAAGTTTCTTGTTAGGATTGGGAACCACAGAGTTTAAATTCTAGGTTTGTCTCTGTCATTGTGTAAAAGGTAAGAATGGTTAGATTTATGAATTCAGAGTATGGTTGAAAGAATGAATTTTTTTTATGAATGATATGAATGTCATATAATTAAATGAGAAACATTTAAATTTTTTTATTAATAAAGTTTGTATTACTCTGAAATGATTTTTCAGATTTACATGTACTTTGTATTCTTCCAGCCTGGCGTTTCGATTTACAAGTAACTTTACATCATTATGCACAGCCTTGCATATTAATTTACATGTGACTTAAAGTTTACATCATAACAAAGTGGTGTTTTGATTTACATGTAACTTTGAATCATTACAGCCAGGCTGTGTAATAGACACACCCAATCAGTGGTCTGTCTGGTCATGTCATGTAATTTTATATTATTTCAGTCTGGCATATTGATTTACATGTAACTTTGCATCATTACAGCCTGGCATATTGATTTACATGTAATTTTGTACCATCACAGCCTGGCATATTGATTTACATGTAATTTTGTATCATTACAGCACGGCTGTCTCACAGTCCTACCCACCTGTCCATCACCATGTCTAAACCAATCGTCATCAGTGGTCCATCAGGTAGCGGCAAAAGTACCCTCCTTACCCGCTTGTTCAAAGAATTCCCAGAATGCTTTGCTTTCAGTGTCTCACGTGAGTTAAAGAATCAATACTTTCCTGTTACACGTTCAAACCTGTAGACTAATGACCTCATTTTTCATTAACATTTAAGTGGGTCTAGTGTCAAGTATTCAACAGAATAAGTCCATTTATCAGAAAATATTTATGACTGCTTTTAAACCATGATTTTATATGCACAGACACCAGACATCTCATCATTTGGCAACATTTTGAATTGTGACGTCATATTTGATCGAACTGACTTTATGCATTGTCATATTTTCTATTATGACGTCACAATGAAAAAATCACCAAATTTTCTGATGTCTTGTGTCTGTCCGCCCAATAAATTTACTGGAAAATCAGCTATTCAAAATGGGTAAAAGGCTGAACAATTGATTGAAATATTCAATGAATGTGATTTTTGGTCACTTTTGACTTGGTTTTCCTTTCTGTTTGGAGTGATTCTTACATGTACCCAATGATTCTGCTATGATTTTATGTAAATTTCCTTGCATGTACATGTACTTGTCAAATGTCAATTATGTTCAGTGATCTTATTTTAATCTACCAATTGAAATATGTTAATTGATAATATGCTTCTTTAGATACAACAAGAAATCCTAGATCTGGTGAGGAGAATGGTAAAGGTATGTGCGTATAATACAACTTAGAGTATAGTATAAACTTAGTTTTACTTCACTCTATGGAGAAAAATTCTGTCTTTTTGATATACAGAGTTACTAACCTTTTTGGACGGAATCTGACGTAAACTTAATGTGACGAAATGAAATTCCTATAGAAAAGTCTAATTTGAAGCATGTTGATGACATCACAATGACTTTACGACATATACCATCCCAAATGAGAAATGAACAAAAAGACCTAATGTATGATATAAATTTACTGTCTTTGACCTCCTTTTGTGGCAAACACCCCAAAACAGTGGACTATAATAATCTGAATTAAGAAATAGTATTAATCTGCTCTGACTGCATGTGCGTTTAATGCTTCCTGCAAAGCAAGATCAACACTACATGTATATAGAGATCACTCTGTCCAGCATATGTGTGCCCATCCATCTATTTGTCAGGAAGTCACCCAATGAGCATGAGGGTCAAGGTCATGTGCAAGGTCAAGGTCACATATTTAGGGTCAAACATGCAACAGACGACATATGGTCTAGTTTCCTAACAAATTTCTGAAGAGTAACATATATATAGATACAGTGGTCCCTTTTATGAGACCAACCCAAATGCAGTGGATCTTTGGTCTTATAATGGAGGTGGTCTTTCTTTGGAGGATTGAAGGTAATGTATGGTTGGAATTTTCTTATGTTTTGATAGATTTGGGGCTTAAAAATGCAGTCTTTGGTTGTGTTAGGTGAATGGTCTCTTATAGGGGGTATTTTAACATTGAAAAAGGTTCATCCTAAAGAATTATGGAATCTATGGTTACATAAAGGGAGCAGTCTCTTATATAGAGGGACCATTGTACAAGGATTGATGTGTCACAGATTTTGTCAATGCTCTTTTATGATAAAACAATACTAGTCTAGTATTTGAATGTTTAGAATCCTTTTTCCTTGTTTTCAGACTACCATTTTGTGACAAGGGAACAATTTGAAAAGATGATTGATGAAAATGGGTTTTTAGAACATGCTCAATTTTCTGGGAACAGATATGGCACAAGGTAGGTGTCTGATGGCATTTATTTTGTACACACAACGATTTAATAATGAATAAGTATCTTTAAGGTCACAAGACTAAATGCAAATTTGTTAAGATTTATAAATTTTCAGCATGTAAACATATTTGAACCTAAAATTATTATTTTGAATTCTGAATTTTGCAATAATTTAGGTCACACAAAAAGTAGATTTATAACATGCTAAGTAGACAATTGTGATACTTCTATCATCATGTTAATGTTTGCATAATTTAAACCTCTAAGATCAAGGTCACTCAGAAAATGATCTTAAAATGTACACAAATATAAGCTGAAAGCCGAACATATAAAACATTTTGGCAAAAAGTACAATATATGAACCCCCTGGATATTTTCACGATAAAAGCATGATAAAAATGGAAAGATTCAATATTTCATCTTCAACTAAATAAGATTCGATAGGGTTCGAACTCACCACCTTCAAGAAAACACTCTTACCGACTGAGCTATCAAGGCTAAGGTAAACAATTTGCGTTATATATTTATATATTCCTAAATTTAAAAACTCTTCAGTGTGGGAGGCAACAGCTGAGTATCACCTGTTAAACCATTTATTAGGACTAGTTCATCATTGCTTCCGAAAATATTCATATTAAACAACATTTAATGTATACTCTAAAGGAGCTGATAATTTTGATTGAAAACTTCACTTTTTCTGAGATTATCGTTTTGCATGTGATCTTTAGCTTTTTGAATCAAAGTATATTCATCATGTCGAATTTTGATCACTTTTAAAATCATTATTTTTGTTACAGTAAAATGGCTGTAGAGGAAATTCAGAAGACGGGTAAAATATGTGTACTGGATGTAGAAATAAACGGAGTGAAAAGCATCAAAGGAACGGATCTGAACGCTCAATACTTGTTTGTTAAACCACCTTCAATGGAAGCTTTGGTAAGGCAGATTACTTTGTGCTTATTTCATTTAGTTCAACTGGTATTTAGTCAAAATGGTAGAAAGGGGGGATGGGAATTTCAAGGTAGGAGGTGGGATGGGGTTGGGATGGGGTGATTGACTCAAGAGTGAAATAAATACATTCAAGTAATGATTTTATCATTATGATTTTATCATTATGTATCATTAGTAAGGCCATACAAAATTAATGTTTAGTTTGACGGGCACTTTTTTAGAAAAAAAGCGAGGGAGGCAGGTTTTTTTTTTTTTTTTTTTTTTTTTTTATCTTTAACCAAATTTCTTATTCAAGTGTTTTGATGCTGAAAATACATTAAAACTTAAGTATAGTATGAAGTGGTAGTGTTTAGTACATTGATTAACAAGATAACCCATAACAAGATAACCCAACGTCTTCCTGTAATATACTTATTGCATTTCCAAACCTGAAGTTTGCTAGATATTCTGTGATTTGGTCACACTTATTATATGTATCATATGACAGACGATGTCCTATGGCAGACCAGTATGAAGATGTAGACTAAATACATGTATGGTGTACATCTTATTTATGCTAAAAAGGATCACCAATCTCTAACCGTTGCCCGGTGTAAGGTTAAAACTTCAAATCGTTAACATTTTGTGAACTACTTTCAGGTGCAACTAAGTGAGTGAAACTCGTAATTGTTGCTCAGTGCTCAGACCGAAAATTTGAACCTTGTCGTCGGCAAAAGAGTAGGGAAAATACAAAGAAACATGTCCAGGGATTGGGATGGCCCATTCTGATAGAAAATGGCCCATAAAATCGGCAACTCGCTGCGCCCTGGTGCCATTATTCTACGGCGTCCATTTTTTGTTTTTTAAATCTATTAAAAGTTCTGTTCTCGTATCTACGTTGTAACGTAGATCTACACCAGGAGCAGTAATACAGAGATCACAGTTTTCTGTACATGGCCAGTCAGAACTCTAAGGCACAAAATTCTTCTGTTCACTGACAATTGAAAGGTCCTTTGCTATTTTGATACAATATTGATTTTTCTCCGACATCTGCGCCTGAGATTTAAGTCTCCAACGTCCACTTACGTATCTTATCTACGTTAAGGTACTTGTGTATGCGTTCGTCCGTAAAATTATCATGTCATTTTTTAAAAGTGGTCAGTCAATGGGTACAAATTGATGTAATAAAATTTGTACAAAATGTCTTCCCTAATATCAACAAAGCTGAAAATGAAGCTGCCCATCCATGGACACAAAAAATTCAGGAAAGGTGGCTGAAAGTTTGGTCTTGGCTGTTCTGTGATCCATGCAAAAAATGTACTGTAAATTATTCATTGGAAATGGTCAAAATGGGAATCTCGCGACAAAAAAAAATGTGCTAACGTCTGATGCATAATGCATGCATATGCATAGCTTTTCGAAAATTGATCATTTTTGGAATGGCCCTTTCGTGAGGAAAGATGGCCCATTGTTTTTGAGAATGGCCCATTAAAGTCCAAGTGGAAGGGACCGTCGTCCCATTGAGCAAGTTTGCCTTCCCGATCACAGCATGTCTGACAATTTAGTTTGAATTTTAACAACGATTACACAAGGGTATCCTGATCGATTCGTCATCCCTTTTCACTGTCGGACTTGAGCAAGTTGTTTGCAAATTTGAATTTCTATCCCTCGGAAATTTTGAAGTATCTGCGATGTGCTTAGGGTTCAGTTGACTAGTTTATCCGATTCGAAATTAGGATCGTTTAGTATTTCTGCCCCTCCCTTGATCCCGTCACCGGCGTTCCCGGCTGATCAATCTGACGTAAACTGTGAGTTCTAAATAAAAACGTTTTCAAATTTATAATTTCGATAGTTTAGATAATTTAATAAAGAATCATGCTCTTGCAGATTATCACAACAGAGTCAAGTTTCATTTTACGTTACGTTACCTCGTCCGTGATATGGAATATACGCGTGGTCGCGATTACCGTACAAACAACAATTGAATACGGCAGCTCGGGTAAATAATACTATTTTATGTAAACAAGTATTGAGTTACAGCTTTACAATTTATATATTTAGTGAAGTAAAGAATATGTAAACAAACAATTTGTATTAGCACGACGATGTTCAATTGACTACTTTAAAATTATGGTAAAACACGCGATAAAAATCGGAAATGCAGCGGGTTTTTAGGCAATGCGGCGGTGCCCGTCAAACGAAATCTTAATTTTTTTGGCCTAAAGATATATATTTGATTTGAATATGAGTCTCATTTCAATGAATACAGATTTCTTTCGCTTAACTATATTTGTTAAATAATTTAAATAATTTTATTGATATAAGCATTATAAATATACCTTCCCTATATAGAATCATTAATCGCTTGAAGTCATAAAACGGGACCATATTATGTTTGTTTGTACCTTTGATGTCTGTTGAGAGGAAAAATTGCATATTGTATCGAAACAACCTTTACCTATTTTCTTTCAGCGAGAAAGGTTACAATCACGTGGAACGGAAACAAAGGAAAGTCTAGAAAAGAGACTTAATACTGCAAAAGAAGCCTTAGATTATGGTAGGTATTTATAATCTACTTCAGTACAGTAACTATTGAAAGAAATAAATGTAAGTTTCTACTTGTAAATTCTGAACAGATTTTCAATTATGAAGAAGAAAAGATGTAGCTCCTGTCTCTTAGAGCAGTTGTAATCTCCCTTGTTCCACAATCCTAAAGATACTTTTGAAAACAAAAAATTACAGCATTAATTTAGAGTAGAAACACATGCGAATGTGAAGACATTAAGGGAGAAACCCAGGTCTTCTTTCTTACGATGACACACTATATCTACTTTAAATCTGAAACTGACTCCCTCCATCACTAAAATCATGAAAATATTGTCTTCACGTAAAGCCGCCAGATCTTAATTTGTTCGTAGTTACAATTCAGATCTTAGCCTTGCGTCTTTTCATACTTGCCATTGTCCCGGCCGGGACAAAAAATGTCCCGCATTTTCGACCGAAAATATTTGTCCCGGCCGGGACACGGAAAATCCCGATTTTTTGACGTTTCATAAAAAAAAAATCGGCGTAATCATGTTAATATTGATTATTCTTTGTCGATTTCAGTCGTTCCGTCTTTTCTTAAACTTTCATTGTCTATTAAAACGTCTCCAATTATCTACGCTATATACCTATATACAGTAATCAGCCGATAATCGACCTATGTTTTGAGAGTAATACAATGTAGGTTGATTAAAGGTCGGCTGTCCCACAAACGTCGCTAAATACATTCATGCAGCCTTTCTCTTGTTGATATTTTTTTTAGCTCACAAAAAAATTCGATCATTGAAATAAATAAATAAAGCAATAGCAATAGTTATACGATGTGTAAGCCAAGATATGAATTTATTTTTATGACAGGAAACAACGTGATGTAAAACATGTAAACAAGATTTCAAAAAAAAAGAAAGAAAAAAAAGAAAAGAAAATACGCAACCACGGAACGCTCTAGAGTAACTGTAATATGCTCTTTATTATTATCACGTCAAAAAACTCTCAGTATCAATCAAAGTACGTTTGCTTAGTGTCGTTTTTAATACCCGAGTCGTTAAGTTATCGATTGTGTATTTTATTTAAATCGCCAACGTCAACGCAGGCAACAGCGCAGATGTTCAATACTTATGTTCAGAAAGTTGTGAATATAAAACGTGAACAATGGAGTAAAAGACTTTTAAAATTTTCACAAGGGAAAATTAAATAGGGTAGACAAGTTCAATGAAGCGCCACTTTAAGAAATGCGTCCGACGAGGAGCCATCTACGTATACGGCGCGCAATAATAAGATTTATTTTTTACTCTGACGTTCTTTCGTTTGCAGAGGGCAATGATCTAGTGCAATTTTGGATTGTAATATCTGAAGTTCAATCTCCTAAAAGTGTCCCTCTTTATGTCCCTCAATGGCGTTATATTTGTCCCGCATTTTGATGATTTGTCCCTCTTTTTGTCCCTCTTTGCAATGACAAAACTCCGAAAAATTATGGCAAGTATGTCTTTTTATGTAATGTTTTGTTATTTCAGCTGAAGAGAATGGTTCTTATGATCATATAATTGTGAATGATGACCTGGAGAAAGCCTATACCAGTCTAAAGGATATAGTTATAGAGGTATGTGTTGAATGAAAAAAAATATTGAAATATTCAGCATGTTCAATGAGAATTTATGATTGAAATAAGTAATAATGTTGTGAATGGTGATCTGGAAAAAGCCTATAGACATATCTGTGGGAAATTGTTATAGAGGTAAATGTTCAAGCTTGATTTGCATTTGCAAAGAAAAATAAAAAAAAGTTTAAGTTATGAAAAAATATTCAGTGAGAGTTGAAATATATGTTTGCTTTATGCTTCCAACATCACTGGAATTAATTCTACAAGTACATGTATATATTCTATACATTCATAAGATTAAAATTGGAAAAAAAATGCCATAATATTAAGCAAACAATGTATAAATATTTTAATACATTAATCATGTTCATTAGATTAAAAATGAGTAAAATGCTATAATAAGCAAAGCGTTTTCCGAAACATTTTGCAAGCCAACTTTTCTGCTTGCCAGGCCATAAAACTACTAGACTTGGGCTTATGGACAACCTCTTACATGTATAATAATTTGATCCCTTCCATGCTCATGTCATCTAAGACCAAACTTAAGGTATTAGGGGTATAATTACAATATCGTGGAAAAGTTAAAAATCATGTACTTCCGTATCTTACATATTCTTATATATTTGTTACTTTTGAATGTTTCATTCAACTCACCATGAAAATGTGTGGTCATGAACATTGCCGAAATCGTGCGTCTTCGGCGAACTTTTTGGTATTTAATTTTTCTGCAGTCAAAACAACCGGAAGTGAAGTATTATACCCCTAATGCCTTAAGTTAACTACATCAAATAATGATTCAGAATCGTGTTTCCAATTAATAGTATGTCTCATTGCAGGATGTTCAACGAATACAGAATGAAAAGGCAAAATAGGGATAGAGGAAACATAGATATTTATATGGTGCGTTACTTGACTAGCTCTGGACAAAGTGAAAGTAGATGTGTGATAGTGATGCAGCTATATCAGATTTGTGATGGGCACTGCAATTTTTATTTGCATTTATTTTACTTAGCAATACACATTTTGTATTCATGTGTTCTTTTTACATCATTCCATATCATTGGTGCGAATTTATTTTTCCATTATATTATATCGTATTTTTTTTTTTTCGTATATGAATTCATCCTTGCCGAACATATTTCATTGGAATTTTTTTTTTCTAAATGTGTAGAGTCTTCAATATCTTAATTCTTATATAGCTTAATTCAGTCGGCGGATGTTATAAAACATCCCATGAAGAACATTTGTGGTGTTTTCAAATTCTAGATTTATGATATCTCTCACAAAAAATCTCTGATAATACCATAGTTAGCACATTTTAGAGTTAACCATCTTGACATAAGTACAACATACTTGACCACTCAATAGTAATACATAGCCTATATATTCAAAGTTAATTCCTTCTGAATACTAGTGTAATTTGCTTGTATAACAAACGTTTTTGAATATTTTTAGATTGTTGTCAGTTGTACATATATGGGTGATATAAGACTTAGTGTTGTGTATATCTACATGAAGTGTATGTAAAAAAATTGTGTGGGTTATTTTGGAAGGAGTCAAAAGTTTGTGACTATGAATGGGCAGCTGTCAACTCTTAATAAAATGTGTTCTTTTGTTATCAATTATTAAGCATAAATTCTTTTTATAACTTTTAAATCGGCATTTATATGCATTGTACAATTTGAATATTACAGACTTCATTTTGATCTGTAACATTAATGAAGAATCTTTTGGACAACATACACTGACTATATCGTTGACTTAATACGTGATCTTTATCTTATTATATCGATATTATCTCGGGGTTAAATGTTTTTATGAGTAAATTAAGTAAAATTAGACATGGTTATGAATAAAAAGAGGTATAATAACTGAATCTGATTCAATTTTAAAGAATATTTATGTATATACAGTGAAACCTGTCTAAACCGATACCTGTCTAATCCGATAACCTGTCTATTCCGATATAATGTTTTGGTCCCAAAGAATTTTATATCTTTTCCTAAATAAAATAACCTGTGTAAACCGAACACTGCCTACTCCGAATACCGATATACATTTTTGGTCCCAGTGACATTTTTTACATGTATTTTACACTGTCTAAGCCGATATGTTAAAACAACACCTACCCCAAACTGATCAATTAAAACTACAGGCGAATGGACTCCATTACTGTTACTAGTAACCTGCCCACGCCATTGTCGGTGTCATTTATGTTTTATAATTAGCTTAATTTGTATGTAAACTTATCACCAAGTACAAATATGAAAATTTCATAGCAATTCCATCTGACTTGAAATCTTTTTCATGAGTAATATTATTCTAAATTTAACTTATTATGACAGAGAGGATAATTTTTCATGAGAAATAAAAGTTTAAACAGTTCATGGTAAACAAGAAAGCATTACTGTTTCACAGTTTTATGATGAATTTTTCCCTAGGAATATGAAGATAACTTGAAGAAATTATAGGATGCCTTAATCCTATTAAACCTGTGTAATCTGATAACCTGTCTATACCGATATTTTTTCTTGGTCCCAGTCAATATCGGTTTAGACAGGTTTCACTGTATATATATCTGAAACATGATGTTGTGCCTATACCTATAATATTGATGTATCTTTTAAAGAAACAACCATTGTTTTATGGAAGAGAACTATGTTCATTGTTCAGTAGACTGTCTCATAGTAAATTTCAAAATATGACGAATGCTGCATGTATCTGTCTTTTCGATGTACAGAGTTACATTCCTTTTGGGACGGATTCTGATGTGAACGTTTCATGACGTAATGAAATTCCTACAGAAACGTCATATTTGAAGCATGTTTTTCTTGAATTTTATGCTTGTTCCCATAGAATTTGATGACGTCATAATTAGTTTACATCAGATACCGTCCAAAATGAGAAGGAAATGAAAAGACCAAATAGGCAAGTGAACAATCTTAGGTCTATCATTGCAGTTAGTTTCTGGAATGATCTCAATTCTGTTTGAAGTTTTTATATTCAGTATAATGATATCAAAACATGTATATCAAATCGTTTTAAATGCTTTAACTTTTTACTGAAAAAATCAAATAGGATGAAATTTTGAATCATTTTTTAATTTTCAGGCTTTCAAAATTTGTAGTATATGTATTGCATATTCTTGAACTCAAAACATTATTTTTTCAATTCTTAGAAGGATAATATACTGTGAATAATGATGCAAATTTGAAAAAATAAACTGCTTTAAAATCAGTTAATTGTAAATATTCATTAAAATAGACATTACCTATGAAAGGATTTGAAGTCTCAAAGAGATAATAAAAAAGTATCAAGAGCACTCTGTTCATCGGTTAAGACTCTTATAGCATTTTTGTTTTGTATTTATGTTGCTAGCTATATATTACTGTTATATATTAGAACAATATTACATTTGTGTATTGTCTTAAATGTCTTGATAGATTAAAATAATGTTACGACGTATATTTTAGTTCTTGATCTTCTTATTTTAAGAAAAAAAAAACAAGATATTGCCAAAGACGGTCTTGCTTCATTTGGCTTCGACATGAACAATTTAGATTTGCCATACTTAAAACACTTATTCCATTAAAAGTAACAGAATTTAAGATGCATACACTGCTAAAAAATCAGGGAGCAAGGTTTCTTCTGCTATGTTTCACCTATTAACAGTAGCTTATGCTATGTAATGTTTCTTACTTACTTCTTACCTGTTACATTTGAACAGTTGTACTGTTATATATGATAAGACAAGATTAGATAGCCTTGCTGATACCAAATACTATCTCATTCTATGTCGATTATTCTACAATCATTATGTAAAATTGCTTCCTAATTTTTTTGAGCAGTGTATTTTATAAAAAAAACTAGGGGGTCAAACATTAGCCCTGGTATCAGATTTAAGAATAAGAAAAATTACCGATGTTCATGGTGTTGGACACTACCTAAACCCCTAGAATCTATTAAATGAAGAAAAATGACGTACACTTTCATTCAAAAATATAATTCCATTTATCCCAAAGCCTGCCAAAAATTACTGATTTCATCTGGTATTAGAAAATAGATAATAGTTATAATACAGAAATGTTCTAACTCTTTACCTTCTTGAAGAAAATTAAGTAAAAAAAACAGAGAAATTTTAATATTCCCACAACAAGTTCCTGTTGGATCTGCTATTAGAAATTAGAAACACAGGGAGCACTGAAGAGTACCACACCGACATCGAGTAAGAAGCATACAAAATATCTCCACAACAAAGAATAAAATTAACTCAAGCGTTCTGCAAAGAAGTCAAAGTGAGTCCTTAATGGAGATGAGATCAGGTGACTGGGGAGAGTAAGCATATCCTGTTTGCTAGAAAGTTATATCCCTTCAATTTGTTAAGGTAGTAAACCCATAACTGCCTGCTTCCGCTCAAAATTACGCTGACGTTTGTCGATGACTAATGATATGCTAATGGTATACTGATATTGGGCAACGATCGGTAAACATTTGATTTGCCGACAAACTTAGCTGTAAAATACATATTATTTATTGAAACTTTTTTTTTTTTTTTGCATTTTCTTTACATTTTCATTTGCAGGATTTCATTTTGATCCATTTGATACCAAACACGACTACAATATTCCAATATAAGGCTTGGAAATAAATTCACACACAATTAAAGTTGTTTAGTCTTCAAAATTAATTTTGCTTAAAACTTTTTTGTTTCAAGTCCGATTTTATTGAAATAAATTTCAAAACGACCGTATCGGAAAGACCTTTCCAAAACTTAAACATTGATGAGGTTTTCTTGAAAAATTGAATTCATAAAATTTCGATTCCATTTTTGGGGGGGGGGATCCCCTGTCTAACGGTCATCAACTTTTTAGCTCGCCGGGACGAATGTCCGGAGAGCTATTGTCATACCCCCGGTGTCGGCGTTGGCGTCTGCGTCTGCGTGCGCGTGCACAAAAACTTTAACCTTGCTTATAACTTTTAAACCAATACAGATTGGGCTTTCATATTTCACATGTGCATTCCTTGTGACAAGACCTTTCCATGGATACCAAAATTTTTGACCTTGTGACCTTGACCTTGGAGATTGACCTACTTTTGAAAAACTTTAACCTTGGCCATATTTTTTGAATGGTAAGTGATAGGGCTTTGATATTTCACATGTGTATTCCTTGTGACAAGACGTTTCCATGGATACCAAAATTTTTGACCTTGTGACCTTGACCTTGGAGATTGACCTACTTTTGAAAAACTTTAACCTTGGCCATATTTTTTGAATGGTAAGTGATAGGGCTTTGATATTCCACATGTGTATTCCTTGTGACAAGACGTTTCCATGGATACCAAAATTTTTGACCTTGTGACCTTGACCTTGGAGATTGACCTACTTTTGAAAAACTTTAACCTTGGCCATATTTTTTGAATGGTAAGTGATAGGGCTTTGATATTCCACATGTGCGTTCCTTGTGATAAGACCTTTTTTATTGTTGTTGTTGCAATTTACATATGGTTGCCACCGGCGAGCTATGTTGTCATTCTGACAAGTCTGGTTTTTTACACTGGTGTCAATATTTGTTACATCGATGTAACAAATTGTAATGTGATGAAAAAGCTACTTGGGCACTATCCATTCTTTAGTTTTGGGTCGACTACGTGAAATAATTCGGGTTTTTTTTTATGATTCTTAATTGATTACAATAAGATGTTATAATTTCATTGTCCAAAATATTAAAATTATCAAATTTTAGTTTGATGGAAGCACAATTTGTTTTTCTTCCGATTTCTTGGAACTAACAAAGAAAAGCCCAACTGTCGACGACTCTTCTCGATTACCTTATTGCAATAATCGCCAAAGATGTACCGATCAGATATTCAGTCTCAATGTCGAGAAGGCAAGGTAAATCATTAAAATTTCCATTGGAACAATTTCGAACCTCGGGATGAATGAAATTTCGAAGTGAGACCAGGTGCCTGGGGAGATCAGCGTCTCCTGATTGCATGCAACACCCCGTCGCGACAACTCCATGAAAACTCGACGTACATATTGGTGTACATATCAGGAAAATATGTCTTGTTTAGTGGTGATGATAGCTATTCAATCGCAATCCAGAATGTCACTGATCATTTTGGAAAGGGGGACATATGCTTTTATTATATTCCCGTAGCGACCGAAGAACTTCCTCAATGAAGATTTCAGCCGTTTGGCTCTAACGATGAAATCAGCGTACCGTATCAGCTTAGGCAAATTACCCAAACTGTGTTACTTGGGCATGCAAACAAGCATTGACGAAATCCCCACTAGTTATTCAATCTCAAGGTCGAGAAGGCAAGACAAAATCATCAGAATTTATGCCGGAAGAGTTGTGAACCCCGGAATAAGCAATATTGTGAAGTGAAACCAGGAGCCTGTTTTACAAAATACTTACGATAATCTGAAGGAATTTTCGTAACTTTCATCATAAAAAAAAACTTAAATTCTTTTTCACTTTAGATTATGCTGTCCTTTCTATTAGCATTTCTACATACTAAATACAAATTCAGAAACAAAAAGCGCGATTTTTAGTTTATAAGATGAACTAAGCGATCAAAGTTTTGTTTTGCGAAACAGGCTGCTGGTGCATGTGGAGAACCAGCGCCTCCTGTTTGCATGCAACATCTGTCAAAACAGTTCCATGAAAACTTGTCATCATGTCCCAAAAAGAAAATGCAAGATGAAACAAGGCGGTCAATAGACGCATTCATTTACACGTAAACGCAAAGGAGAACAACAACCCCCCCCCCCCCCAAGTTTTAATCTACGTTGATACAAAATATACATGTGACACAAACCGAAGAAAGCGCATTCAGAACCAAGCAAGAATCAAAGCACTAAAGGTACTGAGTGCGAATAGCATAAATATCAGATGATGAAAGCCAAAACACGGGTTTTTATTCAAACTTATAGCTGTTCCTGAGCTCCTTCATACCTGAATTTAAGTGCTAGAAGCATTCCAAACGACAAGAAACTATGGTTTCAGGTTTTGTATTTCACCATATGATTTTAAGATATATATCTGCACAAACGCAGTTGTTCTACTTTTTTCGATAGCATCGCATGTGTTATTCTGTATATTGTCAACCAAAATGGATGATAATACAAAGGGCTTTCCATCCGGAAAAAGAAACGCACAGAAACCATTTCATTGGTTAAGGTAGTGGCCAGACTTTATACCGATTACTATTCAGAAGCACACCAAAGGAAACAGAGTTGCATCGCTTATACATACTCAGAAGACGGGACACTCCTGAGTGAAATGACAAATATGGATAATGACCATATTCCTGTATACAGCACAAAATCGATAATTCAGTAAATCATAAACCGAAGGCATACAAAATCAGAATAAAACAGGAACCAAAGCAAACAAAGAAAAGCCTCCACCATATGAAAAGATATGGGGGTGAGACAAGGTGCCCAGGAAGAGTCAGCATCCCCTGCTTGCATGCAACACCCACCGCTTCAATTCGGTAGAATTGTCACATCCGGTTACTTCCATTTCGGAAGAAATAGAGTATAATCTTTGGTTGGATGGTTCAAATGGTCTATGACAGGATATCATCAAAGGTGCATGTCTGGCCCATGATGCCAATTAATCTGTTCTTAAATGATGCTATTCAATATGAAGACGTTTACATCCACCATTCTGGAGAGTGGGACATCATAGTGTATGACGAGTTCCCCATATCGACTGTAGAACTTCTTCAGTGACGATGTTAGTCGGTCACAAACGTATCCCTGACCGAGAAGCTTATCTGAAAGACGCCTAGCTCTCAGAATAAAATCTGTATAGTTGCTCTGACATAGCGTATCAATAAAGATATGAACACGCCATAAGCAGGCGATGAAGGGATGTTACTACTCAGAAAAGGAAAGTTTGTGATGAAGGGATGAAGGGATGTTGCTACTCAAAAAAGGAAAGTTTGTGATGCTGAAATTGAAGTCATAACGTTTGAGTGAGGTGTTCATGTGACAATCAGTGTCGTAGGACAACATTATGTCCAAATAGGATGCTGAATTATTCGTCTCTGTATCAGGCGATCGCTATGTGCTATTCTCACAAAAACGAATAATGTTCAACTTTGCTACAAGAAAGCAAACTCATGAGCATAAATTTCTACATGCAGAGAACCAACGTTGATATGTATTTTAGTTTGGTTTGGTGTAATGAATTCTCACCAGTGGTGCTATCTAAAAGCCAAAGTGAGTCATAGTTAAAAACGATAATTTAGCGTTAAGTTTTATCATATTATATTGCAGATAATGAAAAAGAATAAGGCAAAAGTTTTTTCAACCTTATAAATACTCTCTCGTATCAATGTGTAAATTCAGGATGGCGCTCCTTCGTTTAACTTCGATGTTTGGTAAAATTTTGATCGCTGAGCGATATAAGACCCATACCAACAACTGTGCCTAGAACGATCTTAAACATGACCTGTACCTACCCAAGATATGAATGTTCACAAAAAATAAGTTAAATATGCGAATAAACAGAAAAGGCAAAGAAAACTGAAAATTTCATTAAATCTGCTAAGTCCAAGGGCTAAAAGTCTTGTAAGAGTAGGTAAATCGAAACCAAACTCGAACTTGATCTGTATCACATTGAGATACATTGACATACTAAAATGAGTTCATTATATGCAACAGTGAAAAAAAATGTCCGTAAAACTAAAGTGTGACAGACGGACAGACAGACACACGAGGTTGAAACTATAAGTCCCCTCCGCCGAGCCGGTAGGGGACGAATAAGGACGGCCGGTACGTTGATACAGAAGTGCAATAGTGTGGTCACATGGAACAGGACATCTCATCCAATTTGAATCTATATAGCTCACGAAAGGATAACTTATAAATGAAACAAAGGAGCTCCATTCAAAATTATAATGTATAAACTGTACATTCCGATATATAGGGCCTGTTTACAAATCTTAACAGATGCATACCAAAAATTACATAATCATGATAATCTGTTTTGACAATTAACGAGGCCGAGTTCGGTACGAGTTATAGTGTTTTGCGCATGGTTAAGTGCACGGTGATCTTATTCGCTTGTTTCTTGATGGATTTCAACAAGTTTGGTATCTATGAAACCAGAAAATTATCATCTACAATCCTATAGTAATGGATATTTTGTAAGATTTATAGTTTACTTAATATATTAAATAATATCAAGTAAATGAGACCTCCGGGATATCGCCGTAAACGTTTCATATTTATGACGTCACCATCGGAAATTCAACCCGCTTGTTGCTTAGGAACAAAATCAAACAGGAAACTTTTGTTGGAGGATCTAACAGGATATTTCTTGCAGATTTTAGCGATATAATGGATTAGAAATGTCATGTTTAGTATCTCGAATTATCTTTGATTATAAGAATTTTTCTGCAGTTTTGTAAACCTTCGTACTTTGCACGGAAATGTTATCGAATAAAGTTTCTCTGTTTGAAAACTTTGAGCGAGTGAATTTTAGTATCAACTCTGCTTTGTTCAAAGATGTAACCATTCTACTGGTAATTGCACGCATTATAGAGAACAAGCGAGATGAATGACGTTCATTTCTTGACTTGTAACGTCAAAATTGAAAACGCTTACGTTTACTTTTTTCTCTCTCTTTTCTTGTTTCCGTATTTCTAAATTGATTCATGGAGCTAGATGTGAGCTTTTTTCACACGCACTCGCACAAAAAATAATAAAAATAATAATACATGTTATAAATAAGATAAAATAAATGGGGGGGGGGGGGGGGTTGCAAAACTGACACCAGAAATTGTTATGAATGAAAAGAGCGAATAATGCTTGACCAGGGATTTAGATTGACTTGGTTTATTATTTCAATACATCATTTTTAAACTTGGTTATTTTCATTTTATCCCGATGATAAACTATCGTAGAACTTTGTGTTTATAAGAAAAAAAGTCAAAAGTATAAATCGATCATGCTTGTATCAGACTTTTTATGTTTCACTGAAAAACAATTCTCGAATCGGAGTCACTGACACGCCCCCCCCCCCTCCTCTTTTTTTTTCTTTCTTTTTTTTTTCTGGTTTCATGTGCCCGTTCTACAATGTTCTATGTTTGCATTCGTAGTAAATGTATGCATGTAAGCATAAAATTCAGAATTAATGAGAAAGATACAGATAAAGGATATATCCAGTTGTAATACATATTGAGATGAGGGAACTCTCCGTTCGCAAAATAAGAATACCGAAAGACGATCTAAAAATGGATGATATTCAAAGTAAATAACCCAGTAACAAATATTCATTGCAATATTTTAACTCTCTTTCCATGTTGTAGATAAAGAGAACATATAATTCGTTTATGAACATTTTTTTTTATTAATTCATAACGACTGATATTTGGGTCCCTGTAAAGTGCGAAACGAAACAAAAACGAAACGAAACAAATCGAAACGAAACGTAACAAATCGAAACGAAACGAAACCTTTCGAAAAAAAAAAAGAAATAAAGAACTCTCTCTCTCTCTCTTTCTCTGTCAACTTTTGAGATGATATCAAATGTTTGTCATCGTCATCTATAAGAGAGATATGAAATATACGAAAAGAATGATTTATTACCTCTACATGTTTCGTTGCGTTCTAGCTGCTTTTGACGTCTCTCGGAGAATCTTTTCCCGTTTTATTTTACACTCAAATCCAAATATACATTCTTTAATTAAAACATTGTTTATATCTTTATCTTCTAAATTTGTTCAATTTGAAGAAAAAAATTGATTATTAAATGCAGCATCCCTGTCCTGCAGCGTAACTGCTCTTTTACACATTGCGGTATGGGCGAACGTTATTTTCGGTGCGTGACGTCAAACTTCTTGCACCAATTGTAAAATACGCACTATTTTGAAACAGCCCCTGCAAGTAATCTAGACGAAGGTTTTTTTTTTCTGAAATCTCTCAAAATTATTTCCATTTGATTTAGAACGTCATATTAAGTAATAAAGGGATTTATTTTTCTATTATGGTTTTTGAGTTATGATGACTCATGAAGACCCTTATCAGGCTCACATTTGATTTATTTATTTTGAAATTACCCCCGCCCTTCCTCACATATTTTTTTCTTTGCTTTTGTGTTTCATAATTTTGAAGCTAGAAATTAGGGTTTACAAATATCGAATATTGGTACAGCATTTTGAGGGAAATTCTTTATTTTTTCTTGCCACTTCCAACCTTTTCTATCAACATTTTACAGTTTTGATAGATTTTCATACTTTGAAAGCCCTCCCCCCCTCCATTGCATAACAATCGGTCAACTTTTTTCTTGTCGATATATTGTGTTAATCATTAATAAAGTAATAGTATATTGCAATTTCAATAAAATCTCTATAATAGTATTCTTGAAAATTGGCATTTTATAGGAAAAATCGATTAATTCCCATTTACCCCCATGGTAAAATAGGCGTTATATTGAGACGGCCCCTACAACTATACCAATCGGTCGATTTTTCTAGAAATCTGTCAACATGTGAATAATTAAGAAAGTAATAATTCGTGTAAAAATAATCAATTTTTCTATTATAGTTTTTGAGATATGAAACCGAACTCGGCCTCCTTAAAATAAAGCATGAAAGGATGTGTTGTACATATATTCTATGTGTCTTCAATATTTCAATTCAAAGTCCACCTGCTTCCTGTTCCATCGTTACATATAATCTTAGTGCATGTGCGCACAAAACAATGCTTCTAATTGACATGGTAAGTATATAATAATTTCAAATCCTTTTCAAATTACCCAAATGAAAATGTTTCACATGTACATTACATGCATTTACAAAGAAAGTAAACTTAACATGGTAATAATATTCTGTGTCTATGTGTATGAACTGGAAAAGATGTCGTAATACTGTTCCTTGAGAAATGTTCCCTAACAATTATGTCGCCATCACAATGTAGATCACAAAGGACCAGCTTAGTATCCACATCACTGATATAGGTATACAACTGATGATGATAGATCCAATAAACCACTCTGTAAAAAGGAAATGATAATTATATAACTATAGATGAACAAAAATCATTATTTAAGAAGTCAGCATAAAAAACGTAAACGCGAAGTATTAGCATATCCTTAAATGTGTACACAGATACAAAGAGCAAGCTCGTCGAAACGATGAACACTTCATGGAGAGTATTGGAACATTTCCGGGCGTTTGAGTACCAATGTCTATGCTGAAACAAGTATATTCTAAGTTGATTTATAGAGGAATAATATGATCATTTAATGAAAAAAGTAACTGAAAAGAAAATCGAACACTCAAATGCCAGAGAGCAGTTCTGAACTTTTTCCTAAAAATGTGCACCTGGCATGCATGACTAGGACAATGAGTTCCATAAGTGACTCCCAAGCCAACAAAGCCCAGAGAATCCAAAATGATTAAGACGAAGTTTCATTAACATTTATCACACCTCACACTAATTTCAGCCAATGACGTCACAGTATGACGGTCACGTGGTGTCTTACTTTGATGCTGAGGTAAATCATTAAATTTTCGAACGCAAAGAAATAAAAAGATACGTTACAAAATGCTTCTTGGCATGGTAAATTCATCATAGTGTTAGTTCCTGTCATACTTCCTACTCAAAGTAGGTGTGTAAATGTGTGGGGTAAGAGGCCAAACATATATAACATATACTTTAGAATCCATATGAGATAGCATATGTAACATATACCGTCTGCTACTGACGTGGCATATGGCCGTCCTAAGTCGGCACCGTTTGCCCATTGGTCTATTTGGTTTATGTGTAGTCATTTGTGTTTAAAATGTATGTTTTTCTGTGATTGACGTTCCTTGTACCACTGCGTCTCTTTCTGTGCGTGTCTTCTTTGTGTTTTACAGTGGGTGTTTTGGGAGGTTGATGTTGCATGGTGCTGCAACTAGGTGTTGTTGGAGATCCCCTCCTTTCTTTCAGAATCAATAAGATATACTGACGTGGTGGTGTGTAGGGTTCCTGTTCCTTCACCTCCTTAACATCAACCTGTAGTATCCCATTGGCGGCGCCACCTTCTGTATCCTCACAGCATATAGTGATTTGGTAAGAGTTGAAGTCTTCGAACACGAACTTAGCATTCTGTGTGGTGTAGATATGTAGGGTTGAATTGATTAGGAGTAGCTCGAAGTTGAGTGTTTGAGGACGAACATTCTCCATTGTGCAGCATATGTCGTCATTGGTGAAGTCTTTGACGCGAACAGTGTAAACGTGTTCGTTTGGAGCAAAGGTCTCAAGGATGGTAATTGTGGAGGGGAGGTTGCTAAAATAAGGCGGCTGGAAGTAAGATATGAAATGAAATTATCTGCAAAGTTTTAAGAACTAAACAAATCAATTTCACTGCGTAATCTTGAATAAAAGGATTTTTGATTGGGCAATGTACGCTGCACAAGACAAACACACAACGGACATCATACAAACAATTTCAACTAGAAACTGCTGGAGACATCAAGAGGGACCAAGGATTAAATAAGCAGACTATAAATGCGCAGCCGTGGCTTACTACGGGCTTATGAGGTAGTTGGTTAATGTGTTACAGTAGTCTTTTGTGTTTAGTTTTGAATTGGAGTAAGGACAAGCAGTTTTATTAATTTTGTGGATATAAAGGTACTGTCTTAAAGTTCATAAAAACTTTTGGAACATTTAGAGGACCAGTAGATTTAACAAAATCACCACAGACATGTAAACAATACACTGACAAGGACATTTTTAAATATATGACATAGAACATTGAAGAGAATATGTCGGCCGACCCTTGGTCCTAGTGAGGCACCAACCAGCAACACCGACAGGACCAGTGGATTAGTACGTTAATTATCGTCGCGTACATTGACTGAGGACATCTCAGGGAAACATTCCCAGGACGTTCCCAGGATAATACATCGGAACGTCAGACTATAAACAAAGAATCTATGTTACTTACTGCATTGAATGTATTGATAATTAGTTCCGTTGTAGCCTCGTTACCTCCTTCGTCGACGGCCGTTACGTTATAAACATACTTCGAAACGGCACTGGAGCGGGGAAGTAAATCTTTCACCTTCACCGTGCCTATGCAAGACAAATCGAAATGAAATAATGGCAAGCACATATTTTCTTTTGTCTGGGGTTTTCTTCGATTCGACTTACATATCGATCCTGATATTTATCTTATAACATAATTGTAAGTACTTCATTTAATTACTAGTATACCTTTTCCCATATCATACCCCCTCCCAAAATGAGTTATCTTTTATATATAAAAAAAGAATCATGTAATGTTAACACGCTAATGCTATTCAATATTTGAGTAAAGAAACTCAATGTAAATCAAAACATTGAAAATGACATGTACCAAATTGAGTGTCAAGTTTGAAGAAGTCTAGAGACGAGTTTTCTGGAATAAGCGTATAGGTCACTTCCTCAGTAAAGTCTTTCCCTTCTAAGTACAGCGTAGTAACGGCACGGTCAATGATGCTGTGATCAGCAATCGTGGCATTATACACAGACTTAGTGAAATTAAGAGCTGTATCTGAAAAGATAAAATGTCAATGTTTATTTTAATCTTTTTATTCTCAATTGTACAACACTTCACAACTTTAGCTTGGAGTACCATGCACTGATAAAGATTAATTACCCGAAACAAGTGCATTGAAATTGGTTTGAAATGTTGTTCAGACCACCTGTGATCTCTGAATTTCAGTCGGACTCCTCGGGTGTGCACATACATGAGCTCGCTACAGTCGGCAAAGCACGGACTTTATTTAGTATGCCTTATGTTTTTATATACATTTACAAATCTATCTGTGTGTTTCTCTGGCCCCTGTGTCATGCTGTCTGTTTGTATGGTCATCTTACAGTGAGGAGGTTATTTTACACCACAATTGTACGTTCTTCGAGCTCTCTGGGTAATCAGGAAAGTGGGAGGGTTGTGCGCACGTAATCTGAATAACAACACCTTCTGCTACTAGCGTGGCAGAAGGCCGTCCTAAGTCGGCACCGGTTGCCCATTGGTCTTCTTGGTTTATGTGTAGTCTTGTCTGATGTTTCTATGTTGAAGGTTGGTGTTCTTTGTCCCTTTTGCGTCTTATTTCTGTGGGTGTCTGCTCTGTGTTTTGGCATTGGATGTTTTAAAGTTTTGCTGTGGGTGTTGCAACCTACTGTCCGCGCGGCTCACTTTGGAAACTAGATAAACGCGATTTCGAATACTTTTTCATGCAAAACTTTAAATGAAATGGATACAATTCAATAGATCTCGATTAGTCGTAAATTTTGATTTATGATATATGGTCGTGAGTTTATGCAATCGTATTATACAAACAAACTAATTTTTAGCCGGGGCGTTTTCAATGTTAAATTTTAGCATGACGTCGCCGAGTTTAACATAGAGTCTTCGGACAGCGTCACGACGTCATGGGGAAAAATAGCATGGGAAATCGCCCATCTAAAATTTGTTTTGTCTGTAATGTTTGATTGCAAGCACTGACTATCTCATAACTTATACTGAAATTTACAGCTAATCTAGATCTGTTGAATGGTATCCATTTCATTACAATTTTTGTACGATGAAGTATTCAAAATCATGTATATCCAGTTTCCGAAGTGAGCCGCGCGGACAGTAGTGTTTTTGGAGATCCCCTCCTTTGTTTCAGAAAGGTAACGAGTTGGAACACTTCCATTTTCTCAAGTTGAGTATTTCCTCAAATGATATTATGAAACTCTTGATTTTTAGGGATACCTTTAATTCACATGATTCCAACTCAGACGGATTGTGCAATAATGTCAGTGTGCATTTAAGGATGTATTAAGGTTTATATTTCGGAAAATAAATCTAGCTTTATAAATTTTCCATCCTATTTGCGGTCCATGAAAGTCAATATGAAAACAGCGAACTTATCGAGGCCTGGTGTGGAAAAATTTAAATATGAGAATAATTTATTCTCTGTGTACTTACTACTTGCAGAGTAAATCTTTATGACATATGGCCGATTCTGTGAACTTATCGAGGACTGATTTCAATAAACATATTCGGATACCTTACTTACTATTTGCAGAGTAAATCTTTATGGCATATGCCTTATTCTGTATAACCGGTTCATTCAGCCAGGCAACAACGTTTCCACTTTGGAAATTATCATGACCAGACATTTTCCGTGTGTTCTGGGGGCAGGCAGGATTTGCCAACGTGCAGGTACTAAAGGGTATCATTGGATCTACTGGAGAATACCTGGGTAAAGGAAATGTTCAAAGTTATCTTCTGAAAAAGGATTTTTGCCATCTAACAGATGGCAAATTCGCTGCCAGGAAAATTCACTTTGGCTTTATTTAAACTGTTTGGCATGAAGTACTACTGACGAGAATTAAAATATCCGAAACGCGTGTCTAGTACAACAAAATTGGTACTATAGAACATATATTTCAATATTGACAATTTTAGAGTTAAAAAGACATTGCGCATAAAATACTTAACGTAGCTCGCGGGGAAGCTTTCATCACAATCAAATGTGTACGCAGGTTTCACCCTCGAATTTTTTTATGTGCACATCTACGCTATGACGTCATAAACCTTACTTGATCGTAACGTCACGTTACGTTGCGCGACATATATCGTTAGGGCGCAATTAATGGCTTTTTAAAAAAAATTTAAACATAAACTTTACATTGTGTCTAAATTCAGTCAATGTATTTAGACACGCTTGCACTGAGAACCGGAAACTTTGAGGGATGTTTGGTTATATTTTGACTATTTCTAGGGAATGATATATGAATGCAATTTTTTCTTCAAATATTACGTTGGAAATTAATGTTCTTTCATCCATCCTCCTCCATCCTTATCTAATTTCTTTATTGTACCGTATAGACGGACGGAGAAGGCTTTACTTTTTTATTGCAACTTGTATGCTGACATAAAAATGCACATATCTTCTATAGATAATGATAACATAATATTGCATATACATGTAAGACATTGCATGAAATATACAAGGTTAAACGGTATTATATATAATTTGGTTTCATCTCAGGATTATACAAGAGTACAATTATCCTTAATATTTCTATCTTGATAAAAAATTATTGAAATTCAAAAGCTGTCGTGATTAGTTTTCAAAAATCAAATTTAAACTTTCCCATCTGCTTTTAATTCGTTTACTCTTTTGTTCTGACATAAGGTACAATGAATATAATTCCAAATTTCTATAGGATCTGGTGAAGGCTTTACTTTTGATCAGTCTTTTTCTCGCTCTCCTTCTCGCTTGTTTCTCAGTGTGCACAATCGGGGAAAGCGGGGTAGGGGGGTTGTCCGACAGAAAAGGAGGAGGGACTGCCTTATAAAATAAAATTAATCTTCTCAATACTTTTTAAATTATATGCAAAGCGGTGATTTACTTTAAGAATTTAGGAATACAAAGTGTCTGAAAGTTCGATTATGACGTAAGACAAAGATTTTTATATATATCAGAAAGCAGAGCGAACCGGAATTGTTTTGTAAGGGTACGACCAATTTGATCCTGAAGGGGGAGGGGGGGGCCTGGCAAATTTTTTCGGGTCAGATTATTTATTTTCAACGCAGAGCCGGCCGGAATATTTATTTTCCAGTAACTAAAGATCAGAATATTTATTTTTAACCTGTAACAATCCTGAAAAGCCAAAAAAGGGTCATACTTAGGAGTCAAGGTCAGTGTTAAAAATTTGCCAAAGAGACTACATATGTGCAAGTTGTTTGTTTGTTTGGATTTTCATTTTATTTATTTATTCATTTATTTATTTATTTTTTTTTTTTTGTTATCGGAAAAAAAGATACCGTACTGCCTTCTTGAGGAATTCCTGAACTCGGAGAAATGGAAATTTGATTTTAATAATATATATAACGACAATCGAGGCGGCTGAAGTACGTTATGATAGAAAACGAGCATGAAATGAAAATCATAATGTATATCTTATATGGACCGCCCCTCCCCAACCCTTTTCCGATATCATAAAGTATATGTACATATAAACAAGAGGGAATTTTTTGTATACCCCGCCAAAAGATATCGGATTAAATAGTAATGAGCATGTCCGTCCGTCCGTCCGTCCGTCTGTTCTGTATGATGTTTTCAAATATTTAAAGAAAAAAATGTCATGTACGGAGAATTTTATTTTTACATAAGATATGAGGTCTAGTTCGAATACATCCCATGTAATTGTTGATTAATTATCTTTTAAAAAAAAAGGGGGGGGGGTTCTGGATGTTTTAAAGAAGACCGTTACAGAGAATCAAATATTCCGCATACTCCTTGACGTCATGTTGACATATACGATCTGAACACGCTGTGACTTTGACGTTGCGAGTAAAATTGACGCCGAAGCCACGCAAAACAAATTTTCAATCTTAAATTGCAAAAAATCTGCCGAGAAGACCTATCCATGTTTTTATATATTCGAATTCAGCTCATTCTCTACTTTTACGTGTAAGAGGGGCTTTAAGGACCTCCACAACTTAATGAAGAAAATGATAGTGAAGCAAACCGTGTTTTGCCTTTTGAATGAGTGCGGATTTTTGAATAATAAGTTGCAAAATGGCGATAAAAATTGCAAATTTCCCCTTAGAGACACAATAATCCGTAGAAATACAATACTCAACATGGCAACAATATTTTTGATCTCCCTTTTCACCCTCCTTGGTCAATTTTCTAGATTAAAATTATTTTAGTTCAGAAAATGCATATTTTCGAATTAGAACGTCAATGCCGTCTTTGAGGCTTAAAATCTCGAAAAACTTCGTGAAATAGTTACATGAAAATTATATCAAAGATTGATCAAATCTTATATTTCATGTAGACAAATTTTCAGGCTATGTCTTCTCGCAAAATTTTCCGTGCCGTAACGCCGCGATGTACCTTAAATTGATTGAAGTGACTGTCTTGAATTAGAGTCAGGGTAGATTTTTTATCAATATGAACGGTAAAATTGGATTTGTATCTGAGAAATACTAGTAACATCACTGTTATGTAGATGCGTTTCATAATATGCCCAGTCTGAAGGACCATTGATTATAACTCAGTCTGAGAGATACTTTGATTTGAATATTGAGTATTGTAAATTATTGTTTATTTTGTCGATGTATCAAAACAAATACATGTATACTGGTATACAACATTATATGGTTGAAACATGTTTTACCATCCTATCCTGTCCCCTGGCATAATGACTATCCGATCTGTTGTAGGAACAGTGAAATTGAATACTGAAGAGGTCTCTGTTAAAAAGTAGCAATGATGTAACGATAAATAAAATATCACAAAAATTTTCAATATACGGAACAAGGAGTAGATGAAAGACTGAACTCTTGATCTAATATGTAATATGTTGGAATTAAACATGTTATTTTCAATAATTCATTATTAGTGACATAATCGGAAAACGGGGGCAAAGAAGAAGAAGAAAGAAGAAGAAGAAGATGATGATGATGATGATGATGATGATGATGATGATGATGATGATGATGATGGTGATGAAAGCTGTACACAAGGATAGGGAGGAGAATGCAAGGGGGAAAGGAAAAGAAAGGGAAATAAGAATAGTAATTGGAGAGAGAGGGGGAGATCATATAGGAGGAAGTACCTGATACCAATGCGGCATTCTGGCCTACGAAGGAGAATGAAGCGGAATCATGTGGTCTCCAGACCATGAAATAAACAAATCCAGTCGTCATGGGAACGAATTCCCAGTTGCTGATAACCCCGACACAAGTTATCTGGTATACATCGTCCATCAATAGGTACATCTTTCCTAATTAAGAGGAGCAAAATGTTATATATTCTTGTAAAGCATTACCATTGAAAGAATATGATCATGCTAAATTGATTTCACACGACACTCCCGGGGTTATTAAAGGGATCTCACCTGTTTCAGTGTCGTTATTTCCCGTCAATATTGTTGGATCTTGATACATTATCGCAATTTCATCACAATCTGAAAAGATGCAATAAATTCCTTTCGAAATATCTATCAAAATACATCTTCACATATAACAATCTTTTAAAACAGAAGAACTGGAGAGCATAATGAATTCTTTTGATAGAATACTTATTAATATATAATTGTAGCGGTAGATTTGAAATCTATGTACCATTTCGAACGCATTCAAAAGTAGGCTGGTCCCAGGATGACTCCCTGCAGTACACCACTGCAGGTTGAATGGATGTTATCCATCCCAAATTACATGTGTATGTAGCATTACTTTGGTATTTTGTCAATGTGTAGCTTGGAGTTGCCTTTGAAACTGTTGGCGGCTGTCCGCAATCTTAAAATTGACATTATAAGAAAACATTGATAGATAGTATATAGATAAAATAGATGTTGCTGGTTGTCACATACAAGATATATCAAATTCATTCAAATATTCGAAAAGTCAACATGCTGCTGCATTCAGACTCTTTACGAAAAGAATATGTATAATGTTAAACGTCTTCACATTCAATAACATCATTTAACGACAAATAAATGCTCAGCATAGACCAGACATGCACGTTTGGTATTTAACCCTCGTCAGTGATCCTCAATCTAAACAATGTAATAAGAACAAAGAGTATGTTCAATAATAATCCGAAAGACGTAGCAGGATGGATGGGATATGATGCTACAGGACCCACGTTTTAGTAATTTCATGAAATTTTGATAACAGAAATTTTGGAATGCGTTGAAGAAACGATCAACCGAAGTCGATCGAACTTGGCTATGTGTGCCCTCAGGGATGCCTGGTCCATCAGCAGTGACACTCACCAAGTGGTTCAAATGTTAAACGTCTTCAAATTCAATAGCATCAATATTATATTCTAAATCTAAATTCAGTGAATAACATTGTAATACATTGTTCAGATTGAAGATCACTGACTAGGTTTAAGTACCCGAAACGTGCATGTCTAGTCCATGCTGTAAATGTATCTGTTCTTAAATGATGCTATTCAATTTGAAGACGTTAAACATTGTTAACTTACCTATTTCATCACATGTATAGTTAACTACTTCCCATCCAGTTGTGTTGCTAGTGATGTCAAAAATAGACACAGATGCATTATAACCCGTGTCACAAGTATATACCACAGAACTGCCGTATGTTGTCAAAGAAACAACTCTTGCAGAGTTATTGACCAATGGAGGTGTTCCACAATCTTGAATATACAGATACATCAAAATGCAATATATACATCATGTCAAGTTAGTATATAAGAGTATACGGGAGGTAACATTGAAATTGAGAAAATATATTGTTAGGTATCAATCAGTTGTTGCATTTCATAAAGACAACATATATACAAATGTAATGTAGCAACATATATTTCCTGAAATGATTTAAAGTTTTATAAATTAACATGAACGTTTTTATAACGATTAGAAAGATTAGAAATATTTTACCATACAATTCGCAAGTGAAATTTATATTTGACCACGTGATCGCCCCGCACGTGATTTCTGCTGAGTTTGATCCTGTTAATACATATCCAAATTCACAAGTATACGTCACTATGTTCCCATATGTCGTAGCTGTATACGTTGATTGACCATTCAGCAGGGTATTTGGCAGACCACAATCTGAGAAACAAAGAGAAGGATTTTACTTTTGATAGTCAATATGGTAATAGTATGATAATATCCATATCGAAATTTTGAAAGAACTTGCGTTTTGGAGAACACGACTCGATTTGATCAGAAACGGATTATGAGCAAATTATGAGAATTGTTCTTTTGTATACAAACATGTAATGACCATATGGGCCACAATTTAACTGTAATTTTTTTATTTGCATATTTACCATTTGGGTCACATGTAAATCCCACTGCACTCCATCCAGTTTCCAGACAAGTTATTGGTGTCGTAATGGTGGACGGATTGTAACCAGTGTCACAGGTATACGTCACTGTGGACTGGTAGGTTGTTGATGTGACGTTATCGGCCATGGAGTGGTTCACATCAGGGGGATTGCCACAATCTGAGTCACAATAGGTGTTTTCAAAAAATACAAAACATGCTAAGTTTCTGTGTAACATATCATGTATATACATTTGTACGAATGTAAGGTAGGTTTGTTCGCTTATCTAGGATTTTTAATTTTTCGGATTGTTAATTTGATTTTAGGATACTAAATTTGAGTTTTGTGCTGGAATTTCGTTCACTGGGACTATCTAGAGCAGTTTATTTATCTATCCGAAGATTTCAAATGGAAAGTAAGTAGTATTCCATGATTGAATATTTATGGCATAAACTATACATGTATGTTCTACTTAAAAGATGTTAACTGTATCACAAAATGAATTGCTTCTTTACACAAATAATTTACATTTGCAGGATAATCTATATAACAATTCCATTTACAAAGCAGAACATTACCGATTGGATCACAATTAAAGTTGACTGAGCTCCATCCCGATGCCAAGCAAGTGATGTTCATGTCAGATGAAGAGGAGTTATATCCCGTGTCACACGAGTAGGTGGCGTTGTTTCCGAACGTGGTCAACGTATACGATGACTGCGCATTGTTAACAGTTGGAGGCATCGAACAATCTATGTATAATTATAAGTAATTTCGTTATACCCTTTTGTAATTTGTTTTTCATTTTGACAGAGTTTGTAATTCTAAATCACTTTCAGTAATTCCGATCTTGTTTTCAATAATACGGAAGTGCTCCAACTCATTACGTTCTTGAAGGAAATTTCAAATAAATTTTAATGCACCAGACGTATTTCGGAAAGTAAATCTATGTACTCTATGTCTTCCGAAATGGAAGTAACCGGATGTGACAGTTCTACCGAATTGAAGCGGCGGGTGTTGCATGCAAGCAGGAGATGCTTACTCTTCCTGGGCACCTGGTCTCACTCCCATATCGGGAGTTCGCTTCTTTTCATGTGGTGGAGGTTTTTGTTTGTTTGCTTTGGTTCCTGTTTTATACTGATTTTGTATGCATTCGGTTTCTGATTTTCTGAATTATCGATTTTGTGCTGTATACAGGGATATGGTCATTATCCATATTTGTTATCCTCAACAGTGGTACTAAATTAAATGGTATAGCGATATTCAGAAACAGCCAAATGTATTGCAAGTCAAGATGCACTTCTTAAGAGCATTCTAAGGTAACTGCAATAAGAATTCATTTAATATTTCGTATCATTTACACTTTGTAACTGAAAATGAAGGTATTACCTTTAGGGTCACATGTGAATCCCACACTCTCCCACATTCCGGTATCAAGACATGTAATACTTGTGTCTGTGTTGGAAGCGTTGTAACCATGGTCACAAGAATATGTAGCGTTGCTGTTATACTCTGTAACATTGTATATTGCACTTCCAAAATTAACTACTGGGGGAACCCCGCAATCTGCAAAAACATCACATATTAAGAAAAGTAGAACATTCAAAGTGGGGAAGTTCTGTTTTGCATTCTTGTAAAAATTCGTAACCCTTTTGATTGTGGTTTTGGTGGATTATAGTTTCGGCTTTTGTGTTTTGATTTCATTCACTGATTCAACATTTCAGTATGGCGCTGTTGAAACGCACTTATGACGTAATGTTAAGATTACACAATGAAACATAGTTTAACTTTGCAAGGCATGACAACTTTGAAATGAATCAATTCCATATCTATCTTCCATCATAATAGCTAATATAAATCAATTCAATCTTTAATGATACCTTTTATATTACAAGTAAAATTTGGCGTGCTCCAAGAGGTTGATCCACATGTTATACTTGTATCGCCTGCCGTAGTTTCGTATCCAGTCAAACATGTGTAGATGGCGTTACTTCCATACGTTGTCGCAGTGTACGAAACAGTGGCCTGAGATACGACAGGAGGCAATCCACAATCTGATGAATCGCAATGAATCATGAATGGATGAAGGGTGGTGGGTGAAAACATATAGGAGTATGCATTTCTCTTCAATGTTTAAGATATACATTGAATAATGAAAGTATATATAATTGATATGAAATCACATAACTTATCTGGATTTTTAGAGAATATATATAAAGAAATGGGTATAAATAGGAAGACATTCTCAGCATCGAAATAGGTGGAGAAATGGAGATAGTACATACTTGAATTAATGAAAAAACTTTATTCATGTAGATTTATTCATTCTGTCTTTCACAACTTATAAATGCTTCTATATATTGTATCCTTACCAAAAGGTTCACAAGAAAACGTGACCGTCGACCAACCATTTTCTGTGCACGTGATCTCTGACGTAGTGCCATTCAAAACGAAGTTTGTGTCACAAGTGTATGTGGCATTTTCACCATAAATTGTCAACGTATAATTATTGGTAGAATCCGCTACGGATGGTGGTATACCACAATCTGTTGGTACAGGAAATGATGAAAAGATAAGTAAGTGCATGAATGCTTTGATACCAACAAATTTAAAAGCCATGTTTATGGAGGAGGTGTAAGTGTTCTATGAGGGTAAACGACGCATATCAACATAAGGAAATTATGATTTAGCGAGAACATTGACATGGCAAGTTTAATCTGGAGACGAAAAACAGCAAACATACATGTATACGAAGATAGCATAACTGTATTTGCAGACTATCATTTCAAATTCTAACCTTCAGGGACAGGGCTAAAGCAACAGTATAATTGATGAGCGATTATATCAGGTTGCTGTTGTTTCTATTCAAGAATTTGAAATCTAAATTTCGTTCCTTTTGTACAAAATGCAAGATACGCATTGCTAAATAACACTTTAGATGTTGAAATTTCGAGATTTTTATTTTAATGGATGTGATTTTTATCTTAGTGTACCGTAAGGATCGCATGTAAATGCAGGAACATCCCAATTTCCTGTTATCAGACAATTTATAAACGTTGTTGCAGAAGATGGTAAATAGCCCGTGTCACATGTGTAAGTGGCGACATCACCAAACAAAGTGGATGTGTAGTTAACAGTGGCAAATGCTACATCTCCCGGAATACTGCAGTTCGCTGAAACGATATTCAAAATTTAAATTCATTGAGGTTTGATACACAAGAGTGAAAAGGAAATACGGATTAAGAGTGGAAGAAATTTCAAAAGAGAGTATCATATATAAGAATACTTGGGGCCGAGAGACATCCTAATGGAAAACTATCAAATGAATCATGTGTATATCAGACCATCTGCATAGCATTTGACGGAATGCATGAATTGTATGGTACATATGATAAAAAGAGAAAGGAACTGAAATGATGAAAGATGATCTTTTCTTGGTTTTAAGAAATCCTAGATAGGCTGGAGAAGCAAGATTACAATTAGGTAGTGCATTAGATGCGCACTGGTTTATGAAAATCCTATACATATTGGAAGTTGCGTATTACATGTGTATGAACTATGCCTGACATGGTGTTTTAAAAGATGTTACGTTTTAAATGGAGAGATTTAATGATATACAGAATACTAGTAGTCAAACAGTTTACATGGGATCCATCCAAATTGATTCACATCTTACGCTTTAAATGGAGAGGTTTAATGATATACAGAACATTTGAAGCACATTACGTGGACAAAGAATAGCCATCACATCATCAATGTAGTCTGCAAATTCACTGCTGCTTGATGAAGTTTGAAAATAATGTCCCGTGTCAGTAGCCGCTTGTTGATTGGATGTCCCGTGACTGATCACTATGAATATATCACCGACAGATGACGCTGTTGAGGCAAGATTTATGACTGTGCTACTGTCGGCATTCCAATCATCCGTCAAGCCGATGACTACACCAGTTGCCCCTGCTCTTCCATGATTCTGAATCAAAGTCTGGTACGCATACTGAATCCCTCCTTCGTAGTCATTGCTTCCGCTCTGTGTAACAACATCGGATAAAGCGGTTATGACTGCGGAGGCGGAGGAATAAGCGGTGAAGTTGAACAGTTCCCGGATGCTAGTCGAAGCGCCAACAGCAGCGATTCGGGCATAGTCACTTCCGACATATAAATTCCGGGAAATATTTTGAAAGAAGTAAATCTGGTCTTCAAATGCTGTGGCGCCCATGCTGTTTGACTCGTCAAGGAGGAAAACGATGTCTAGAAGTGTGTCACCTCGGCCACATTCTGAAGATGAAAAAGGGATATTCCATACGGGTTTCTACACTAGAAATCAATCAAGGAACTATGATTATCTCTGTTGAAAAATATTGTAACTGACTTTTCAGATATCATGTACAGCTTGTATGACCACGTAAAATTGTAGATCCACCATCTTTATCAAAGGTCCTTATTACACATTTCTTCATTCTCTTCATTCATATAATAGTTCTTTCATAGATTAGCAGATTTAAGGAGATTCTACATTTCCTTTGTTGACGACTCACTGCATCAACCAATTTAAGAATTGATCAGCAATGTAATAAGGCATGCAAAATCAGGATAAAAACAGGAACCAAAGCAAACAAAAACAAAAACCTCCACCATATGAAAAGAAGCGAACTCCCGATATGAGAGTGAGACCAGGTGCCCAGGAAGAGTAAGCATCTCCTGCTTGCATGCAACACCCGTCTCTTCAATTCGGTAGAACTGTCACATCCGGTTACTTCCATTTTGGAAGATATAGAGTACAATCTTTGGTTGGATGGTTCAAATGGTCTATGACAGAATATCATCCACCATTCTGGATAGTGGGACATCATAGTGTATGACGAGTTCCCCGTATCGACCGTAGAACTTCCTCAGTGACGATGTTAGTCGGTCACAAACATATCCCTGACTGAGAAGCTTATCTGAAAGACGCCTAGCTCTCAGAACAAAATCCGTATATTTGGTACTAGCTCTGGCATAGCGTATCAACTGAGATATGAACACGCCATAAGCAGGCGATGAAGGGATGTTGACATCCAAAATAGTTTATGTAAAGCAGGTAATTAATTCAGAATAAAATCAGTATCATATCCATAATTTTAAATTTTATAAGTAATGAGGTTGACTGTTATTCCGTCTTTTCGATTTGACAGTCCTACGTTCGATCTGTGCAGGTATATGACGTAAAAGCATTGTGACGTCATTAAATTTCATTGAAAACGTCATGTATGTAACCCTGTTTCCCTGAATTTCAGGCTGGTTTCCATAAAAATTGATGACGTCACAATGCGTTGACGTCAGATACCTGCACAAATGGGAAGTAACTCTGTATTTCGAAAAGACCGAATTGTCGAATATTCAAAACCGACCATCAAAAATTTCTATCATTTTAATGAATATCTGCACCTAAAGAACAGTGAATTGTATTTGTATCCAAAATGATGAAGCTTGATAATCTAGCTAGGGTTCATCACGCTCCCTCAACGGATAGCATAAAAAAGTTATTGTATTTTTCAAAAGTAAAAATCATACTTGGTTGTAGTATCTAGGATCCAGTGATGAAATCAAAATTTCCAATTTCAAGAATCTGTTCGAAACTTAACTGTTCTGTACTTACCAGTATCAATACAGCTGTAGGAAAAACTATTTGGAATTCCAACCCACCCAGTAATATTACACACAAAGGAGAATGGAGGTGGATCTATATTCCGACCAAATTCACTGCACCGGTACGCCACTGAGTTCCCATAAAGGGTAGATGAGTATACAGACGTAAAGTTGACTCCGGCGTCAGGCGGTGTTCCACAGTCATCTGTAACATTATGGATTTTTATTTAGATAATTGTATACAATATTTTATTGGTTCGTAAAATTCTCAATATTCAATTGAAAGCTATTGAAAATTAATTTTCTCTTGATTCATCATAGGATATCGATATCTGTCCAAATCATGGATTAACAGATTTGCATTAAAACAAAACAATATTAAATCAGTGATGTTCGAGGCCAAAGAAGAGCAAATCCAAATAGTGATTCAGATAGTGAACATATATAGTGAATATATATTAATACAATGAATATATAGATATAATGAATATATAAATATATGAAGAGCGAAATTCTAAATATGACCTAAACGTTATTCCAAAAAGTCAATTAAGGACAGGGCTATGCATTGAGGAGGATATCTCATAGTTTGAGAATAATTTATCAAATGAAGTGATAGAAAATTTACAAATATAATGCAAACCAAAAACACCATGAAACCAGGCCAACTATATGATAAGAAAGAGGAACAAACTGAGATAGTATTTATTTTGCAAATGATGTAACTACGGTTAAACCTGTTTTAAGACACCTTTTAGGGGAATGTCATATTATGGTCACATAAGACAGGTGGTCACTTAATACGTGTTTATCTTAAAAATGGAAATTGTTTACTATGAAATTAAAAACCTTGGTCACTTATAACAGGAAATTTCTTCATACAGTGGGTCTGTTCAATTGTGTACGGACAAGAAACATTTTCAGCTGGCTACCATTTGAAGGAGTATGTAAACGATATGGTTTTCTGTCTTGTTGCATTTTTAACATTTTATCGATTTATCAAATTTAGCTGTAGATCACGTACACAAAATCATACGTTCATTCAATATACTTGATATTCAGCATAAGAATGAGTAAAATAAAATAGAACAAGACTTACAGGGACACATAACGTTTACTATATATGGAACAAGCATCGAAAGGTCTGAAGTTGATCCAACTCTCCAGAAATACGAAGGATCGGTAGCTGCATCCGGTGCCCAAATATCGTCTCCCACCACAATGAAGATGTCGCCTGCTGATTGTGCAGACGACACATAGCTCAGTGTGGTGCTCCCATCGGCTCCGCTATCGTCTGTTACAGAGATGACGACTCCTGTGGCTCCTGGTCGTCTGTTGGGTACTATGATGTTATTGTATGCCTCATCTAAAGAACAATAAAAACATAGGTAATCACAGATTACGAAGCTCACCTCGTGGCAGCAAAATTCAATTCAAACATATTTCTTAGTACATGTATATTGGCTTTTAAAGGCAAAATTATTCAAGTGGAAAAAGAAGGTCAAGGTCATTTATGAAATTCTGATCAAAGATACATCCAATATGCAAGTTTGGTACATGTAGCACTTATACTTTGCTCAATATTGGCTTTTAAAGGCAAAATCACTCAAGCAGAAAAGTAGGTCAAGGTCATTTTATGAAAGTCTGATCAAAGATAAATCCAATATACAAGTTTGGCACATGTAGCACTTATACTTTGCTCAATATTGGCTTTTAAAGGCAAAATCACTCAAGCGGAAAAAGTAGGTCAAGGTCATTTTATGAAAGTATGATAAAAGATACATCTAATATGCAAGTTTGGTACATGTAGCACTTATACTTTGCTCAATATTGGCTTTTAAAGGCAAAATCACTCAAGTGGAAAAAGTAGGTCAGATGCTGCATGGGTCCATCTTGGCATCCAAAGATAAATCACTTGTGCAAGTTTGGTTACTGTAGCATCAGTACTTTGTCAGATACTGAGCTACCCCAAACTTCTTAACCAAGCCACTCTGAGCTACCCCAAACTTCTTAACCAAGTCACTCAAGCGGAAAATGTAGGTCAGATGCAGCATCTGATGCATGGGTTCACCTCAGCATCCAAAGATGAATCACTTGTGCAAGTTTGGTTACTGTAGCATCAGTACTTTGCCAAATACTGAGCTACCCCAAACTTCTTAACCGGACGCGGACGCGGACACGGACACGGACGCGGACGCGCGGGGGTATAGCATAAGCTCACTCAACTTCGTCGAGGTGAGCTAAAAATCCAGTAAGAACAGAAACAATTTCCCCTAAACCCAACCTTGAGCAGACAACGTATACATGTAGCCCAAAGTTGTGATTGATATCAAGCCTCAAGTAGCTCCGGCTCGTCTGTAGATGGTTATCTTCATCTATAGAACAAGAGAAAAATCGAATAAAACAGTAATAATTCCCCAACAGAACCCTGTGCAGACGACACTTAGTTCAGCGTGGTGAAACCGGATGCCCCAAAGTCATCTGTCTGTTAGGTACTCTGATATTGTGGGACAAATCTGTAGAACAAGAAGATATGCAATGTTAAACCATATCCCCTATCTACGACACGGAGGCAGAAAGAGGTATAATAGTATCTATTGTAGTGTTTTATTCTTATTAAAATGAAGGTTACCTTAAAAGTGCATTAAGGTCTCACGAATCGTGACGTTCAGTGGTCTTTATTTATATGCAAGTGTTCGCTTTACACAAATGTAATAGCTAGATATGGAGACCTGGAATAAAAAAATTCACTAGGTCTTGTATGTTTTTGTTATGTCATTTTCAATTTTGTTTTCATGTCCATTTATGCTTATTGGTGTGGTTAATTTGCTTAGTGTAGGTCCGCTGTCTGTTAGAATGTCTTGTGTGTTCGCACCACTGTGATCACTTTAACATGTTCTTATTGTTGCATGCAAACAGGAGACGCTGACTCTCCCCGGGCACCTGGTCTCACTTCGGTATGTTGCTCATTCCGAGGTTCGCAAGTTCGCAACTTCTAATTATTTTGTCTTACCATTTCGAATGTGAGACTGAATGAGTGATAACTTCTTTCATATTAGATTGCGTGTCACTTACATGGCGTAAATAAGAACCAAACAAAGTTTTCAATGAAATAAATATCCCAATGCAAGACATTAAAAATTCTACTGAGGCAAAGACATTTACCTAGGCCGTTTTCGTATGCTGATGAGCCACCTTCTCGCAACAATATTATCCAAAGCTGCTGAAAGGTCTACATTATTAAGATGATCCGTGAGGCCAAACTCTTGTTGAGCAGCGCTGTTCACCTTCACTGCAGCAACATTGATATAGTCTGTTCCGATGTAGAGCTCGTCTGCTATTTCTTTGAAGAAGTTGATTTGGTTGGTGAAGTCAGTAGCACTCTGACTTCCGGAATCGTCAAAGAGGAATACGACGTCATACTTGGTACCGTCGCCACCGCATACTGAAAATATATCAAAAGGCATGAGGAATGTTCTATAACGCTGTGTGGTGTATTTTGCCTTTCTGATGCTTACCGCTAATTGAACAGATTTTCCCCAAATCGAACTATACCTTGTTAATGAATAAAGGGGAAAATGAAATGTAAGCTTTAGAAAGAGTCTCTAGGAATATACATGTAAATACGAATTATAATAAAGGAACGAGAAGCAACTAGTTATTCCATCTCTAACTTTCATTATACTAATGAACTCGTTGTGTCTCGTCCATCTTGGTCTTGAGGGCATTGAAACGAGTGGACTCTTCCGCAGAAAAGTTCATTGTATAATACAATAGAGAAAAATATTAAGCATAGGGAGTGACCTTCAATTCTTGATTACCTTGATGTTTTTAGCCTATATTACTTTCAATTTGTGAAATGTAGGGGTTACCATGCGTGTGTTTTACGAAAACTGACAGGGTATTTGCGACTCTCCTGTCAGAAATTGAGTTTTACCGCGAGGCGTCAGTCGGGCGGTAAAAAGGATATTTCTGACAGAGGATTCGCCGATACCCTGTCAGTTTTCGTAAAACATCTAGTATCATAACCCTAATGCTTTGGTCAGTAATAAGCTAGAAAACACCTGTTTTAACTACTTCGTCATAGGAACGCATGACGCCATAGAAAAAACTGCAGTGAAACGTGAATCCCCTTAATCGCTCACCCAATCAGATTGCACGTTGCTAACGGAGTGCATTATAGAATTCAATATTTTAGTTGATCACTGAAATTTATTTTTTTTTTTATATTTTTTGAGTATTTCAAGAAACGGGTTTGTAGATAAGATTTCAAAAGGAAATTGGAAAGAAGGGGTGATGACGCCTGTTGCATGCCAGAATCAATCAGTATTACCATCATGCGTGTCTTACAAATGCGCCACACAATTACCATCCAACAGAGAGTTGTTGGTCGATTCTGAAGTTATACTACTGGCGACATACAAGTAGTGGACTTGAATGTTCAGTTGCAGAGAAAAGGAAAGTAACACACATACATGTACCGAACCTATGTATCGGGCAAAAGAAAACACGCGAATCAAAAGAAAGGAGGGGAATTCCAACCACATGTCAGTAACAGACGACATGTGGTTATCCTCGATTACGTGCTTACAACCCTCGACGAAACTAGATATTTCGCAGAACTGCTCACTAAAAAATATATATCATTTTAGATAAACAATTTGACATATAGAATAAGAGACTGAAAATTTGAACTAATAATGAATAGAGAAGAAAAATATCGGAAAATTATACTCACGATGAGAGGCGACAGATGAGCTTGTTGTACTCAGTGGTGTCGTCGCTGTTGTAGAGGTTGCCTTGGCAACGGTTTCAAAATATACGAAGAAAAGTTGAAATAAATGAAATGCATAAAATAACCCTTCCATGATAAACAATTTTACGTTAAATGTTTATCTAGTCTACAAATTCATGATTTTTCTTAATTTGTAAAATAAGATAAAAAGACCAAGCTGCATCACATATCGTTTTACCTTTAATTACGAATTGTCATGACGTAGGTTTTAAAAATGAACTAGTACATAATGTTTCGTGGTGATTTCTTACCTTAATGCCATCTTTTAATTATCAAGACATTGTTTGATTATTGCCATTTAACTGCACATTTGATCAATTTAGGCCACTTTGGAGGTCTCCATCATGGAATATGATAATACTTCATAAGATGCGAGTTATCACGCTAGGATAGGCAATGGGTACCTGAAAGATCTGTATGTAAGCGTACGAATAAAAAGGTTGGGGTGTTCCGTAAGGATCCCAATACCCTCGGGTTATGGATTAGTTTATTTTCATATCTCGTATTTACATTTCTTTGCGTAATATTCAAAAACTTATAATTTTTAAAAAGCTATCAGTGGGTCATCCAAATGGAAAAAAAATCGGAAAAATTAGAAGGATTCGAATATCCTCATGTTAAATTAATTTACATGTAGTTGATCAGAATAATACAGTTTCTAGCATGGGAACCGAGGCCTTCTGACTTTAAGTAATAGGGTCACCCATTTATGGAATCCTGAGACCTAAAATCAGAGCATAGTTATGATGTAAAAATTTTTGACTAATCTAGATATTGAAAAAAAATCGGTTGCTTTAAGAGTTCCGGGCCCTTACAGTTTACATTGAACTCTATGGGAAAAAGCATTTTTTCTTAAAATTTTCGACAGAACGATGGGGCATCAAATATCGATAGGTCAAAAATTTCTAAAAATATATTTCATCAAATTTCGCAAAAAAATCAAAAGTTCACAAATTAGTTTTCTGCGATTAATTCCAAAAATGACGCTTTTCAAAATATTTCTCATTTCGATATCTAATAGGATAGAACCAAAGTTATAAAATTCTTTATATATTTTTTCAACAACTCGCGGACTCAGTCTTATTGTGTTCTAACTAACATTTGACACTTTTCGAGAAAATCGACTTTGGGGTGCCTGGAAATGATTTATATACTAATCGTACATCCATGAAAATTTGAGGAAAGCAATATTTTCTTAATATCAAATGAGACACTAATTTATAGTCTTCAACTCTTCATCAATCGAGATGGCCAAAAATAAAGTAAGAAGTGTTTTGTTGGAGATAGAACAAAACTCTGTGACCGACTTCCTTGATCTTTTTTTAAGCTTTTTAATAGATACATTATCATTACAACGACAGAATAGACATATAACATTTTGTTACTGATCAAAAATGAAAAAAAAATAAAATTTGATGGCTTTTACGCCTCACATTTTGAGTTAGGTAAGTTTAGGAGATAGAACAAATCATGACGGTTTCAATTTTGACAAAAATAGAGTTCGAACATTATAAGACTCACTGAGTGCGCGAACTTTTCATTTCAACGACAAAGTTCAGGGTGCATGCGATTGCATGCAGTATCTACATGTATAGTCATATTAGCATGGCATGAAGTGAAATTTTTCGAAACATGAAAGGACGATGAAAGACTGATATACTCCTCCGTCATCCTGTATAAACGTGTTGAAATCCTTGACACAAATAAAAATCAAACATTTTATCATGCACACACACTACTTTAAATCCTTACGGAGTGTAAACTTATATAGCATCAAACTGTAATTTATTCCAATTTGACTTAAATCTTTTTGCATCATTACTTAACATGTTTCGTTCCGATAAAGTCTACTTTTACGCTAAATACCGATAGAGGGGGTTTCATACAGGTATTGCTAGGAGAGTGGGACGGAAATGTACATCGATGCGAGATGCAAAAGTTTTCCGTCAAAATATTCTGCTGGAACGTTATATATACTTTGTTTCCTTCCAAAAAATGTGATAAATAAGAAAAATTAATTTGTCGACTGAAATCATTCTAAGTAAAATATATGTTAATACTTGATGAATAATAAATATGTATGTTTCAAAAACAATCACTGTGTAATTACATAATTCTCAGCGGAGTGGTGTGACTCATGGACGGCTTCTTGTTTAGTCTGGGATTCCCTGCGCCTGAGTATCACAATTAGCGATTTGTTATTTGAATATCATGCGAGGACTCCGACATGTCGGAGCGTGGGAAGGTTAATATTTGCACGCACTCATAATCTGGATAACCTCACCATTATTCATGAACGTCCATGTCACACATTGTTTTACTTACCTGTTCCCGCATCCAGATTTATTTAATATCTCCCTCTCATGATCTCAGTGGCTTGCATGTTAGCTACAGTACATGTTTGTACGCCAGAGCATCCACTTTCCTCCAAGCTTAATTTAAAACCAATTTTTCTTTCTCTGGAGGCTAAATTCACTTAAATCTAAAATATACAAATCCTGGGTTTTTCTATGGGTTTTTTTTGGGGGGGAGGGGGGTTGTGTGTGTGTTTTTTTTTTTTTTTCTTTCTTGTTTTTTCTTTTGTTTGTTTGTTTCGTTTTGTTTTGTTTATTGTTTTTTGTTATGTATTAGATTTTTGTTTTGTTTCTTTGTTTTATTATTTTCGTTCGTTCGTTTGTTTGCATTCGGGGGATGTTGAGGGGGGGGGGGGGGTAGATGAATCTGTACTACACGGTTTGGTCTGTAATAATTTGACAGCAAGTTCAAATTTTGTCACGGTGGACCTTTTTCTTAGCAAATCCATACGTAAAATTTCGTGATTTCACATGCCTCTTACCGATTTGCAAAATTCTATTTTCGAAAACATTTTCTGTATTGATACATACGTAAGTGTGAGGAAATTTTATACAGCCTGCATTGTCTTTGAATTAAAGTTTGATTATGCATCTTAATCGTCCCATTTTCGGGAAGAAATTAATTTAAATTATATATATTTTTTTTAACTTGTAGGTTACTTTTAGTAGCACCTGGTCCCACCTCTAGCTTGCCAGGGGTCCGTCGATGCTAAGTTTGGTGCTCTATTGTGGGTGCTGTTGAGATTTTCGTCAGTAATACATACTATCTTCTTTAACTCATTCATTCGTATTGAATGCAATACAAGCTAAATAATTGTAAATGATTTCAAGCTTGATTTCCCATACTGGCATGGCACTAGTAATTCTTTTGTTTCAATCCTTCACCTTTAAAGAAAAACAACTTTTAAAATTAACATGCGGTCTTCAGTAGAACTTAATGCACGATTTGATATAAAGAATAAAGAAGCAGAACCTTTGTAGTGTTCAAGTCAAGATTTGGCTCATTTTACTTCCTGGATAGTATAGTACTTTGAGAGCCAGAGTTTTACCATAATGTTGGAATTTTAAGATTCTAATATTTGCGATATTAAAAGAATATGCAAAAAAAGGTTTTCATTAATTTGTTCATATTGTGAAGATTGAACTTGCCAGACAGTTTCAATTTCAAGAATATTTTTTATGACAAGCAATCTTCTTCCCAACAATCCCCATTATTTCTATATGTTAATAAAAAATCCACTCCAGTTCCAAAGGTATGAACCAAGTCGATGAAATTGCGAAATTTTCATTTTCTTTTATTCACAAAATCTAAGATCGAGGTTTTTCCCGACCTTTTGTATATCCGAGCAAATGATTCTCAAAAATATCTTAATAAATGAATTGTGGAAATGTAAAATCAAATGCAATATCGAATGACTCAACAACATGTGTATATAGTGGCATACTTTGTCTTCAATTTTTGAATTTTCATTTTTTTTTTTTTTTTTTTTTTTTTTTTAGTTATTTATTTTCCTGACAAAATCTTCTAAATTCTCCCTTTATTTTTCAACGTTTTGCATGGAGATGGATTCAAATAAGTGTACACTCTATGCCTCCTCGACCCTTTTCCCACTGAGCGGTCATTTCTACCTTTATCGTGTTTATTTCGTATTTTGTCCTTGAATTTCAAAATTATAAAATCTTAAATCAATAAAACAGGTCAGTAGAGCAAATGCTTATCAAAATTATTTGCTCTTGGCTGCATACATCCGGGGGAAAATAGGTGTAAAGTTGAAAATTTGGGACCGACTGAGGACCTTTCATTCCAAATTTGGACCGATTTAGGGCTTTTGTTAAAATTATCTAGCCTCATTTTCATCTCAGATACTCAAAATGTAGTTGTTTGTGGTAAACAAGCGCGGACCTAGAGATGGAGGGGGAGAGCACCAGGACCTCTGTCTTGAATTTGAATTTTCTCGGTTTTGATTTTCATACAGCATATTCTTGCGCCCCGGTCCCCCTCCTTTCCCTGGAAGAATGTTATGATACGCCCACGGTAACGGGCGATGAAGAATCATAAACACCTGAAAGTGTTACAAACATAAAATAAAAGTTGTTCTTAATTCTATGCATGTTTATTTGTTTACACAAATGCAGATTATATAGTTGATCACAATTAATATATACTGCATTTACGTATTACACTAGGAAAACTTTTGACTCGGAATGAATACGAATCAAAATGTGAAAAATACATTTAACAAACCGAAAATATATCAAACAAATCAACAGTTACAAACAAATCAACAGATTCAAACAGATCAACAGATTTTGGCTACGTTAAAAAAGAACGTTTCATAATTGAATAGCAATTCCAAGGGCTGATCCAGATTTCTTTTTTTTTATAAAGGGGGGGGGGGTTTGACCTGCATATTGTTTAGAGAAAAATAAATGGGAAAAAAAACCGGGAAAACCTGTCCCGATTCCCCTCCTCGATCTAGAGAGATACATTTAAATTAGAAAAAAAACCAAATACAAACGAAAACAAAATTCAAACAGCCTTCCAAGTTCCCCCTCGTTTTCGACTTCGTAGAACCGAAAAGGAGGGAGGGGGTTGTAACGGAATTAATACAGATGTAAAATGTGCATTTTAAACAATTTTATAACCACACATTCCTCTTCCCGCGAATGTTTATTAATGAGGTATAAATTTATTTTTAATACATTTTCAAACTGCAAATTAAAATTTGGAAGAAATGCATTCATGAACAAAAAAAAAAAAATATATATATATATATATAAGGGGTGATGAATAGAGCACTTAAAAATTTATGAAACTACGCTTGGTTTTTCTTTGAAAGACGCTCAAGCAAATTAATTTTAAGTATTGGATGAAAAATTTGAAAAAGGTCTCATGGTCGCTCTAACAAATTTGAAAAGATCAAGCCATTTTATCCCATGAAGGGAGCAGAGGGGACAGTCCGTCCAAGGGGTGGGGGTTCGAGCCCGTTGTTTTGGGAGAAAAAAAAAACTCAATAATTAAATTCTGCATTTTCGGAAAAATCCTTGGGGGAGAGGGAGGGTCCTAACCCCCAATCATCCCTCTAACTCTGCATTTGTAAGCTATTTAAAATTTTATGAATTATTTGTCATTTATTAATTTTTTTTCGATTTCCCTTCAGGCGCCTCTCATTCATCCGAATATTGATTTGCATATAAAGGAAGCAGTTTTATCCGGTTTCCACATATAAATACTCTGTGCAGTAGAGAACTAGGTTATTCCACACCGAACCCCCGTATGCCCAACACGAGCAAGTGAGACGAGGCACACAGTAAGAAAATGCAAAAGAGTTCGCTGGAAGTGCCGGGGTGTATCCCCCAGCGGGACACGCCCATTGTCCTCGAGGACCCCTCGGAATATCGCCCGGAATATAAGAACGTGAAGGATTTTCGGAACTTCAGCATCCATACCTCCCCGCAGAGAGTAATTAACACCTATAAAATGATGCACACGTACCAGACTTTGGACTACGTGAAGGAAAAAATGAAATTCTGGGGTAAGCAGGAACTTTTTGTTTGGTTTGTTTTTAAATAAAAATAGATATACTTGGTCGAATTGTGGAGCAAGGTCACCCTCAGTGTATTGTACGTGCTGTGAATCTAAATATATCCATCATCAATAGAATGATTTAGAATATATTTTAAAAAATATTTTTTTCATAATTTCCCAAATGAGGTCTATTTTTAAGATATTTTTACCCTTTCTCACCACTTGTTACATCATTTTATTAATAAAAGACATGTGACTCGTGTTTATAAACAAAAAGATGTGATCTGATTGGCTGATTCAATATGATAATGAATCTACATAAGAAACTGGGGAGGTGCCAAAGGATACCTTTTTGAAATCAATAACTGTCTATTGAACATGTTGAAATGTATCCAAAAATCTATATAAATAATATATTAGACGTTTTGAATATATGAGGATATTCTCATAAATGTTCTTGGACTACTTTTATTTCCTCAAAAGTCCCTATTTTCATCATTATTTCTTCGTATTAATTGATTTTATTTATTTATTTATTTATTTATTTATCTGTCTATTTATGTATTTATGTATTTATGTATTTATTTATTTATTTATTTATTTATTTATTTTTGAAATTTATTTTTAAGATTTATTTATTAATTGATCTAAGGAGCTGATAAGATAAGGCGTAAAATCTGCCCTGAAAAAGTGGAATTTTCAAAATGGGAACTTCAAAAAAATTCTTTCAAAAAATTGATGTCATTTCTTGGTTTCATCATAATCAGCAGTTGCATAAGATTTATCATGCATAGTTTTCCTAAATTTTGGGGCAAAATATGTCTTTTTTCTATAGAAACCAATGGAAAATGGAAAAGTTTTTTAAAACATTGTTCCCCCCTCAGCTACAGAACGCCACTTTTACAGAAGGTGTATATCACTAATACACATCTTTTGACAAATCGGGGTTCTGTAGCTAAGGGGGGAACGATGCCCCAGAGACAAAAAACTGAAAAAGGTAGGGTGGGAGGCTTTTTACAAATCTGTGTTTTAGGCCATAATATAAGCAAAATTAATTTTTTTTTCCTTTTAAAGTCATTCATTTATTTATTCTTAACATGTTCACATGAAATGCACAAGATTTTGGAATGAAATAAACAGGAGTGTGCAGTTTATTTCTTCACAATGTGTATTTCGCGGTAAAATGCCTGCTTTGTAGTCAATGAATACAAAATACAACCATATTTCAGATTCAAGATTTTAAAATTTATGGAAAAGATTTAGACTAGTCTTTTGAATTTAATTTCTAGTATGTTGTTTAGACTATAAGTATGTTTTAAAGCTTATAGATATCCATATTAGCCAAATTGTTCTTAATTTTCAACGTTTTTTGATCGATATTAGATTCTTTTCAACATGGCTACCCCCTTCTCTTTAGACTGTAATTTAAGTATCTAGAAATAAGCTTATCAAAATAAAAGGTGTATGAGGAATCTCCAAATACATTTCATTTTAGTAATTATCAAGTTTTTCTTGCGTACAGATCATTGTGTAGAACAAATACTTGATGAGATTCAGGGCTAAATACAGCCCTTATCTTATCAGCTCCTTTATTGCTTTTGCAATGTAGGCTTTGTATGCTACATTGTATTTATTTATTCATTTAATATATTGCTTTATATACTAGGCGAAATTTAGCGATTTTATTTACTTATTTATTTATATATATATATATATATATATACAATAAAACAATATATTTTTCCGTACGTTTCGGCCAACGGCCTTCCTCAGCGAATTTTATTATGTTTCTGTTACAATGCATATTATGACATAATAAAAAAATAAGAAAGTGAAATAAAGGCACATATATATAACAAATAAATTCTAAATATCAGTTTCACAAGTTTTCAATTTGTTCTACATGCAATTATGTACAAACGTGACAAGTCTATGATTACTAAATAAGTTTTACTTTTAAAAAATCACATGAAAAGAAAAACAAAAAATATTGCTTTTCAAATTATGTTAAATAAATTGTTTAATTGCTATTTGAAGGTTATTTGGGAAGTTGCTAAAGTTTTTTGTTTTATAGAGATGGTTTTTAAGATTTTGGTCTGTCTGTTTGCAAATACTATAAAAAAATTAACTTTAAATGGAATGTGAGCTTTGAATTCGAAGGTATGAAAATCGAACACTCTCAATTTCAGGTAAATTTGACCATGCTGAAATGTCGATCATGGAAGCGCTTGCCAGTTTAAACAGCTTCCTGGACGAAAGTGACCCGGATGTTGATATTCCAAATTCTATGCATGCCTTCCAGACTGCAGAGGGAATTCGGGAGAAGCATCCCGACAAGGAATGGTTCCAAGTGACCGGCTTGATTCACGACATCGGTAAAGTTATGTCACACTGGGGCGAACCTCAATGGTCGACTGTCGGAGACACATTTCCGGTCGGGTGCGCACCAGACGACAGTATAGTTTTCGGAATCGAGAGTTTCAAAGATAACCCGGATATGAAAGATGAAAAGTTGAATACGAAACTCGGAATTTATGAGGAAAATTGCGGTCTCGATAAAGTGAACATGTCTTGGGGTCACGACGAGTATTTGTACAGAGTGCTTCAAAATCACGGACATAATTTACCCGAAGAGGCCTTGTACATGATCAGGTTTCATTCTTTCTATCCATGGCACACCAGCGGTGCTTATTACCATCTATGCAACAATAAGGACCTAGAAATGTTGCCGTGGATACGAGAATTCAACAAATTTGACCTTTATACAAAACGTCCAGACATGCTTGATGAATCAGAATTGGTGCCTTACTACACGAAGCTTGTAGAGAAATACGTACCCGGCAAAATCAAGTGGTAACCCGAACATAGACTTCGGACAATTCCGGCGCAGCTTTTTTTCCGATTCGGCATGCATTTATTACTATACAAAGCTCAAGGAATACTTTGTTTATCGTGACTTTAAGTTGTTATATTTTTGTTATTGTACGCGTTTTGACATTGTATATTGAGATGCCATATTTTGTATCAATGATACAGGTGTTTTATCGGTTTTTTACGATTTATCACACGGTCACACTATAACTATAATTATGCGTGTTTTTATAGAAAGAGAATGCTATATATATACTGTGTATATCCAAGAGCAAAAAATTTTGATTCGTTTTTATTACATAAATCATTTTTTGAAATATCTCGACTTTTTCATATACACAATTTTGCGTTTTACAACACTCTTCTTGGGCAGATCAAGGTTTTTGTAACTTGCTGTCGTTGTACATGTATGCAACGTGGAGGAGGAAACTCATTTTGAAATTAGGTTCCATATTAAAGGTAGGATTGGTGCGAATATTTCGATTTCAAAATTTTTATCTTTGGTTTATCTATGGTCTCTTTAGATGCGTTTCATCTTACAAATTAAAATTAAAAATAAATGTAATAATAACTCTGTCGAGGTTAGCTGAGTATAGGTACTGATGAAATTAATGTTGTTGTATAACCAGATCAAATCATTTAATGAGGTATGTGCCAGAGATAAGCAGAAAATTGTGTTCAACAGGACCTCCTGTGCAATCCAAATCTCAATGTTGTGTCTGCAAATATTCTTTGTGTCAAGATTGCATCAACAGTTTAACTACAGCATACAGAGAGACAAAATTGTCAAAAGCAAAGAAATAATCTAGCGTCGACGCCGTGGTCTAGTGGTAAAGGTGTCGGGCCAGTAAGGTTCGAATCGCACTAGATCCGCGGTTTCGCCGACATACTTACACACTTATGTGTTTAATCTTATTTGTGAAAAACGTCCTTGTTTGTGTTGTAACAGTCTTCATGTCTGTGGTGTTTAAAAATATCTGGTAAACGTAGACCAATAACCACAATCTTCAAACAGAGTTATCGCTCCTTCCTCCCACTACCACCTCTGCTTGAAGCTCAAGTCGTCAATATTTTTCACGAAATTTTCATCAGGCCGTAGGGTACGTGTCTCTTCAGTTTAACGATGTTAAATACCATAATATAGTACACAAACTGAAAATTTTAGGGTAACCGAGGAACTATTTTATGCCATGTACTGAAAGAGAAAACCAAGAACGGTTGCCAGTCTACACTTTGCGATGTAAAAATGAGTTTTGAGAGTCCACGACAGAGATAAATGTTAATGTTCCAATAAAAAGATTGTCACAACCGGTCGTCGCATTCATGATCATAACACTCTTGCTCACAATGAAATCTGTCCGTGTCTACAAAAGGACTTGCTGCAACATGAGAAGTTTGATTATCTCTCTAATCTTCGTTGTTCCTTGTGCACACGTAATCCGGATAGCTACACCATTTGCTACTTGCATAGAAGATGACCGTCCTAAGTCGGCACCGGTTACCCATTGGTCTTGTTGGTCTATGTGTAGTCTTTTGTGTTTGATGTTTCTATGTTGTGCTTTGGAATTCATTGTCCCTTTTGCGTCTCTTGCCGTGCATGTCTGCTCTGTGTTTTTGCATGGGGTGTTTTGGTGCTCGCCGTTCTCTTGGAAGTACATGTACATGAACTTCTAGTTTTCACCAACGACCTTCTTCTTTGCCTTTTTGAATAATTTTCTTTTAAGACTTCAAAGGTGTACATGTATTCAGTAAAGGAAGAGTGCTTCAAAAAGTTATTCGAAATAAAACTCGAAAATGTTGAGTTTCGATCACTTTGTTTTGACTGCGGTGGCAAAATAAAGTGAACGACTCTCGTATATCTTTAAAGGAAAGTAAAGTTCTTGTAACAGACGATGAATATCACTTTCCATAACACATAAGAATCAAGGGTAAGATGCACAAAGCATTACGACAACCATATTGTTCCGCTTGACAGTAGATTTATCCCGGATTTTCTCCGCTTCAATAATTTAGTGAAAATTTCCTAAAACCAGTGTGTATCTCCCTGATGGTATAGCACGGTCCTTATCAGATTCTTTGGCAGAAATTTTAGGTCAAGTTTAGACCTTTGCTTTTAATAATTTCATATTATTAAGATCTACTCTATACCGGCATCGAGTATCACTGATGAGACATAACTTGTAGAAATGTGCAGATGGTGCACTGAAATTTTGCGATGAAAAATAATCATTATATTTTAGTATTGACAATTCTATTCCATCAAATAGACCCTTTCACATTATCTGCGGTACAAAATTTGGCCAGTTCCGGGGGACAAAGAATAGATTGCGCATGTACCAGTGACGTCATTTGATTGTTCTAGGACATTTAGCGCGGAATCATGTTTCGTTTGTTCCGAGGAAAATGTCCTGAAACAATCGAATTACGTCACTGGTGCATGCGCAATCTATTCTTTGTCCCCCGGAACTTACCTTCAAATTCAGTACTGCAGATAATGTGAAAGGGTATATAGGCTACTTGCCAAAATTCATAATGGCTGACAAATTGACGAAAAATGTCAGAGGTAGGCAGTTTTCGCGCACTTTTTCATTGTTACGTTTCAATGGAATTGCGTCTTTTAACAGTGACGTCATAATGTAAAACAACACCAAGAGATGGTGACTCGGACATTTTGTGCTTTGTAACGAGATCGGAAAAGGTAAATTCCGTCTTTTCGATTTTACAGTCTTGCGTTCGATTTGTGCAGGTATCTGACGTAAAAGCATTGTGACGTCATTAAATTCCTTTGAAAACGTCATATACGTAACCCTGTTTCCTTGAATTTCATGCTGGTTTCCATAGAATTTGATGACGTCACAATGCGTTGACGTCAGATACCTGCACAAATGGGAAGTAACTCTCTATTTCGAAAAGACCGAATTGGAATACCTGACTGTGCCTATGTATTCTCCCATTTGCCCCCATGTGGGATAGAGTTTGCCCATATCGACGCGTCATGTAGGGTCACTGAATCCCACATGTACCTCGCGTGACTTTTGACGTCGGCCGTATAGGCCGTATCCATATTGTGACGTCGTTGTTATCCATTGTGACGTCATGATTTTTGCACCTAAAGCGGCGACCTCTCTACAAAAACGTCGTTTTAAAACTCTTTTTTTTTTACATTCTAATTCCTACTAAACCGATTAAGGCTAAGGACTACGGTTTATTCTTTTAGAATAAACCATTTTTTGGGGCGCTGAAAACGAATATCCCTTTATTTTTCGAATTCGAGAAAGTTGACGATTTCATGATTTCATGGAATTTCGAGAAAGGCCCCTAGAAATGGGAGAAAAAAGATCAACCATATGTTTGTCATGTGGGATGAGAAAAGCCCACCCTCGGGGTCTGGTTTCTGGTCAGGGAACTCGGCAAGCCTCGTTCCCTGACCAGAAACCAGACCCCTCGGGTGGACTTTTCTCATCCCACATGACAGCATATGGTTGATAGTTATATTCCATCCTACCTTACAGCAGATACACGTTATAATGGTTCACAATTGCAAGTCTTGGTTTTCTGAAATATTTCGACGAACTTATTTGTTTTGATTGATAAGATTCACGGATTTTAAGAGCCTTATTCACAGAAATGCAATTCTTTTTGTCAGAATATTTGAGGGAACGAGAATTTGGAGAGAGGAACCATTATCATGTAATAGGGAGGGCACATGGGCAGGCTTAGGAATTCAAATTCGATGTAATTAAAGAAAACACAGCAGGAATCTGACCTCACTCGGAACAATATGGCGTCGTGCTATATATCATGAACCTTATCATTGATTCCTTACCGTGTCTTTAAAAGATAAAAGAGAAATAAAAAGTGTATTTGTCAAACTCCAACGTCAAGGAAACTATTTTAAGGACAAATGTTAAACGCGTCCAAATCCAATAGCATCGTATAAGAACAGATCAACTTGCAGCAAAGACCAGACATACACGTTTCGGGTATACTTAACCCTCGTCAGTTATCCTCAGTCTAATCAAAAATGTACCGAAAGACGTAGCAGGATGGGTAGGATTTGATGCTACAGGACCAACGTTTTAGAAATTTCAAGAAATTTTGATAAGTTAAACAGAAATTTACGAATGCGTTGAAGAAACGATCAACAGGAGTTGATCGAACTTGGCTACATTACACAGATAAAAGGATTTTACAGATGCAATGCACATACAATGTATGATACATGAAAGTTGCTAGAAATATTGCCGAAGCTGTACTCCTCTAACATCTCAATGTGTATGAAAAATAAAATGACCAGACAGTACAATATTGTCAGATTTTTATTCATTTTCAACGAATCAATGAGAGATACTGTTTGATAATCAAAATTAATCATACCCTGTTACGCCATGCATATGCAAAGAAGATGCTGCATCTCAAAATGTTTGTGAAGCACAATGCCGCCGTCGATAGCCATGGTTTCAAATTTAAGCAATTCAATTTACAAGTGCAAACCTTGAAATATACACAGCCAATTGTGACTCATATGAAATGTATGTGAAATGTACATGGACTTCACATAAAAAGTCACATGAAATTCATGTGAAACGAGCACGAAGATGAAATTTAAATGAACATTTTTACATGAAATTCATGTGAAGTTTCTGACGTGAATTTCATATAATTCAATTTTGAATGAAGGTCACTTGGAAAAATTCATGTAAAATTCATGTGAAGTAATTTATGTGAAATTCATGTGAAAATTACTTCACATAAATATTATGTGAAATTGATATGAATTTCATATGAATTTTCATTTCTACTCTTTTAAGTACAGATCAAACGTTTCGGACAGACAAACTTACAGACAGGACACAAATTTTAGAAAGCCTAGCGATCTTCAATACGTGCATGAAAAGTAAACCAAAAGAAACAGATGATCATATTTTTCATAACCTAAAGTATCATGTTAACAAGTAAACTTATATAATAATCAAATAAGTTTAAGAAATAAGCAAATAGTATGGTGTTCCGTTAGGGACATTGCTTCTTCGCGCTTGAATTTGACAGTTCGCTTCTTCGCATTGTAATTTCGCTTTTTCGCTCCTTCGCGTCACAATTAGCTATGCACCCAACGGAACACCGTAAGAAAAGAAAGAGACATGTTTCAATCGCAAAGCATTTTTACAATGGTTGATACTGAGTCAACATCCGTAGATCACGTGACAGGGTCAGATACCAAATATTAAGTAACCAAGGACGGTACATGAGCTACAGAATAACATCGAGATCGGCGTTAAACTGGCAATAAACGCAGTCGTCAACCAACCTGCAACAAAAATGAAAAACATTATTTTTGAAAAAAAGAATTATCTAAAAAAAAAATGAAAAAAAAAATCCTTTTTCTGAAAACCACGACAGAGCCAAACGCGACTGCATGTACACAAATGTAGTTTGGTTTTTCAGATTAATTTTTTTCCAATGCATGTGTGCTTTTATTTCTTCTTTTCTTAATTGCTACACTTGACTTTTTCATTTTGACCACAGCAGTGATGATTAGGGTAGAATAAGCTTTTTTTAGGAAAGGATGGGGCTAACCGGGAGGCCATCAGGAGGAAAAACTGTATATAGACAATTGAAAGTGCTATTGTGATTAGAGTGAAAAAATAATAATCATCTAAATCAATACATCATTATTAAATATAATTTTGAAAATTACAGGGACGGTTTTTTTTTATTCAAAATAGAAGTGGTTTTTTCCACCCAGGATAGGGGGGTCTGAAGTTGTTCCGCTCACCCTACATCCGCCCATGACAATGAACTTAATTTTTACCTGGCGCTGCTACTGTTGTTGATTCTTCTGGTCCGTCAACTGTTACCTGTAGCACTCCATACGCCCCAAATTCTTCATCCTGACAACAGATTCTGACCAAATATGAATTTATATCCTTATATACAAAGTATGGCTTCGGTCCTATAGCCACACTCAAAACTCCATTTTTTAAAACCAATTGAAAGTTTAAAGTTTGAGGCATCACTCTCTCTATCGTGCAACAAATGGGGTCGCCGGTGGGATCAGCAACATCTACTGTGAATATTGATGTATTGGCAGCAATGTCCTCCTCTATAGCGACCTTTCCAGGTAAATTATTGAACAATGGAGGCTGAAATTGTGGATTGATACAAACATTAAACGTCTTCAAATTCAATGGACATTTTTCAAGTTAACGTACGTCGGATTTCGCACTCTGGACTTCGCACTTTAGGGGTCATATAAAAGGAATCAGCGCAATCAGAAACGTTAAATCTGAATACACATGGACGAAACGACAATGAACAACTTTCGATATGTAATTAAACAAAAGAAAACAAATATATATTCTTCACGCTGAGTACTCTAAGTTCATTGGAATTGAATTTTCATTTTGCGTTTGTGACAAAGTCCCTTCGTAATGCGATGTCTGAAGTCCGAAGTCCGTAGCCCGCGAACATGAAAAATGTCCAATAGCATCATTTAAGAACAGATAAATATGCATCATGGACCAGACTTGCACGTTTCGGTTACTTAACCCTCGTCAGTGATTCTCAATCTAAACAATGTTTTATGGCCAAAGAGAGTGGAAGTTATTATGTCCAAAAATGTACCGAAAGACGTAGCATGATTGGCAGGATTTGATGCTACAGGACCCATGGTTTAGAAATTTCAAGAAATTTTGATAACAAAATTTTCGAATGAGTTGAATAATCAATCAACCATAGTCGATCGAACTTGGTTGCATGTGCGCTCGGGGAATATGTTAGATATTGTGTTGTGAATAGAGTTTCGTCAAGTAAAAAACTTTTGTATTGCTATATGAATACTTATACCTCCCATTACCAAGCAAAGTAAACAATGATTAGTTTTTATCCTATTTTAGATTCAATATGGTTTAGCAGTTTATTTCAGCTCTGGTATTTACAACTGGTTGGTCATTTTTCCATAATGCTTTCTTCCAATTTCCAAACATTGTTTTCTCAATTCGATTTGAAGTACTACTTCAACTAAATCTCTAACAACTGTAAGTGGTCGATACATTTGCATATGAAGGAAAAGAAAGAAAATCATGCAATTCTCCCATGAATTTGCCAATTTGCAGAACAAGCCAAGGATTTAAGCAACGTATAATTTCGTATCATCGAAGAGGAGTTAAAATTCCAATTCATTTATTGTACTCATGATGATATTCTGTTTCAGACCATTTGAACCATCCAACCACAGAATATACCGTTATCTTCCGAAATGGAAGTAACCGGATGTGACATTTCTACCGAATTGAAGAGACGGATTTTGCATGCAAGCAGGAGATGCTGACTCTTCCTGGGCACCTGACCTCACTCCAATATTGGGAGTTCAATTCTTTTCATGTGTTGGAGGTTTTTTGTTTGCTTTGTTTCCTCTTTATCCTGATTTTGTATGCCTCGGTTTATGATTTTCTGAATTATCGATGTTGTATTGTGTATTGGGATATGCTCATTGTCCATATTTTTGTCATAATAATACCTACCGAATTATAACTGTTTATGAGAATATTAGTCCAAGCAAAATTCTGACAGCTGTCAACAGCCGTCAGATTATATTGATATGTATCTACAACTGCGGCACGGTGAAGCGCCTGGCTGATTTTGACGGTACCTGAAATGTAGAGACAGAGAAATATAGTCTTCTTGTTAGAGAACAATTGATAGTTTTGGTTGAAAAGAGTAATTATTCATAGTTCTATGAAGTGATATAGTGAAGAGATTATACATCAAGTCATTGGAAATTCAAGCTTATTACATAATCAAAACATCCTAAAAGACAGCCATGACTTTAATGAAATATTTGGGCGAAATACCCTGTCTCCATTCTGGGGTTTGCAATTGGTTTTTAATGGAGAATTACACATATATGTCATATTTCCCTGGAGCTTGGACTCATGATCTGCGACTGGTGATTCTTCCCTGGTATACATTTAAGAGATGCCATCGACTCTTTGCCTTCTTACCAACAAAGGAGGGGACCAGGCTGCAGCACCCACAGCGAAGCCCCAAAACACCCAATGCAAAAACACAGAGCATGCAAGCACAGGAAGAGACGCAAAAGGGACAAGGAACGTCAACGCACAACACAGAAACATCAAACACAAATGACTACACATAAACCAACGAGACAAATGGGTAACTGGTGCCGACTTAGGACGGCCATTCGCCAGGGAAATAGCAGAGGGTGTGGTTATTCTGAATTACGTGAGCACAACCCTCCCAGTTTTCCGATTACCCAGAGGTCTCAAAGAACGTACAATTGTGGTGTAAAACAACCTCCTCACTGGCAGATGATCACACACAAACAACACCGCAAAACGCAGGGGCCCAAGCAACACAGATGAATATGTAAATAGATATCAAAAGAGGGCGTACGTAATAAAATCCTAGCTCTGCCGCCGCGAGCTCATGTATGTTATCACCCGAGGAGTCCGACTGACATTCAGAGAGGACAGGAGGTCGGAGCCCTGTCTTCTCTAAAGAAGTTTGGACAGGGTTCGGCGTGGAGTCCTGTCGTCACAGTCAGTTAGAGTGCAAGTTTTAGAATGCGCTGGTACAAGACTGTAGATTGGTCAAGTACTAAGCCTAGTGTCCGTCTGGTGACATTAGGATCATACCCACGGTATAAAAGACGTTTGATGATTCTGATGCATTTTCCATAGTTATGTTGACTAACTTTCATCCTTCTTATCTTGTTAATTATGTCACCAAAAAATGCAGGTTGTAAAATACCCAAAGCAATATACTCTATTGCCTGTATTGATCCGAATTTCAAAAGGAGTTGACAATAATTTTTGTAAATTTTCCAGAAAGTCTTTATTAGTTTGTGAAAGCGAAAACCTTGTTCTAAAAGTTCCTTGGTAATTTGTAATTTCTACTATGAAAATCCAAAATATCAGTACATGCTATAGCATACTGAATGAGCTGCGAAATGTGGATACCATAGGATGGTAATCTAGGAACATTTTCGTCACCGCCAGGGGAAATTTACTATGTTGAATCCAAAATTCGCACTTCGGACATCGCTCTTGGAAGAGACTATGTAACAAAAGTAAATTGTAAATGTTATCCAAATAAACCTAGAGTACTTTGTTTGAGAATTTGTTTATCTAAAATTATGTGTAAATGAGCTTTCGAGTTTCATTTCGTCTATTCTGATCTTTTCTAATTCCTCCTGATTACTTAAATATGACCCCTTAAGTGCGAAGTCCGGAGTGCGAAGTCCGAAGTACTTGAAAAAATGTCCATTAATAAAATGATAGTGATCCAACTCTTTACATTCTTGAAGAGTAATTTTGAACCAGTTTTAAAGCATGCCCAAGGGGATCTCCAACAACACTCGATTATAGCATCCACAGCAAAACACCCAGTGCAAAAAAAAAAACCAGAGCAGACATCCACAGAAAGAGACGCAAAAGGGACAAGGAACACCAACACACACCATAAAACATGAAGCATAAAAGACCACACATAAACCAACGAAACCAATGGGCAACCGGTGCCGACTTAGGACGGTCATCTGACGCGTTAGTAGCAGACGGTGTGGTTATCCTGGATTACGTGGGCACAGTCCTCCCACTTTTGCGATTAGACACGTCAAGACACGTGTAATCCTCATCATCGGTACTTAAGGCCATTATGCTTTTCAAACACAGTCAAACGTATCTTATTTTAGCCCTTTACTTTGATTTTATGATTATGTGTCTCTATTTAGCAAAGAGTGTGCGCTTCCATATTTCTATTAATTGGAATTATTCACCATGACAATGTCACTTTTTTTGCAGCATACCACAGCAGCAATCTTTTTATTTCATAACTTTGTAATGAATTTTGTTGATCATCTAGTAGCCAATGATACACTATATAATCTTTTCAAGTAATAACACTCACCGAATGAATCTATGTAAAAGTAGTCCAGCGATGCATTCACAGGTATCATGGTGTAAGTAGCGGATTCAGCATAGTCCACACCCGTTATAACAACAGTAAGTACAGGCTGGTCTCTAACCCAGTGGTCAGGTACTGAAGCGTTATACCACGTCTTGTTGAATGCAAGAGGGGTATCTGCAGTAAAGATATATGTTGTAGACTTTTTTAAGAAATCAGATACACAAAACAGGGGTAATTTTAACTTTATATTCACCTACCGGCGATTTTTACTTTTCTTTCCTTTGCGGTGAACATTTTCAATATGTTTTTGAATATATTTTAGCTATTTGAAGAAACATTTATTTCAGATATATTGATCGACACAAATGTATCTCAATATAAGCGGCGGGTATTGCATGCAAGCAGGAGATGCTTACTCTTCCTGGACACCTGTTCTCACTCCCATATCGGGTGTTAGCTTCTTTCATGCGGTGGAGTTTTTTGTTTGTTTGCTTTGGTTCCTGTTTTATCCTGATTTTGTATGCCCAATTGAAAGAAAAATAACTTACTAGCTGTTAAATAGTACTTAATAGCGTAGGCTTTGCTAGGTATAGCCGTGCCCCTGGTCTCCCAATCAAATATCCAGTTGTCATTCAGATCTCCGGGGCCAGGGGCGTACAGCGTGCCCTGGGGACAATCGGGATCAGAGTTGGGATTACATGTGTCATAATTCAGCATCGATCCTCCCTCATAATACCTGTACATGCAAAATAGAATAAAAAATGATCTAAATGATATAAGGTCTCAATGTTAAAGGCTATCCATGGATACCTAAAATCTCTCCAATTTCAGATAGAGTTAACTATCGTTTACTCTTCTTCTTTAATATGGTAGCACTTCAATTCATTGCAGATTACATACTGTGCAAACTACTCAAACTTGGTTAACTGAAATTTCCGCATAACATTGTTTTTAAAAGTGCCGATTCTCTTCCAATGGTTCTATGTTTTTTTTACTCCTGATGACACGAATTCCTGTAACTCGAACTTTTCGTCAAGTCGAACTAATTTTTAGGCCCCATGATTCATCTTGCCTTTAAATTTTACCTCAATAAGTCCAACCTCAAATGGATGTCATTTCTTAATCAACTATAGTAATATATTCGAGGACGGATTATAAATGCTTTCTTACAATGAACTTGCGACACTCACAATTAGAGCACCAAATTGAGCATCGACGGACCCCTAGCAAGCTAGAGGTGGGACCAGGTGCCCGGGAGGAGTAAGACCAACTGTGATAATCATCAAAGAAGTACCGATCAGTTATTCAGGTTCAAAGTCGAGAAGGCAAGGCAAAATCATTAGATTTTCCATAGGAGCAGTCGCGAACTCCGGAATGAACGTAACCAATCACACTTGAAATACGAATTTCAAGATTAAAACAATGCCTGAAAATGAAATGGTCGTAACTACCCGTTCGTTGTTATATTTCTAATGGAATTTCTAATGATTTTGACGTAAGTTTTCGACTAACTGATGTGTATTTCTTTGATATTTATTAGAAAGAAGCATACGATACTCAATTCCATTTCGAAAAAATTCTTCATCAAAGATACAATCTACATACCATCCAACTAGATCTTTTGCATTCACCGCTATTTTTTCATTAGAAGGTACAGTGAAATTCATGGAATTCGAAGAATCTATAAAAACGAAAACAAAAATTAAATACAGGCGTAAACTTTCATTTTAATAATTGAGAATCTTTATGAAAATGCCTAATACATATATTTCCTGTTACGTAATAGATTAAAATTGTGTGAATATCAACTTCGGGTTGAATCCTGTGGGTGTATTCCGCTGTAGTCGGTACTAGGTGGTATTGCTGGAGATCTCTTCCTTTTTTTAATAAACATGACAGCTCTGAATAAAAGTTTTCAATATAAAACTATATTATCTATTATAAGATTTCAGTGCACCATATGCGCATTTCAACAAGTTATGTCTCATCAGTGATGCGCGAGGCCAAAAAGAGGAAATCCAAATAATATGAAATTATTAAGAACAAATGTTTAAAGCTGTAGACAGAACCACTCACTTACAAAAAAAACTAGTTCGTAGAAATGGACAGAATTTCTCGGATTTTTGCGAAGAATGTATCTTCCGGTATTCTAATTTATTTTGCAATTTTATCGGCAGCGTGCTTCCCTTAATTGCATATTTTCCCTAGACAATATATTCGGATCAAGAGGGGTGGAGGGGGTAAGTATGTCTGTAACGCAACTAAATTTTGCAAAAAATCCTCATTTTTTCAAATTTTTACGTATTCGTTCGGTATTTTAGAAGACCAGAGTTACTTCCAATTTAGGACGGTATTTGACGTAGACTCATTGTGACGTCATCATATTCTACGGAAACAGTTCCTATACTCTAGGAAACCACGGTACAAAATCGTCGTTACCATACAATTTTCATGACGTCATAATGGTTTTGCGTCAGATACCGTCTCAAATGGGAAATACCTCTGTATTCCGCAAATACTCAATAAGTTTTGACCACCTTGACGAACTGGACCCTCCTGGAAAAGATTCTAGACACTAGTAAGTATATTCAGATAACATCAATAGAAGATGGATAAATAGGACGACACATGCACATGACTTTGTTTTAAAAAATATATCAAATACATTATAAATAAATATCTATGAAAAATAGATTAAACTTTTATAATTTATTTTCATATCTAAAAATAAAATGATACGTACTGGTAATAAGAACTGAATTAAATCCAACCAATTTCCAGTATGCTCCATGCTCTCTCCAAACCATAAGATTGAAAAATCCTTCAACTTCCGGTTCGAACTCCCAACCGGAAATTACTCCACAGCAATCGACAGTATATATAGTATCATTGAGAAAATACATCTGACCTGAAATCATGATGATTTATGGAGTGATAAAACCAAAATCGACCGAGGCCGAAGGGATCCGAAAAAAAAAAATCGGGAATAAAAGGTTAATTTTTAAAGTAATTCATAAAATTCAGATAGGAATCATAAGAGCTAGATTCAAGCAAAATTAAGAACAAAATGATCTTTTCCGTAAACTCCCCGATATCGAATGGACCGTGCAAAACTGTAGCCTTGTTGTCTTGGACGGCACAATAAGCACCTTTCCTGCAAAATGTAAGTCATGTACTTTTTGTGTCGCCTGCGAAGCACAGCGACACTTAGGGATCACTTTGTCCGTTATCCGTCTGTCCGTCGGTGAGTCAGTCAGTCAGTCCGTCCGTCCGTCCGTCCGTCTGACCGTCTGTCTGTCTGTCACACTTTGGGTGTCACACCCCATAACTTTTCATTAGTAAGTGATAGGGCTTTTATATTCCACATGTTTATTCCTTGTGATGAGACCTTTTTACACATACCATAATTTTGACCTAGAGACCTTGACCTCGATATTTGACCTACTTTTCAAAAAAATTAAGATTGGCTATATCTTTTCATTGGTAAGTGACAGGGCTTTGATATTTCACATGTGAATTTCTTATGGTAAAACCTTACTATACATGCAATAATTTTGACCTAATGACCTTGACCTCGATATTTGACCTACTTTAAAAAAATAAGATTGGCTATATCTTTTGATTGGTAAGTGATATGGCTTTGATATATCACATGTGTATTCCTTGTGGTAAAACCTTACTATACATGCCATAATTTTGACATAGTGACCTTGACCTAGATATTTGACCTACTTTTAAAAAAAACTAAGTTTGGCTATATCTTTTGATTGGTAAGTGATTCTTTTTTAAAGATTATCAAACCTTAATGTATGTTTTCATTTAATAAGGCCTTGATAGGAACGCCAAGTATTGAATGAATTTGACATTTCACATGTCTATTCCATTATTTTTCCCTCTGATACATGTACAAATATTAAACCAAGTGACCATGATCTACATATTTGATCAACTTTTTGGCCGGTTTGCAATGTAATTCCGGTCTTTAGATTGACGATGTTCGTCTGTCTGTCTGTCTGTCCGTCCGTCTGTCGTCAACATTTTGGTTAAAGTTTCTGGTTGAGGCAAAATCTGAGGAACTGTATGCAGTAGAAACTTTATATTATACATGAAGATTGCCCATGACAAGACTTTTCAATTTATGCCGTAACATTTGACCTAGTGACCTTGACCTTGGACTTTGACTTAGTTAAAGATTTTGGTTAAAGTTTCTGGTTGAGGCAAAATCTGAGAAACCATACGCAGTAGAAACTTTATATTATACATGAAGGTTGCCCATGACAAGACCTTTCAATTTATGCCGTAACATTTGACCTAGTGACCTTGACCTTTGACTTTGACCTAGTTAAAGATTTAAGTTAACGTTTCTGGTTGAGGCAAAATCTGAGGAACCATATGCAGTAGAAACTTTATATATACATGAAGGTTGCCCATGACAAGACCTTTTAATTTATGCCGTAACATTTGACCTAGTGACCTTGACCTTGAACTTTGACCTAGTTAAAGATTTTGGTTAATGTTTCTGGTTGAGGCAAAATCTGAAGAACCATATGCAGTAGAAACTTTATATTTTATATGAAGGCTGCCCATGACAAGACCTTTCAATTTATGCAATAGCATTTGACCTAGTGACCTTGACCTTGGACGTTGACCCAGTTGGTTAAAATTCTGGTTTAAGCAAAATCTAAAGAATTGTAAGCAATATAAACTTTATATTTTAAATGTAGGTTGCCTATGACAAGACCTCTCGATGTATGCTGTAATATTTGACCTAGTGACCTTGACCCAATTGGTGACAAAAACTCAATTTGCAATCCAGCCATACCGTCTTTAGCGGTGTTTTATTAAATATAGGCCGCTTCGCAGGCGACACAATCAATTCTTGGATTGCTATTTTTATTATTAAGCCTGTCGAAGACAAATAGGCGTTTCGAATTACAAAGACCTTTAAGCGGTATGCAACGATGTTATCTACTGGCAGGGTACATCTAAATGGAAAGAAAAGTGAATCATCTGACGTCACAAAATGCAAAGGTGAAATATGAATACCTATGTCATTACGTACAAAATATTTATAAGTGTAAATGGCAAATGACGAAGTTTTGTTACATAGTGTGAAAAAATTGTATGCCTGCATCTTTGTTTTCGAAAGCGTTATGATACAATTTTGAAAGTCTTTGTATTTAATTGCAAACACCTTTAGAACCCCCATACCTTCGACCATACTGAATCTTCAAGCAATAAAACACTCAAATGCAAAAGTGTCGGTGATTGGTTGATAGCCTTTGACACAAGAGTGTCGCTGAATGGTTGAAAGCGTTTGATACAAGATTGTCGCTAATTGGTTGATAGCAATTGACGCAAAAATATCGCTGATTGAAAGATTGTGTAAATCCAATTGACATAGTACCTGTTAAGTTGTCGTTTTGAACATCGAGTACAGAAGGATCCAAATATCCCTTGCTTGTATCTTTGCAATCTGTAACAAATCAATCGAGAAATCCGTTGGATTATTGAGTCTTTGCGGAATACAGGGTTATTTCTCATTTGAGACAGATTCTGACGAACAACCATTATGACGTCATAAAAATGAAATGGTAACCTCGATTTTTTACCGTCATTTCTCAGAGTTCAAGGACGATTTCTATAGATGTTGATGACGTCATAGATACTCTACGTCAGATACCGTCCCAAACGGAAAGTAACAATTTTCGTAAATAGGCTACGTCATTTTTACTCCTTAAAATGATTTGTCCATGTTAATAAAATTCAAATTCTAGAATTGAACTAAATTCTAAAAAAAAATTCAACGGATCTATTATCTTATAAATACCGTTCAAATGATATGCTTTGGGGAATGAAAATAAACACAAAACGGGATAAATGACTTTCGAACAAAGACTATCTTTTTCGACAACGAGACGTAGTTACCACGGATGTTGATATGCTTGACTAAATATCAGGCGTAAAATCCTCCTGTGTGAAGTTTTACAAATGAACAACAACAAACACTTAATTTATCCATAAATCTTCTTAGGCATAATCAAGTGGAAACAAAGATGAACTATTTTCTATGTCATTTCCATGTCTACTGGTAAAATATTCCCGTTTTACGCTGGGATCTATCCAAATTTTATGCACTGACCATTTTACCTGCAAAAATGTATTTGATCTAGAGATGTTTTTATCTTTGTTACACTTTATTGAAGCCAAAAGACCGAATATTAATATTTTTTGTATTTTGTTATTTATTTTCTCAATGTAAGTTCTTGATATTACAACAAATCTTTAATTTGTCCGACCACCTGTCCTCTCTGAATGTCAGTCTGACTCCTCGGGTGATAACATACATGAGCTCGCTACAGCCGGAAGAGCACAGATTGTATTACCAATGCCCTCTTTTTATATCCATTTACATATTCATCTGTGTTGCTTGGGCCCCTGCGTTTTGCGGTCTTCCCTTACCAAAATGAAATGTTTGCAGCAAACTTGCTGCAAGCTTGCGGCAAATTTGCAGCAAACAATATAGTTTGCCAGAAAAGTGAAAAAGTTGTTTGCAGCAAATTGCCGCTACTGGCAATCTTCTGGCGAACAAAAATTGTTTGCAAGAAAGTTGCCAGAACTCTGTTAGTTTGCTAGAAAGTCGCCAGAACTGTGAAAGTTTGCAATAAAGTTGCCAGATTTTTATGTGCTATCTTCCCCTTGCACTGTTCGCCAGAAGTTTGCCACAACTTGAATTGCTTAGTAGGATGACTAATGTAAACGTCTTCAAATCGAATAGCATCATTTAAGAACAGATAAATTGGCAACGTGGACCAGACATGCACGTTTCGGGTACTTAACCCTCATCAGTGATCCTAAATCTAAACAATGTAATATGCCAAACAAGTATGAAAGTTACTGTGTCGAAAAAGTGTACCGAAAGACGTAGCAGGATGGGTGGGATATGATGCTACAGGACCCACTTTTTAGAAATTTCAAGAAATTTTGATAACAGAAATTTAGAATGCGTTGAAGAAACGATCAACCGAAATTGATCGAACTTGGCTACATGTGCCCTCGGGGACTCCTGGTCCACCAGCAGTGACACTCACCAAGTGGTATAAATGTAAACGTCTTCAAATCGAATAGCATCATTTAAGAACAGATAAATTGGCAACGTGGACCAGACATGCACGTTTCGGGTACTTAACCCTCATCAGTGATCCTAAATCTAAACAATGTAATATGCCAAACAAGTATGAAAGTTACTGTGTCGAAAAAGTGTACCGAAAGACGTAGCAGGATGGGTGGGATATGATGCTACAGGACCCACTTTTTAGAAATTTCAAGAAATTTTGATAACAGAAATTTAGAATGCGAAGCTAATGCATCCTGGGAAAATAGATTTAAATTTGGCTCCAAATTGGAGAGAAAGAGATGGGAATGATAGGCTTAAATGTGTTGGAATCAAGTTTTAATGTCCAAAAGTAAGTTATTTTTTCCATAATATCATTATTGAATATAATAAGTATGAATTCTATATCCATTTTGGGATATTAAAATAAAAAGAACAACATTTGTTATACTGAATTTTTTCTGACCAACATGCATGTAGGGCTCATTTGAATGATTCACTTCAATTATCATATTCATTATGGCAGTTTAATCTTCTGTTCAGTTAGTTTTAGAAATAAAATTGTTAATTTTTGATTAATGTCAAACATGCATGCATAATATGCATAAATAATTATATTTTCTTCTTTTTCTTTTTTTTCTTTTTTTTTTTTTGTATTGTAAATGAAAAAAATATTACACATAAGTTTTTACTTCATAGTCTTAAATTGTACTTTAATATAAAGCAACTTTAAATTCAATGTGTTTTTAAATCTTATACTAATACACATATTTAAGTCTACATTGTGTTAAGAGTGTGTTACTAAGAGTGTATGTACATGATGATTAGTTTGCGGCAAGTTTGCTGCAAACTTGCCGCAAGTTTGCCACAAAACAAATGCCTCAATCCAAATAAGGCTCAACAGTTTGCCGCAAAGTTGCCACAATTTGTTTGCCAGAAAACTAATTTGCATACGAATTCTGAGCTTGCGGCAAGCTTGCAGCAAATAGTTGCCGCAAGCTTGCTGCAAACTTGCGGCAAGTTTGCAGCAATTGTTTGCCAGAGGCCTGATATTTTGGTAAGGGTTGTTTGTGTGATGTCATCTGACAGTGAGGAGGTTGTTTTACACAACAATTGTACGTTCTTCGAGACCTCTGGGTAATTGGAAAAGTGAGAGAGTTGTGCGCACGTAATCCAGGATAACCACACCGTCTACTACAGACGTGGCAGATGGCCGTCCTAAGTCGGCACCGTTTGCCCATTGGTCTCGTTGGTTTATGTGTAGTAATTTGTGTTTTATGTTTTTCTTTGATTTGACGTTCCTTGTACCACTGCGTCTCTTTCTGTGCGTGTCTTCTTTGTGTTTTACAGTGGGTGTTTTGGGAGGTTGCTGTTGGTTCTACAATTACGTGTTGTTTGAGATCCCCTCCTTTCTTTTAATTAATGTAAACGTCTTCATATTGAATAGCATCATTTTAGAACAGATAAATTGGCAACGTGGACCAGACATACACGTTTCGGGTACTTAACCCTCATCAGTGATCCTAAATCTAAACCATGCAATATGCCAAAAAGTATGAAAGTTACTACGTCGAAAAAGTGTATCGAAAGACGTAGCAGGATTGGTAGGATATGATGCTACAGGACCCACTTTTTAGAAATACTCTTGCACATGTAGGAAAGTAATCTGACAGTGATTTAGAAGATTTTCATTCCTGATAGATGGCATCAGTAAATTAAAAGCGCAGTAGAATAAAAGCGCAGGTAATAGCGCAGTAGATTGTTTTATCCATACAGACCAAATATTTTTTTGATATGTCTGATCATAAACTACTTGCAGGTATGATGTTTTTGAAAGGTATAGTTGCTGAGATTTTGCTTTAGAAAAAAATCATCCAAAATTTTGATGGGGAGACGGACAAAAAAGAGTGACATTGTCTATCTGTAGACCAGCAATCTGTTTCACAAAAATACTTACGACAATTTTCAGAAATTGTCGTAACTTTCGTCATAAAATTAAAGGTTCAAAAGTGTTTCCTTTTAGACTGCATTATCTTTTCTATAATCATTTCTACACACTTGATATAAATTCAGAAACAGAACATCTTGATTTTAAGAACTAAGCCATCAAAAAGTACGAAAATTCCTAAAATATTCGTAAGTGTTTGCTGAACCTCAGACTGATAGATGAAATACAAAATTTACATACAATTAAAAATGCATTCGAAGTCCGTGGCGGACCAAACTCCGGTAACTTGACACTCAATTTGACCCGTTGCCGACTCTGGATCGTATATATAGCCAATTACACACGTGTATTGTACAGTAGATGTATCCACTGTGTAAAATATGGTTTCCGTGTACTCAGTTGTCGAAAAGTCCATAGCAGCGGGCGTTCCGCAATCTAAAATATAAAAGGAAACATAGAGTTTTTTAAAAATTGAAATTATTTCTTCCAGAAGGAAGGGAAGAACACAAAAGTTCAAATACACAAATTTTAGGCCCCATGGCATTTATCCAAAGTAAAAAGAAACCGGAAATATAACTGCTAAGTAATATCTATCGTTCATTGCAAAATCATTATCAGAATATCAAAATCATATTCGTTTTTTAAAACTGGATATAGGTCAAGGGACAAAACAATTGTGTATCTGAGTGTTTGAATTTTGATTTAAAGAATTTTTAATTTATTAAAATTGTATTAGGAAGATTGTGTATTTTTTGTATTTTGAAGAATTTCGATATAGTTTCAGATGAATTGACAAGTTCGCAAAATAGCAAAATTATATGTAATGTAGGGCCAAAACAATGCTTCTTTCAGGCGACAGAGCTTGAAACTTAAGTGTTATGTCATGCGGATTTAAGAGCAGAAAAATGACGCGTCATGACCAAATCTTTCAAAAATGTTAAATTGATTCCAAGATTCATTTTTTTCTAATGTTTATATAATTCAATTGAATCTATTGATTAGGCGTTTGGCTTCGAAATACCTTAGTTTGAAATGTTGATCAATCCAACAAATATGAGTATATCCAGCATTTGAAAAATAGGGATAAGTCTTTGCGGAATACAGAGTTTTTCCCCTTACAGACGGAATCTGACATAAAACCATTGTGACGTCATGAAAATGGTATAATAACGTCAATTTTAAACCGTTATTACCCAGACTTTTAGTAGGACTGTTCCCATAGAATTTGATGACGTCATAATCAGTCTACGTCAGATACCGTCTCAAATGGGAAGTAACTATGGTTTTCGAAAATAGGAATAAGTCTCACCTTTTGGAATGCAAGTAAACGATATGTTTTCCCAAGCGTAAGGTTCACACGTGATCTGAAGGGTCGGGATGGAGGGGTCATGACCTGCGTCACAAGTATACGTCACGGTACTTAGGTAAGTGGTAGTGGTGTAAGATTCCTGGGCATTCAGTAAAGAAGGCGGTGTAAGACAATCTGAAAAACATCACACGGATTTTTTCTTAAAAATGCAATAAAATTGATTTTTATAATTTGATAAAATCGTTCGTATTACGATATAATTTTTATGATGCGATGTTTTTATTAGGTTGTATATAATATGAAAAAAATCTTTGAAGGAATTTTTTTTCTTTTTCGATGCATTCTTTATAATGCATTTTTTTCTTGTGCAATATGATTTTGTACTCTTTTCTACGGACAAGATGTACCATTAGAATGACAATCTTTATTATGTGATTTCTTTTTTGATATGTGCGAAAGATGGTTCAAAATGTGAGTTGATTAACAACATAAAACATTGTAAACAAAACCAAATCAGCTTTTTCATCATTAAATCATAAATCATAACAGCTTTTGTATCCAGGAGGAACAAATGAAATTTAAACGCATAAACGCGAACCATTTTACAACAATTCTTCAGATTGAATATGACAAATCTAATCAGTCACACAAAATGTAAATGTTCCGTTTCAAAAAATTTTTTCAAAATAAACACGTTAAAATATAATCGAACACTTACCATTGGGCTCACATGTGAATGTTATTGAATCCCAGGTGCTCGGTCCACACATGATTGAACCGAGGTTCGTGTCCGAAATATGGTAACCAAGGGAACATATATACGTTGCGTTATAGGGGTACACAGTTTGGGCGTATGTTGGGGTCTCTGCATTTGTAACTGAGCTTGGAGTACCACAGTCTATAATGAAAAAGAAAGGAAATTTTGGTTTTGGTCAGATAAAATAAACCATTAAGAGGTCTTGGCGATACAGCTCATTCAAGGAATATCTCGTTGTGTTTATGTTTTGGTCTCCTTCCATTTATGTGTTGTCATCAATGTTTCATGTTTCTGTACGTCTGTTACGATTGTTTTGTATTATGTTCTAGTGAATATTGTTGTGTCTTTTTGCGATTTGGAGTTTGTCTGATGTCATTTATGTCTGATGAGTTTAACATCTTAGCACCATCCCTCCAATGCTATTTTGAACATAGATTTTATTTGGATATGCTACTGAATCGACCCTACAGGAAATTTGGAGCCGCCACTCTCTGTAATGTAAATGTAAAAATCTAACTTTAAAAAATTAAAGAGGGCGCTACTGAAATTAGTTTTGGTGGCTCCGCTGAAAGCATCACTGATGAGAATTTAATATTCGAAACACGTGTCTGGTGCTTGGAAATTGGTTTGGAATTTTCTTCAAGAAGGTATAGAGTTGGAACCCTTCGACATTACTTATCTGTAACTTTCTTGTGGGTTTGTTTCGCTGTGTGAATGCAGGGTGGTCATACTGGAGATAAATCCCTTTTTTTTATATTTTCCAAGAATTTGTATGATAATGGATATCTATTTTTGTTTATACTTGATCTTGGGAAATGTGTTTGACTTTCATTCGACTATCTAATGAAATTGTCAATATTGAAACATATTTTCTTTAGTACCAATTTTGTTGTACTAGACACGTGTTTCGGATGGTTTAATCCTCGTCAGCAGTACTTTATGCCAAACACTTTTAATAAAGCCGAATTTAATTTTCATGGCGCCATCTACAATACAGAGATTAAATTTCCTCTTATAAACAAACCGTTTGGGTCACATGAAAATGCGATGGTTTCCCAGGTTGTAGGTGTACATTGAATCTGCATGTTTGACCCAGAGGGATTCTTATTATGTCCGTAATCACACGTGTAGGTGGCTGTACTAAGGTAGGTGGTGGTTGTGAATGACTTCACAGAGTTGGCAAGGTCTGGTGGTGTTGAACAATCTATTGAATAAAAGTAAAATTATAAATTATTATAATTACTATTATCATTGTGATTATAACTTATTATTATCATTACTATAATTATTATTATTGATTATTAAAATAATAATAATTATTATTATTTTTTATTATAATTATTATTATTGATTATGATTATTATTATTGATAATTATTATTATCAATTATGTATCATTTTTATAAACTTTGAAGAGATGCAAAGACTTGTAAGGTGTTATGTTTCAATTAAATTTATTTCAAGATTACTATGTGTCTTAACAAACAATATCATAGAAATCATGATCCGGATCATCCAAGGTTTTAATAAAACAAATCATAACGGAATGTTGTTTCATCATAATAAAATGTACCAAGTATCTAGTATTCTTGGAATCAAACTTTTTGCTAAATATACACTCTATTGCCTCGCACCTATGAGAAGTAGGGTCTCACTCCCATATCGGGAGTTCGCTTCTTTTCATATGGTGGAGGTTTTTGTTTGTTTGCTTTGGTTCCTGTTTTATCCTGATTTTGTATGCCTTCGGTTTCTGATTCTCTGAATTATCGATTTTGTGCTGTATACAGGGATATGGTTATTATCCATATTTGTCATCTTATTTCAAAAGCACCTTACCATTGATAATACATGTAATTGCAGCGTTTGATGACCACCCGCCCACGTTACATGTGATGGTGAGTGCGTTGGTGGACGGATTGTATCCTGTGTCACAGCCGTACGTGGCCGTGCTTCCATCAGTAGTTGTAGTGTAACTAACGGAGCTGTCTGTGATACTAGAGGGCGCTCCACAATCTGAAAATGCCAAAGTCGGTAACTATTAATTACAATTTCTTTCGTAAAGCTTTGAGATTTTGATTGTCAATTCAATATGGGAAATTTCGATCAATTATATTCATATGATTTTACAAAAGAAGCGGACTACTTATTAAGAGGAATATAAAGCCTTTTATAGGATAGATATGCAAACATATCTACTTAGTGTTACTAGATAAAATTTACACTCATGTCTTTAAGAAAACTTTGAGGTCACCAATATTTTTAAGCTCATCTTACATTACATTTATTCTACAATATAGCAAAGAGAGAATTAAAACAAAATGTATAAGAAAAACGGAGTGTGTAGTGAATTACCTAGAACAAAACTTACCATATACACAAGAAAAAGAGGGCGTTTCCCAGCTTCCGCTTGATTGGCAGGTAATGGTAGTTGGGTTGCTTCCAGACAGAACATAATTAGAGTTGCATGTGTATGTTGCTGTTTGCTTGTATGTTGTACCTGTGTTGCTGCTTCCAGCATTTGCCACTGATGGTTGTGTGCCGCAGTCTTAAGGGGAAAATTTGGTAAGTAGCAATGTAAATCAAATTAATATGTGAAATGATTGTTAACGTTTTGACATTTAGATCAGAGATATGTAATGAAACATAATTTAGAATTGAGATTGATTAACAAATTAAATGAAACATGATAAACAATTCGATTGTCTTTTCTTTTAGCATTAATCATGAGTACAATGATTATATAATATTTTCTTCAAATACTTCTTACTAATGAAAATAACAAATGATCATAAAAGGCTATATCAAGGGGTTAGAAAAAAAACTTCGTACAGAAATGTCAGTCTCAAATGTAGCCGGATAGGAAGTAATATTATAATAAGCTTAGTACACTTTTTTCAATCCGTACAACACACAGCAAGTACATTTATCGCATGAAATGCACTAACGTGCATTACATGTACGATAAATACACTTGGTGTGTGTTGCATACCCGTAACAAAACACAAATCAAGACACTTATTCTCTATGTAAAATACTAACCAATAGGGTTACAGACAAGAGATGTAGTGCTCCAAGATCCAGACGCCTGACATGTTATTGTAAGTGCAGTGGTGGACGCCACATAACCCGTATCACAGGCGTATGTGGCCGTGGATTGGTACAGGGTGTCTCCAGAAGTTGTGTACGAAGCCTGTGATTTGGAAGATGGATTGCCGCAGTCTGAAAATAGTGTGAGAGTGAAGTCTAAGATCGGTTTTCTCAAATTTCTCAAATACAAAAACAAAATTTTTCACAAATTTTCTCAAATGCCTAAAACCTGGGTCCTGTAGCATCATATCCCAACCATTTTGCTACGTCTTTCGGTATATTTAGGACATACTTTTCACAGAATTTGGTCATATTACATTGTTTAGATTGAGGATCACTGACGAGGGTTAAAGACACGAAACATGCATGTCTGGTTCATGCTGCAAATATAACTGCTCTAAAATGATACTAATGAATTTGAAGACATTAAACAATAAATCTATTTCACGTCAATTATCTGTGGTAGTGCAATATTTCTGTTTCACGAAAATGATAAGCGGAATTGTGGTGTGATGTGTGATAGGTTTAACAACCTTGAATGTTTAACATCCGAGAACTTTCGTCTGCATCCGTAGTTCAGATTTAGTTTAAACATATTTCATTTATCAAAATCAAGAAATGGGAACTTGGCAAAAGTTTGGCAATATTTCGCTCAGCTCAGGGAATCCTAAGGTATGGTCCAAATGTGTACACATCAGTTTGTGATACGACTGTTCGACTCTACAGACAGATTCTGTAAGGCTAAATTATAGGGCTGATAATCGCTTCCTTCAAATCAGTTGAAAAGCCCCGATAGAATCACATGTTCAACGTCTTCAAATTCAATAGCATCATTTAAGAACACATAAACTTACAGCATGGACCAGATATGCACGTTTCAGGTACTGAAACCCTCGTCAGAGATCCACAATCTAAATAATGTAATATGGCCAAAATGTACCGAAAAACGTAACGAAAAACGTGTATGGATGGGATATGATGCTACAGGACCCACGTTTTAGAAATTTAAAGATTTTTTTATAACAAAAATTTTGAAATTTTTGTTATTAATGTTGCTTTACTCTCATGATCCCACTAACTTTAAACGGTATTTCCAAAATCTTCAAATGAAATAAATTATTCATAAAGAGTATGTTGTCCCTCATGTTTCGGTGGTGTGATCATGTTGTCAGTTCGTCTGTCTGTTCCCTTATCAGCTATTCTCAGATTATCAGTGATGTGGAACTCCTCATTGGTCTCGTTGGTTTATGTGTAGTCTTTTGTGTTTGGTATTTTGATGTTGTATTTGCATTTCCTTGTCCCTTTTGCGTCTCTTGCTTTGCATGTCCTCTCTGTGTTTTCACTTGGGGTGTTTTGATGTTTTGCCGTGGGTGCTGCGACCAAATCTTGTTGGAGATCTCTTCCTTTCACTCCTTATCTTTGCTTCATTTTGTTATTTTTTTCAAGGTTTAGTATGTCTAATACTTATGATTTATTGAATTCTGATTTCGGCATTTTGCTTGGCTTCCACTCACTGACTGATACTGACCTTTTCTGTTACAGACTAGAGATGTGGTGGACCACGATCCAGAAGCCTGACATGTTATCGTACGAGAGTTGGTAGATGCGTCATAGCCGGAATTGCAGGAGTATGTAGCTGTTGCCTGATACAGGGTGTTACCAGAAGTTGTGTAAGAAGCATCGGAAATTGCGGATGGATTTCCACAGTCTGAAAATAAGTTAGGTTCATAATGTTAAATCGTTATGATTTTTTTATGAAATAATATTGTTGTCAAGAAACAGTGCACACGTGCTAATAATGGTAATTTGGAGCAAACAATGTTCTCTTTCTCAGATGGTTTCGCTTCGAGGCTCAGTAGTAAGACTCATCGTGGAATCCAAAGGAGTAGGTGCGGTAACCTGCAATTTCGACCCTATTTTCAAAATTGTACATATATCTATAATATACTACATTTGTAGTTCATAAAATGCAAAATGTATGGTGAATCCAAATTCTGAAAGCCTGTTTCGATTCCACATTCCCATACTGAATAATACGTCGCTCAGAACTTCAAAAAAAAATTTGAAATCCTTGAAAAAATATCAAGAAATGAGCGAAATTTCGACGCAAATTTATAAGATAAGTAAATGATCCAGGCCTTGCCCATGATATTTTTTGTACCAATTGATGGATCCGTCTTTTCATTTGCATTAAATATTTCGTGGGCAAAGCCAGGATCGTAGATGAATTTTGAAGATTTGTGTGTAAAATACGATGATTTTCCTATGTTTTGCGTCATTTAGGGCAAACGAGGTCAAAACATGACGTCATACATTATGACGCCGTATTTTCTCAGACATTCAACAATGCAAAAAAATTTAATTAATGATTCGTTTATCAAAAGCATTTTTTGTCGTTATTATAGGACCGACATGAGGGATAAGCGCAATGTGTCTGCATAACTGTATTAATCTTTTCTGACAAAAGATTTGTTTTTCCTTTCTTAAGAAGAAAGTGTAAAGGAGAAAGTTTAATTGAAATAGATACAAATCTAATTAATAAAAAAAAACCAAGATAATAAATTATTGATTTTTATAGAATCTAAAAATTAAAATGTTCTGACCATATTTCAAAATGAATATAAGTTGAGAGGTACATTTGGACATTTAAAAAAATAATTTACCTTTTTTGGTACAGGTGAAACTTGCAGAGCTCCATGACCCTGAACTTTGACACGTGATAGTCATTGTACTACTTGACTCGTACCCAGAGTTGCATGTGTAGGTTGCAGTGGATCCGTAGGTGGTGGTACTCGCAGATGCTGTGGCCTGTGACTCAGACGGAGGGCTTCCACAATCTACATTCAAATTTTACTGTAAGTATTCGGTCTTTTCGTAAATCAAATTAGTTACTATCCATTTATGCAAGCATTTTATTCAACGTATTGTGACGTCATCGAATTCTTTAATTCAGGGAAACGGTGCTACAAATCTGACGTTTTCAGAGAAATTAAATGACGTAATAATAATTTCATGTCAGATACCATCACAAATTGAACATGGGCCAATAAAATTGTAAATAGCTCTCTAGACTTTATTTTTCTAAGTTCGAAAGTTTTATTATGCATCATATCAATTTAGATAGTTTTGCATTAATAAGGTATAGCATATATTCATTCGAAAATAAAATGTCGATAAATGAGAAATTATACCAGGGCTAACTCATTCTTTTCGTTAAACATAGCTAATTCCCATTTTGGTATCTGACTTTAGATAACTGAGACGTCATTAAGACATATGGAAACCAGCGTTATATTCTGAGATATTAATCCTTTAAATACAAAGTTTCTATATGAATCTTAATATTTCATCACAAATATGTCGTTAGACACCGTGCAGTCCAAAAACAGACGAAACTGTGTACAGTCATGTATATCGAAAAGACGAACCATCTACAACGATATGTCACTTAATAATAATTGCTATGGGGTGGTCATGGTGGAGGGTGGTCATGTTGGAGATCATCCCCTTTTCTTGCTAATATCAATTGGAGTTGATGCTTCCACATAAAACATCATTCAAGGGTTCTTTTAAATATTAGAAATAGAAACTGGGCAAACAACGCTCATGATTTCCTATAAAACGTGATTTCGAGGGTTATATTCCTTCTTGATTTAAGATATAGAAACTGACAAACCTTTTAAATTGCATGTAAATGATGGCGTTGCCCAACCTGATACCCCACATGTAATAGATAACGGTGACGTGGACCCCTCGTATCCTGCGTTGCAACTGTAGGTTGCGGTGCTTCCAAAGGAAGTTGTATATGATGACGTGGCCCCATTTGTCAAAGATGGTGGAGCTCCACAGTCAGCTTAAAAACAAGTTTCAATGTTTATCATAAACAAATTCAGTATCTCTATTATTGCTGTCCGCACAGTCTAAGGGAAAATCGGAATGTCTTTTTTCACTGCATTTTATAGAAAACGTGGACGTTTTAATGGTTTTTTGTAATTTTATAATCACAGATGTCAGTCTCCAGATAAAAAAAATGATCATCTACTTTCAATGTTTTCTACGACGCCATTGACGTTATCCAAACGATCAAAAGTTACGAAAATTCCTATAATGTTTCGTAAGTATTTTTGTGAACAGGTTGTAGATCTTAAGTGATACATTGTTTTTTGAAATGCGCATATGGTGCACAAATTATGCCGTTAGATTATATAACCAGGATGTAAAGTCGATTCTGATTGGCTGGAGCACAAGTCATTATTTTCCGATAATGACTGCTGACGGAAGATAATGACTCGGTGTGGTATTTATCATGATTTCAGTATTTACGATAAAAATCAAGATAGTTATTTTGTTTCATTTTAAAACTTTAGATACACTTTTCACAAAAAAAGTGCATTTTATTGTTGAATTCTTGATTGAAAATTGTATGCTCATATTGTTTTGAATCATTTTTTTTTAACCATACGTAGCCTTACTATTCGTTATATGATATAACAAATAAGGACTTGGCCTCTGTCATTATGTCATTATACTACATATGGCAATGTGGTAATGTTAAACAGGTAGGACCCTGAATAGCGTACCAGGACATATCCTTGCTGCCGCGTTATTGGCCATGGTTGTTGTTAGGTCTGACCAGTCGTTAATGAACCAATAGAAATCACTGCTGGTGGCAGCTGCGGAAATACCGTTATCAACGCCAACCGTCACAAAAAGGTCACCTAAAATTCAAAATCATATGTTACTTATTCATTTACAAACTTATGATTGAATCATACATTTCTAACACATACACATACCCTACACATTGAAACTTAAAATTAAGGTATTTAACAACGTTTAACAAACGAGTTATAAACTTATAGTAATGTCTCATTTTGGCTCAGATGTTTGTGTGGGGGTGTCCTGAGGCAGGAGGAGAAAAAACTTCCTCGGACTGGATGGGCGACTGTCAATCGATCGTTCCTTAGAAGACCCTTTTTCAGAATCAGGGCTTCGATCCCGGGGCCATAGAGGTGAGAGGCGAGTGCACTACCACAGCGCTATACCGTCCTTAAAACCTTACAGCATTAAAAAGTGTAATGTCTAACTCTATTACCTTATAGAGCGCACTTCTGTATATATAACTTTCTAAATGTGGTACACCAGACATGCTTGTTTCGGTTAATGAATAATCATCAGTGTTACTTTTGCCCCCCCCCCCCTTTTTTTACATTCATTTACATGTTCATCTGTGTTGCTTGGGCTCCTGCGTTTTGTGGTCTTGTTTGTATGTGGTCATCTTATAGTGGGGAGGTTGTTTTACATAATTGTAGGTTCTTGGAGACCTCTATTTAATCGATAAAGTTGGAGAGTTGTGCGCACGTAATCCAGGATAACCACACTATCTGCTACTTACGCGGCAGATAGCCGTCCTAATTCGGCACCGGTCGCCATTTGGTCTCGTTGGTTTATGTGTGGTCTTTTGTGTTTCATATTTCTATGGTGTGAATTGGTGTTCCTTGTCTCTTTTGCGTTTCTTTCTGTGGATGTCTGCTGTTCCGGTTTTTCTTTTTGCATTGGGTGTTTTGGAGTTTTGCTGTTGGTGCTGCAACTGAGTGTTGTTGGAGATTCCCTCCTTTATTTTTTACTTTTAAGCAAAAATTATTTGTTAAGGGTATGGAACCATTGTCTGTGATCCTAACGCCAATACAATGAGTACCGAGACAGTGAAAACATATGAATTTCAAAGAACTTCAAGAGAGTAGAAGGAAGGAAGGGATATGATGCGTTAAACTGCAGGTTATTAAATGATCAAGGAATTTTGAATGCTAATGAAAAACACGATCAAGCATAATAATAGAAACTTGGTTACATGTGCCCTCGGGGACCTTGGGTCAACCAGTGGTGACACTCAGCATGTGGTGCAAATGTCATAAGTCTTCGCAACAATTATCAAAACAGCTCAAATTAACAGAATGTACCACACATGCACGTTTCGGGTATCAAATCCTCGTCAAATCTTGGTGCACAAAGGCTTTCATCGCATTCAGCTAGACGCTTCATTGCAAAAGTACCCTTGGAATCCATCAATAACTACTTACGGGTTGAATCCTTGCGGCGGTGATCAACTCCAGACTTCAGCTGTGCACTTGCACAACAAGATTCTGGTGAACACTTTAAAGTATGTACAAATAGTATAAATGGGATACTAACCATTAGATAAAGCATTTGAAATGGTTGTGGGATATTAACCATTAGATAAAGCATTTTGAAATGGTTGTGGGGTATTAACCATTAGATAAAGCATTTGAAATGGTTGTGGGATATTAACCATTATATAAAGCATTTGAAGTGGTTGTGGGATACTAACCGTTAGATAAAGCATTTGAAATGGTAGTAGAGAATGAACTTGCTACTCCGGTGTGATCGTCTGAAAGTCCAACCACAACTCCCGTGGAACCACTCCGTCTATAATTCTGAAATTAACAAGCTGAGATTTTTAGACATAACATATATGATATGAAATATTTAACGTCTTCAAATTCATTAGCATCATTTTGGAGCAGATAAATTTACAGCATAGACCAGATATGCATGTTTTGGGTATTTAACCCTCGTCAGTAATCCTCAATCTAATCAAAGATGGGGTGTTACGCTTGATTTTATAAATCAAGAAGAAAAAGCAAACGAAACTACTCACAAAAAGCAAGTAAATGAGTTGCAGATATACTTTCGGTGTGTATAGTGGATGTCTGTTTGTTGTTCGTGTGACTTATAGGATATAACAAGGTAGTCTTATTACTCAATCTTTCCTTTTTCTATGGTTCATAAAAACGGTATTGATCAACAGTGTTACTTCGCCAATGAGCTATCTCTGTCGTCTATGGACAAGGCAATGTTCTTACTAGATATACCAATATTCTGGACATAACAAACTAATATTTGATGCACTAGATGTGCTCTGGGCATCAAATCATCGCCAATTGTATAAACATCGAAGAAGTTCCTATCAGTTATTTAGTCTCAAAGTCGAGAGGGCAAAGCAAATACATTAGAATTTCCTTTGGAACGGTTGCGAAACTCGAAAGAATAAAATTCCGAAGTGAGACCAGATGCTCGGGGAGAATCAGTGTTTATCAAGCTAAAACAATTAAGACTGTCAAAGAAATTTCTTTACGCGCCCTTGTATTATTTCAAATTGAGTGGCGTTCTAAAGTTTGTAAATGATCAGCGCTAAGTTTCACAAAATTTCTTACGAAAAATTTTCAGGAATTTTCGTAACTTTCATTGTCCAATAAAAAGCTTAAAATATTTTTCAATCTAGATTGTAGAGCGCTTTCTAATATGACTTTTAGATACTAAACATAAACTCAGAAACAAAGCATTGCGAGTTTTAATTTGTAAGGAGTGCTAAGCGATCAAAAGTTACGAAAATTCCTAAAAGTTTTCGTAAGTATTTTTGTGAAACAGGCTGCTGATCCATCCAGAGGGTAAGTAAGGTAATTAGGAACACCTTGTCATTTTAAAGCAATCTTAATTTTGTCAGTAGAATTGATTTAGTCTTTGAAGATTCGAATTAATTTTTCTAAAAGCTGTAGTATCTCTTGTATTGAGTCTTCGTGGAAAACAGAGTTATTTCCCATTTGAGACGGTATCTGGCGTAAAACCATTATGACGTCATGAAAATGGTTAGGTAGCGTCGAGTTTGTACCGTCATTTCCCAGAGTTGATGGATTGTTCCATAGAATGTGATGACGTCACAATATGCCTACGTCAGATACCATCCCAAATGGGAAGTAACTCTGCTTTTCGGAAATACCGAATAGCAAGAGTAAAATCTGATCAACAAGGGATATATTTAAGAGCTACTGGCTTTGTGCTAATAATTGGGTTGGAGGTTGAGGTAGGGACGATGGTCATTTCGCCCTTGCATTCTTAATGACGCACTACCTTCTCATGTCTCTTGTGGGATGTTAGCGAACTAAAAGTATGTACGTGTAGAAATTAGGCCAAACCTGCTTCTTCTTTTTTAAGCGTCAGGTCAAGCAATGAGAACCTATCTATATATCCGTTAAAAACAAACAACTGAGAGATGTGAATACCTCAAGAAAGAAAAGAGAGTAAGATCTTATGGTAAGGAAGCAAAGAAATATTCACAAAATGATCCTACTGTCATGTTTGTGCCAAGTTTTGTTAATAATCAGGTAAGCTAACCTTTGCAAGACTAAAAACCCACTGTTGAGACTACACTTCTGTCCTAAAACAAGCGAATAGTGATGGTGAAATATGAAACCGACTTTCTATTTTGCAAACATAAAACCGAAAAACTACCCGCCCGCTGACACTTTAAGAAAAAGTTTGGTGTGGCCTTATGTATATGGATATTTCAGAAGTAGATAGGTCGAATAAATGTTCAAAAAGTTAAGAATTATTAAATCGATAATGGTTGAAACATAACTTTGAAATTGCAATTCCATATACGAAAAAGCAGAAGATTGAAGGAAAACTAAAATTCTTATGATTATATTCCTATCAGACGAATTTTAAATGGGTTTAATTATTATCAATTTATCAACAACTTTGTAAATAGCTTCAAAATATAATTCTTGAGCAACACTCTCTCATTTGAATTGGCGGACTTTCATATGAATGTTATGATGACAAATATGGATAATGACCATATCCCAATACACAGTACAAAATCTGTATTTGAGAAAATCATAAATCGAAGGCATACAAAATCAGGATAAAACAGGAACCAAAGCAAACAAACAAAAACCTCCACTTCATGAAATAGAGCGAACTCCTTAATCCATACATGAAAAGAAGCGAAATATTGAATCGACTTTGCAGTGCCTTTTGTGACGTAACAAAAGAACTTTGCGAGGAAGCAGTGAAATTCAACGCAATATAACCGATATTGCGCAGTAGGTTTCTCTAGTATAAGATAAAATACAATGAAAACAAGTTAAAAGTCATGTTTGTAAAACATTAATGTCCCCCTACCCCTTCTGTGATTAAAGTCTGTCACAACTTTATACTTGCATTGATACAACCTATGGGGGTATAAATTAACAGTTTCATTTCAATATGTAACTCCACTCAAGAGATATTGAACAGAAACCCTGAAGTTTTGGTATTTTTCAAAGTGCAAGGGGCATAACTCTGTCAAATTTTTTTTGATCGGACCCAAATATGAACTTGACCTAGATTTTCATTTGATGTGTCTGTATACAAAATTTCATTTTTATATGTAACTCCACTCAAGAGATATTGAACGGAAACCCTGAAATTTTGGTATTTTTCGAAGTGCAAGGGGCATTACTCTGTCAAAATTTTGTTGATTGGACCCAAATAAGAACTTGACCTAGATTGTCATTTGATGTATCCGTATACAAAATTTCATTTCAATATGTAACTCCACTCAAGAGATATTGAACGGAAACCCTGAAATTTTGGCTTTTTTAGAAGTGCAAGGGGCATAACTCTGTCAAAATTTTGTTGATTGGACCCAAATAAGAACTTGACCTAGATTGTCATTTGATGTATCCGTATACAAAATTTCATTTCAATATGTAACTCCACTCAAGAAATATTGAACGGAAACCCTGAAATTTTGGCTTTTTTAGAAGTGCAAGGGGCATAACTCTGTCAAAATTTTTTCGATCGGACCTTAATACGAACTTGACCTAGATTTTCATTTGATGTGTCTGTATACAAAATTTCATTTCAATATGTAACTCCATTCAAGAGATATTGAACGGAAACCCTGAAGTTTTGGTATTTTTCGAAGTGCAAGGGGCATAACTCTGTCAAAATTTTTTTCGATCGGACCTTAATACGAACTTCACCTAGATTTTTGTTTGATGTGTCTGTATACAAAATTCCATTTCAATATGTGAATCCACTCAAGAGATATTGAACAGAAACCCTGAAGTTTTGGTATTTTTCGAAGTGCAAGCGGCATAACTCTGTCAAAATTTTTTTCGATCGGACCTTAATACGAACTTCACCTGGATTTTCATTTGATGTGTCTGTATACAAAATTTCATTTCAATATGTAACTCCATTCAAGTGATATTGAACGGAAACCCTGAAATTTTGGTATTTTTCGAAATGCAAGGGGCATAACTCTGTCAAAATTTTGTTGATTGGACCCAAATATGAACTTGACCTAGATTTGCATTTGATGTGTCTGTATACAAAATTTCATTTCAATATGTAACTCCATTCAAGAGATATTGAACGGAAACCCTGAAATTTTGGTATTTTTCGAAATGCAAGGGGCATAACTCTGTCAAAATTTTTTTGATCGGACCCAAATATGAACTTGACCTAGATTTTCATTTGATGTGTCTGTATACAAAATTCCATTTCAATATGTGAATCCATTCCAGAGATATTGAACGGAAACTGATGTCGCGGACCGACCGACCGACAGACCGACAGACCGACCGACAGCGGCAAACCTATATGTCCCCTCTTCTTCGAAGGGGGGCATAATTAAGTAATAATTTATTTTTACTCACCCCAATCATTGTATTATATGCATATTCAGCCCCTTGTTCATAGTCAGAGCTTCCAGTTGGACTTGTTGATATTGCGGCAATAGCAGTCTTTGTTGCAGAACCAGTTGTGTATGTTCCAAGATTGAATACTAGATCGTACGAATTTGTTACCTGCGAACGGTAATGAATTAGTTGTCATTATAATATTCATAAATATTTTCTGATAATGTCTGAAAAGTTACATATAACAATAAACATAAAAGTAGTACCTATCAGTTACCAAGTCTCAAAGTCGAGACAGCAAGGCAAAATCAATAGAATTTCTATTGGAACAGTTGCGAACCTCGGAATGAACAGCATTCCGAAATGAGTCTGGGTGGCCTGGGAGAGTCACGGTTCGAAACAAAAACCTCCACCACATGAAAAGAGACAAAGATATTTCAATAAACAGAGATAAAGAAGAACCTGACGACAATCTCAACAGCACTCACAAAAGAGCACCGAATAGATGAACAAATTGTTATAACTTTCCCCCTTTTAACGATGTTGATCGTTGATTTGTCTGTGGTTTGTCCTCTATGGGCTAGTAGACTCTTTAATTTCATCGTTCGTTATTGTGATTGATATGCTCTATGTCCTCTAACCGATGCAATATTGTACACTTATAACTGTATGTAGCTCTTCGTCCTTGCAACGTTCTCTTTCAGTATATAGAGAGTCCCTACTAATTCTATTATGTGCTATTCAATAAACCGAGTGACTTAATTGACTGATCAAATCATATCGGATGTCAACAGAAATACTCACAAGCTTTAAGGCAACATATAAATTGTTGGTTGATTAAATTAAAACATTTACTGATACCGTTTTAATTTCTAATTGTACAGTGATTTAACTCTAGACTTGAAATAAATTTGATTTGATTCTCACCATCATGAAAGATGAATTATTCTGAAACCAAGGGGCACCCCATAAATGCGTAGTTATTTAAAATTTGGCTCTTTATATACATGTATTCACTATTTGGGTTTCCTCTTTCTAGCATCACTGATGAGACATTATTAATTTTGTTCAAAATGCGCATTTGGTGCACCAAATTATAACGACAGATCATATATTTCAATATTGATAAGTTGAACACCTTCTTAAAACTTACAAGGACAACACCGAATAGGACATCATTGGATCCTACAGCTACTTGATCTATTATATTATTGGCGAATGTAACTTGATCTCCCCAATCTGAGCTGCTTAGACTTCCAGAATAGTCCAATGCAAACACTACGTCATACTTGGTGCCGCTATGACCACAAGCTGGAAAGTGAAAGTAAGCAATAAACTGTAAGTGATGATGGATTAAGAAAAAACATTCGCACTTTTTGGGGGCGTATATTATAGTATAAATGCGATTAGGAAATTAAAATCTGAACGCACAGTGGACAAAATGAAACTTTACAGCGTTAAATATGCGTATTCACACTCAAAAACAAATACATTTTTCCCAGAAAGTATTTTGTTCATTTGAAATTCATCAACAGTTTACACTTGTGACGCGGTCCCTTCGAAGGGCGATGTTCGAAGTTCAGAGTTCTCGAACATAAAAAATGTCTATTGTAGATTCTACTGACATAAATCAATGTTGTCGGCATCGTGGTTTACTGGTCAATGCGTCGGACAAGTGACTGAAAAAGTTTGGGGTTCGAGTTTGACTATACCGACTTATACATACTAACATGTTATATGTTAGTATGTAGGAGTCGGTATAGTCAAGCTCGTAAAAATAATTGAAAATTCGGTTTATATACACTGCTCAAAAAAATTAAAGGAGCGATTTTCAAATCGTAATATAATGGTACATAGCTTGTAACTTTTTTTGGGATAAGCAAGGCTATGTCATCAAGTTTTATCATGTGTATATGGTTTATCTGTTCAACACAGACATTGGTAATAAAGAAATGACTATGAAATATGTCTTAATACATCTATGTTCATCATAGAATAAGCAGCTGCAAACGTGTGTGATATGAAAGTAGAAACCTTGCTCCCTTATTTTTTAGCAGTGTATTTTTGGACTTGGACACTGTGACCAGATATACACTTTGACATTTAATATTTTTTAATCGGTGTTCTGATTTGATTCATTTGTGAAATGGGTCCTGTCTGAAATTCCCTCATAGGTACTTTTCTTTAAAACACTCTACTTTTTCTGATTGGATATGGAGGTCAATCGCTGAAACTAACGACGAAAGCTAGACTCGTTCTTTAAACCTTATATTTTTTCTTTCATTTTTACTGTTTGTATTTTGAACCTCCCTTATGTGGGCCTCTCCGCGCGTTGTCAGTTCAGTGAGTATCTCTCTTCAGGACGGACGTTTGTTTAATTGGAGGATTTCTCGTTTTATTTTACTTAGTCAATCGAGTCCCTTTCCTCAATATGGACGTTTATCTAGAGTGGGGGAGGTACTGACTGTTGTGTTTAAAAAAACATAGGACTGGTTAATAAAAATATTGGATTTGGATGTGAAGTTGAGTTGATTCAATGACATTTAAACGTGCATGTCTGGCCCATGCTGTAAATTGATCTTCTCTAAAATTATGCTAATGAATTTGATGTACCACTTGTTGAATGACACCGCTTTTGGACCAGGATGGGTGCACATGTAGATAAGTTTGATCAATTTCGGTTGGTCGTTTCTTCAAACGCATATTTTTGACAATTTCTGTTTATAGAATGTTCTCGAATTTCTAAAACCTGGGTCCTGTAGTATCATATCCCAGCCATCTTGCTACGTCTTTCGTTATGTTTAGGACATAATTTTCACAAATTTTAGCAATATTACATTGTTTAGAATGAGGATCACTGATGAGGGATAAATACCCGAAACGTGCATGGATGGTCCATGCTGTACATTTTTCTGCTCTAAAATGATGCTAATGAATTTGAAGACATTAAAGATTTATCACTTACTTGGACATATTTTCGCTGCTACTTCTGCTGCTAAAGTTGAGGTAAGTCCACCAGTACTTGAGACGTACCAATAGTAGTCAGCTCGAGCCGCCTCTGATGCATCAGAGTCAAATCCAACCATCATAAAAGTTATTCCTGATACGAGAATTAATATAAAGAGTTCAAGTGTTGTCAAGTCAAACTTATACAAGAGAATTACTTAAAATAATATTGGCTTAAATGACATTCACATTCTTTATTCTTTATTTCCCTGACATTGTCGCCATGGCACTTTCTATATACTAGTAGACGTAACGTCAGAGAGTGCATGAATTTTATATATTTTCATTTCCATGCTTAAACATCGACGGCGGGTGCGGCTAGCCAACATGGGATGCTTACTCCTCCCGGGCATCTGGTCCCACCTCTAGCTTGCTAGGGGTCCGTCGATGCTCTATTTTGTGCTCTATGTGAGTGCTGTTGGGATTATCATCGGGATCTTCTTTAACTCTTTTATCTACTTTAAATTATTTTGGCCTGAATTGGGTAAACATATTACGGATCTATACACACCGTTTTCATGGCATTGTGTTGTGAAGTCAATATTATATAATTTACAATTTAATCTTGATTCGAATGGGATTCACATGTGCTATAAAGTCGAACTTTTACAAGAAAATGACTTATTCCTTATTCTTTTATTACTTTAAATCATTTTGGCTTGAATTGGATAAGTGTATATACACACTATTTTCATAGCATTGTACTACTTTAAAACTTAAAATATTTGGTTTACGGATAGGCACTATAATTTTGGTCATCTTTCTAAGCATCTCATAGTATGGATATTATATCTATTCTGTAAAATGTTATTGAGGACTTTTTGTTTTGACTTTTCATCAAAGTATCCTATTATAAAATTTTCTTTCTGAAATTCAGTTTTGGTTATTTCCTTATTCCAAGTGAAAATATATTTTTTCAGCTATTATTCTATTATAAATCCTTTAGTGAAACCCTTGTATTTTTTGTACATTCTATGGTAGCAAAGGGCAGTACAAAATTGGATTCCATACTACCTATGCATTATATGTTACATGTAGTTTTACAATACATTTTTTCCATCGAACCAATATAGTTTGCCCCCCCCCCCCCTCCCCTTGTAAAATACTGTATAAAGAAACTATTCCGCCAATCCCGTTTGGTTTTTATATTTCACTTCAAAAATGTTGATGCTTCTCAGTGACGTCAGCGTAAAGCGTCTTAGAAGAAGCAGGTTATTAAAAGAATGTCCTATAAGTAACATACTTAAGCAAAATATCCGGTACTTCTAGACCAATTAGACTGCCAGAAATTAGACAGAGGTGGGATACATGTAAATATCAATGTGTAGCTGGAACCACTAGCGAATGACATTGTAATCAGTAATACCTGCACACATCAATCTGAATGTAAAGTGCTATCCATGAAATGACTAAAAAACATAGTTTTACTCGATCATGGAATATCGACGTTTGAAAAGAAAATCTATTTTTTTAGTTTAATCATAATTTATTTCTAACATTTGAAAAACATTTAGCAAACTTTTCACAACATTATATAATGCCTTCATCTAAAATCAGTTAAATAATGCGGAAGTGTCACATCTCCATATTCTTGACGAAAATTTCAAACAAACAAATTTTATATGAACCAGACACGTATCTCAGATATTAAATCTCATCAGTGATGCTTTGAGTCAGAGTGATTTTCATAACAGCCAAAATTCATTCCATCAGCGTCCTCTGGCTTTATTCTTTTGAACTCAAAATTGTGCCACTCCCCCCCCCCCCCTCCCCCCCGCATAAAGCGCGCGGTCCCAAACCTCTTGCAAGGTCGATTTAGTAGCATAATTAAAAAAAGACGCACATTCAGACATACTTACGATCAGAATCCCCAGTGGAAAAATAACTATTCATTGTTGCACTGCTGATTCCGTTATCATCGGATACACCAATTACAATTCCCTGAGAGCCTGACCGTCTATGATTCTAAGAAAAAAATCACATAGAAAGTAAATTTTACAACGTTTAAACGAACAAGTTACACAATATATATCAATGTGTCTTATTGACTCAGATGTTGGCGTAAGGGGGTCAAAGGAGCAGGATGAAACCGGAGTTCCAAGAGGAAAACCCTCCTGCAGAGGCCTGGATGGGGGACCACCTACCCTCTCACACAAGACCCTCCGCCTAATCAGGGATTCGAACCCGGGACCTTAGAGATAAGAAGTGAGTGATCTACAATTGCGCTAACCCGGCCTGAAAAATCACATACAGTATGGTATATAAACTATCCAATATACCGGTAGTGTAGATCTCTCTGCTTTTACGAAAGATAAGTTCTAAACAAAGAAAAATAAAAAACAATCCTTTTCTTATAGACTAAATGTATTAATTCTCATGGTTGGAGTTACTGACCCAAACCTACCAAAAACCGATACTGAATGAGCTTATCAAAAAATATATACATTTTTTGTTTATCGTTATTTACATCGTGAGAATCATATTATTTTATCAAAAAAGTACAAAATGACAAATCAATCCTCTACAGGGGATGGATGATAAGCTACTCTATCGAAAGTTGACTATGACGTCACAGAAGACTGACGCACTTAAAATTGTAGCTTCAGTCTTGCCATCAAATGAGGACAGAAAAGTGTATGATAACTAGAAAGGTTTCTTGTTGCGGTTGCAACAAGAGTGTCTTCCTCCTATACAATTTTCAAGCGCGGATCTAGAGGGGGGGTCGGGGGGGGGGGGGGGTCCGGACCCCCCCCCCCTGGAATTTTCGAAGCATAGTTTGATAACGCTTTTAAATTTACATATTTCATAAGATTAAGTACCGATTCCCCTTTTTTGTTATGACATTTGAAAAATAACATGAATTTGTATTTAAAATCTTTCATTTTTATTCATTTTTTGGTCCAATTTTTTCCCGGGCTCGTGTACGCTCATTGCATATACATATCAATTTCAAATGATGCTTACCTTTGCAACCCTTATACATTGTACATCTTTGTCAATAAACAAGTACAATTAACTGAATAAATACAGTAATAGAGGATGCAAATAGTATTATTGTCTGTCCTTTTTATTCCAACTCTGACAAATTTTCACTGGCTCGCTACCGCTCGCCAGAAGACTATTTTACATATAACTTGATTATTAATCAAGAACAGCGCGTTGGAAATTCAAGATTTTCTCCTTGTTTTTTTTTTTTTTTTTTTTTTTTTTTTTTTGCTTTTCAAAAAATTTAGGACCAATGAATTTTAGGACCCCTCCTGGAAAAAAATCCTGGATCCGCCCATGAATTTTTGGTTTGGAAATATGAAGGACGTCACATTACATGTATTTATATTATATATTTAAGTTTTCAAATAGCAGTAACATTAAATTTTCAAACCGATAATTGTTGGTGAGCAACCATTTGATTTGGGGGGGGGGGGGGGGGGGGGGCAGGAATTCTATTGCCAGCCGGTAAAAATTTTTCAGCAATTTTCTGAGCAGGCCATTTTTTTCAGCCATTACCAGAGTCGGAGAAAATTTTTCGCCGGTTCTTCGGGCCGGATTTAAACAAATTGTCAAATGTTGTGAATGTCTGTGTAAGTTAAACTCCCCGCTGTTACAGAGTATGAGTTAATAACCGTTCCTTCAGATGTCTCTTTGCAATTAGCGAATTTCAGACAGATTGTATGATGTTTAAATAGAACCTTTTCTAGATTTTTGTGCCTATGCGTATTAGGTCTCTGGTAGATACAGCTATGTGAACAGTTTGTATTTATATTTATTAATTTTTTGACTTTAAATTGTCTCAGGCACAAAGGGCCAGCAAAAATTTCCATATCATGCAATGTATCCTTACTTTTGCATGGTCCGGGAAAAAAAAATTGCCGGCCCTTTGGGCCGGAATATTTTTTCAGCATTTTTCAGAGCCGGGATTTTTTTTTTTTGCAAATTCTTCCTGCCCCCTTCCCACATAAAAAAGGCGAGCTCGTAGCTGTAGAACCAATTTTCTTGAGAAGAGAAATGGTAATAACAAGTTACGTTCAATATATATATATATATATATACCATGAGGTTCTCGCTGTGCAGGTTCAGATTTGGACCCCCCCCCCCCCCCTTCCCTTTTTTCAAAGTTTATTTTGAATTTCCATCATGGCGACATCGTTCAATATAAACAGAACTGTTTTCGAAAAACGAGGGGAGGGAAGAATGTTGGAGAAATTGTTCATCAATTTGTAAATAAACCAACCGAAAATTATGTTCGAACGTTTGCTAGAATTAGAAATTAAACTTGATGTTTCAAATATAGTTATTGAAGTTTAGAAACAGGTTTGTAGGTTAGAAATCGGAATCAAACTACCACTTTTTGTGTGTAAATTCTGGTTTGTAGCTGATCTCTTCTAAATTAATCAACTGTTTTAAAATCAAATTGTGTATATCGAAATGTATTTATGAAATGCATATTCATCATTGCCGTGAAATCGGAATTTGAAAATCTCAACACTGCTTTTCTCGAGTCGGACTCGGACTACCAATTTTAGTGTGCGCCCGATCTGTTGGCGTGAAGGTGAATCGAAATACCCAACTCAAAATTTCGATGCTCATATCTTTTCAACAGTAAGAGATAGGAAAAATCAGAAAGACTAAATAAGAATAAGACAGATATATGGATAAAAAATAATAATATTGAAATTTTTAGGAAACTTCATAAGCTTAATTTTTGTTTACTATTATAAGCAAAAAAGTGTCTTCCTCCTATGAACTTCTGAATTTGGAAATATGAAGGACGGTGAAGGACGTCATGGTAATAAATCGTTACAGTGTGCATCTAGCATTTCATATCTTGCATGGCTGTCGACTTTCAAAAAGAATGGAAATTGTAGATAGCAAAATACGAGATATTTAAGCTTACAAATAGCAAAACATGAAATTTTCGGTCCTTTTGAGTAATTCGACGCTCCCGTCAAATATTTGAATCTACTAAAAAAACATGATAAAAAAATAACAGAGACCAAAAATAAAAAAGACCAATCTAGCTTTTACTCCAAACGTAACGTTGGAGAACTTTCATTGTCCTAGCTTACAGGGTTCTTGAGAAATCGCTGATCCAATTTTCCACGGTTACGAAAACAATAGGTCTTCCGACGGAAGTCGGAAGACCTAATTATTATTGTTGATGTCTTTTAGATATAGGGAGAAGAATAATCAATTGTCGGGTGTGATCACTGACGAGGAAACCCAACCCTCGTGTACGTGATTTGCTTTTGTTCATGACTCGGCAAGCCTCGTTACGGTTCACGCAAATCCCGGACACTTAGGTTGTATTTCTTTGTCAATGATCTACCTGGTGATAGATTCTATATATTCAGAACGTGAAAGGATATTATTATCATCTACATCATAAATAAGATAACAATGTTATATATATTCACACTCTTTGGCAATATTACGTTGTTTAGATTGAGGATCACTGACGAGGGTTAAGTAACCAAAACGTGCATGTCTGTTCCATGTTGAAAATGTATCTGCTCTTTAAAAATGATGCTATTGAATTTGAAGACGTTATATGAATATTGAATATCGTGAAAAGGATATAAAGTAAAAAGTATATAATCATACATATCAAAAGGGATATTATTATCAATATTGTGAAAATGAATATTTATCTGTATTCGGAAAGAGATATTATTTTCTCTATCGTCAGGAGGCTGAGAGAAAAAACCTACTGCAAATTGGTTATTGATGGCATAATTGGCTCCGGCCTCGTATGTTGATTTCGCCACATAACGCGGGCTCCCCGCTGCCACCGCTGATCGTGCGGCAGCATTTGTCGTTGTTGCACCAAGATCAGTGATCTCTTTTACGGTGTCGGTTACCTGAAAAATGTGATTACATTTTATATACATTGAAGAATTGGATCGAACTACCTAATTTAAAGCCGACGGGGTATAAAATAAGGGGACGGGTTAATTAAGAAATGACTGTCTTACTTTGGGTGTTCATGGTAGTACTAGTATCATTCTGGTTGGTCACGTGCAAATTTCGATGATTCTCGGAAAATTTGCACGAGTCCAACCAGAATTATACTGCCATGAACACCCAAAGTAAGACAGTCATTACTTATATTTCCATTTGCACTAAATATCAGACACCCCGTTTAGCATTAATTATGAGCATACTGCATGTTATAATGTCAAAAGTATCTTAACGTTGGTCAATTCTCCGTACTTTCAAAACTAAAGCGTGACGTCATAGTTGGCAACCAGAATATAGTTTATAAATCCGTCTGCCTAACGGGCGCTTAACATGGGGATTCCTCTGCAATGGAAATATTTTCTGTCATTTCCTCACTGTGGGGTTAACGGTGCAGACGTCTCCAGTAAAGTGTAGAATTACCGTATTTGGGAGTTGTCTGCCTTTTACAGAGACCTTTGACAATACTATGTACCAAAATTATTATTTCCCAATACCATTCACTATATTCTAATAAATCAGAACAATTATCGCAACCAGAAATCACGTTGCTCTTTTGCTGGGCCCACAATAAGGCAGTTGTGTGTATTTGCCTTGTCCGGGTGCGAAAAGCTACTTTTGTAATCAATCTAATTACAGCCAAACAGATTGTCCTCGCTTTCCTATTTACACTAAGATTACCAAAGGCTGTACTTTTCAATCAAAAATATTTTTTTCCTCATATATGACAAATATGGATAATGACCATATCCCTGTATACAGCACAAAATCGATAAGTCAGAAAATCAGAAACCGAAGGCATACAAAATCAGGATAAAACAGAAACCAATGCAAACGAACAAAAACCTCCACCACATGAAAAGAAGCGGACTCCCGATATGGGAGTGAGACCAGGTGCCAAGGAAGAGTAAGCATCTCCTGCTTGCATGCAACACCCGCCGCTTCAATTCGGTAGAACTGTCACATCCGGTAACTTCCATATCGGAAGACATAGAGTACAATCTTTGGTTGGATATTTAAAATGGTCTATGACAGAATATCATCCACCATTCTGGAGAGTGGGACATCATAGTGTATGACGAGTTCCCCTTATCAACCGTAGAACTTCCTCAGTGACGATGTTAGTCGGTCATAAACATACCCCTGACTGAGAAGCTTATCTGAAAGACGTCTAGCTCTCAGAACAAAATCTGCTCTGGCATAGCGTATCAACTGAGATATGAACACGCCATAAGCAGGCGATGAAGGGATGTCGCTACTCAGAAAAGGAAAGTTTGTAATGCTGAAATTGAAGTCGTCACGTTTGTCATAAAGTGAGGTGTTCATGTGACCATCAGTGTCGTAGGACAACATTATGTCCAAATAGGATGCTGAATTATTTGTCTCTGTAGTTTCTTTGACTTCAAGCTCCGAAGGATAGATACTGCTCAGGTTATCCGCTAAAATTCGTCTATGTATCTGTAAGTGAAGTTGAAGTAAGAAGCTAAGTATCTTTTCCCTTCAGAGACCAAAGATTGAATGAATTCAGCTTCGTACGAGTAAAGGAAAATGTCGGCAAGGAGTGGGGCACAATTAGTCCCCATTGGAATTCCGACAACTTGCTGGAAGACCTTTCCACCAAACACTACAAAAATGTTGTCGATCAGAAAGTTTAACATCTGAATAATATCAGTTTCAGTGTACTTATTTTCAGAATCGGACTTTTCTTTTACAAAGTAGTTTTTGTCATAGTTAACAACAATAAATTTGTATTTACGATTACCGTTCTTACTTGTGAACGCATTACTTATAATTTCTGTGAGTCTCTCTTTCAATTTAGAAGTGGAATTGTAGTGTAAAGTGTCGAAAATTCAAAGGCTTTGATTGAATGGACTATATAAGAATTGACTGTTCAATTTTGACAGTTTATTGGAGTATGAAGTTTGGTTTGTCGCATCACAAATTGTGTAAAACCGCGTAGCGTAGCGAAGCGGTTTTACGCAAAATTTGTGATGCGACAAACCAAACTTCATACTCCAATAAACTGTCAAAATTGAACAGTCAATTCTTATAATTTCCAAACCCAAATTTATCCTACTTTTCACAAATATACCCAAGAAATTAGTAATTTAATACATTGCGTATGAAAAAATCAACTCTGTAGGGCCCGTAGGCGAACTAGTTCCCAGACAAAATAGATATAATAAAAACGTTGCTAGTTAAAGGTAGCAAATGTGTCAAAAATATTCGTTCCCCATCTGGCGCCCCATTTTACCAATCCATTACATCATCCGATGATATGACGTAACATTTTGATGACGCGTTCTGCAGCTCAAGTTCAAGGTCGCCGACATGGCAGTTATGTGTTTGGATTGTACACGCAGGAGCTGGGAGTTTATACAGACAGATTCTCTGTACTTATAGATCTTATACTTGCAGAAAACGGCATGATTATGATCTATTGGTATCAGAATACCTTCCTAGGATTTAGTTATTTCATAAGTGACAAGTTAATTGTGAAAATTCATGATGATACTGTATCCTGATCGAGGCCGAGGTAGGTCGCCGTCTTTTGATCTCTTAATTTTCTATTCGCTGTCAATATTTTCTCCTAAATTCTTCATCTCGCCGAAAATATATCATTAGAAAAGTTTCTAGTTTCAATACTTCATAGGTTCAGAACGATTGTACCTCATAGAAATCATTTGAAACAGTGATCTTCGGTCCTTTTGAAGTTCTCAATCAAAGCTTTTGCACGTTGTCGTTGACACTCGTCAGTCATTGGAAAAGTTCAAACGCAGGTACTTGCTACTGTTACGACGGGAATGTAATTTTGAAGAAAATAGCTGAAGTTTCTGTTTTTCTCGTCATTTACTGATTTGTCTGTCTTTCATGAAATTTTAAGGACATGAAATGGTCTAAGAAACTTCAAAAAACAGGAGCATAGCAACCGAACAACGCTGTAAAAACCACGTATATACCAAATTGTCATAAAATTTTCATTCATTCTGATATCGTATTTATATCTAAGGGCTACTATTAATAACACTTTTTTTTTCTTTGCATAATTATCATTCGGAAGCCGATCTTAGCAACATACTAAATGATTTTGATGGAAGTAGTTCCGGCTCTTCCGGTATTTTATCGTGTTCATTGGGGTATGAAGTGTATTTCGCCATTTTTCTGACGATCATATTAACCAATCAAAATGCTTAGATTGGTGTAAACAAATTTATTTGGAAATTATACTAAAATGAGTGGATTTCAGATGTTCTATAAGTTCCTTCGAATTCTTTAAAATCCACATCTGGTTGATACCACTGCGAGAATATACTGTGGAACAATATTTTTGAAGCCTAGATTTGATTTCAGATAGAACTTTGGTGAGTAAGATCGATACAGATTTGGTAGAACATTTTGAGGAACCAGAGATGAAACGTTGTTTGTACGGATTCTTATGCATTTTAGGTATGCAGCATAAGTATGGCAAATTTAAATCTAAATTGTAAGTGTCGAAGCCAAAGGAAGCATGAGCTGATTTGTGGTTATCTATTATTTCAAAGGCAGCAAGGTTTGTTGGGGTGTAAGTGGGATTTCCAGGTGTCGAATTTAAACCCAACTCTTTAATTAGACTGTCAAAAAGGACTTTTTGCAAGTAAATGTGTAATTATTTGAGGCTTTGTCCGCTGGTGTGATGACATAATGTTCTTGGAGGTAGGTAAGATCTGTGATATATGTTACGATCGAAATAAGAGATATACTAATGTCCGTTGTTAGATGAACAGATACGTTTCCGATTTTCAAGCTGCTAAAAATAATAGAAAATATTGGCAATTTCTCATTCTTGAAACAAAAAAGAAACCATAAGGATTGGGTCCCTGTAAAGTGCGAAAGGAAACAAAATCGAAACGAAACGGAACGGAAGAAATCGAAACATTTTCCCCTCTATATGGCCTTTTCTCTATTTTTTAAGATATATGTTTCGTTCTGTTTCGCTTCGTTTTGTTTCATTTCGATCTATTTCGTTTCGTTTCGTTTCGTTTCGTGTTTGTTTCCTACATTGTGCTCAGTAGATATAGCAGTATAGCAACCCTCGGCATATGTTATTCACCTCGGCCTGCGGCCTTGGTGAATAACATATCCTTCAGGTTGCTATACTGCTATGTCTACCTCACACAAGGTAATTCATTGTATATTATACAATTATGGACTTTTTACGAGGTGAATATGGTGTGATATTTTCTGAATTTGAAAATATTGACCGAGGCGATAGCCGAGGTCAATATTTTCAAATTCAGAAAATATCACACCATATTCACCGAGTGAAAAGTCCACAATTGTTTTATTATATAGTGGACTTAATCAGTATTTATAAAGATACCTTTTCGAAATGGCTGACATCGACTTTTCTTTGAAAATGTTTCAAGACGTGTTAATATCAGCATTTTCTGTCGCTGAATTATCCTGAACGTAATAGAATTCATTCAATGAGTCAAATGAAGAATATTTCAGAGTCAAAATCCGTAGATAGGCTCAAAATTCAAGAATTTGAGCTCAACTTCAGGGTCCTTGCAGCTGTTTACGAAATGACGTTGATGACGTCACAGATATAAATTTCGCGCGTTTTCGATATTTCATGGTAAACCGGAAGCAAGAGTTTTCGCGGTAGTGATATTTAATGAAATCGCCCCTCACAGGTCAATATGATGAGACAATGACTCGTCACGTGACAGTTCTCAGCCAATGAGAGTGGGAATGTAAACAGACTATATAATAATATTCTATAAACTTTAAATAGCGACGGCTGATAACGTCGTCGATTCTCCTGGATAAATCACCATATACCACGATAGACCGGGATTACCCCACTAACTTCTGCAAATGGCGACGTTATTTATTGTGATTCAAATATGAAATTATAGAATAAAACTGTTATGGACTTTTAACTCTATATGTATATGATGTGATATTGACTTCGCCTCGGTCAATATTTCGTAGTAAGTCAATATCACATCATATACACTGAGTTAAAAGTCCATAATTATATGATATATGAGTAATCTTTATCATAATTTTGGTTGGAGATCCCCTTTTCTCTTGTACTCACCATGATGGCACCTATTAAGGATTTTGTACTTCCTATGTCCAGATTGTCTATGATATATTGAAAGAATTCTTCCTGATCGTTCCATTCTCCACCACTAACACTTGCAGAATCGTCCAATATAAAAACTATATCAAACTGCCGACCGTCATCACCGCATCCTGTTAACAATATTTAGAAGCTCTGTTAAATATATAAACAAAAACACAAAGTTTAACACTCTTATACACAAATACTATTACAAAACTATATCAAACTGTCGACCGTCATCAACGCATCCTGCAAACAATATTTAGAAGCACAGCTTAGTCTATGAACAAAAACACAAACACTCGTATACACAAATACTATTATAAACTTTATCATATACTCTGAAACAAAGGAGGGCATCTAATTTGCGTTACCGTTTATAAGCTTTCCCATTGGTCAAGACGCGGTCACTTGCAATGCGATAAATCGTCGTACTGAATCAGTCATATTGATGCGTTTACGGTTTTGTGTATTTTTTTTTTTTTTTTTTTTTTTTTTTGTGTTTTTTTTTTTTTTTTTTTTTTTTGTTTCCGGTTTTGTGTATTAAAGGAAAATGGTGATCGGCAGCAAACTGTGTGTTTCTGACGTTACTGAGAATGCTATTTGGCAGCATTTTTAATAAAAAAAATTATAGAAAAGATGAAGGATAAAACATGTTACTAGAATACAAAATGATAATGTGAAAGCGAGCAGTGCTAGGGAAGCAAAACATTATAGGTATCCTTTTCTTCTCCAGTTTTCATGTATATGATAAAACAGTTAAATCACAGATGATTCGATCGATGTGATGATTTATGGAGTGATAAAACCAATATCAACCTCGGTCTTCGGCCTCGGTCGATATTGGTTTTATCACTCCATAAATCATCATATCGACCTCATCACTGTGCAATAATTGTATAATATCAAACTGCCGACTGCCATCACCGCATCCTGTAAACAACATTTACAAGTACAATCATATCTACGAACAAAACACACTCAAACACACAAATACTATTATAAAACCATTATATGGCGTTATATTATATGGCGACCGTCATCACTATATCCTGTAAACAACATGTACAAGTAAGGACACGATGAATTTTACTTAGCTTCCATATACATTTATCAGACCGAGCGGCTGTTGAAGCTAATCAAAAAAAGGGGAAAATTCCCATTTATGTAATAAGTTCTTTTATAAGAAGCGTACTTATTGAACAAAAACATACTCTGATAAAAAAAAATTAACCTATTTTACTGATAATAGACCAAAAGCAGAAAGACAGTCTGACAAACTCTACAAGAATATTCGATCTTATATTAATGTATACATATGTTAAAATCGATTTCAGTTTTTTTTTCAGAGATCTATCTCAAATAGTACCAAGAAAATTGGTGCTTTGAATGCTGTACAATTCTTTAAATAAGCATTTTCATTTCCTTTTATCTATTCAAAAATTCATTTTCTTAAACAAATTCTTAAGACATGATTTACTTTTTAGTTGAATTTCTATTGGAAATATAGTGGATCTAGTATGGTGTAAATTTTGGCAGTAGAGAAGGTGGTGGACGAGTGATTTTGATGATGGTGGTAGTGAAGGTAATTGTTTTTTAAAAATAGATTGATTTTGACACATTGGTAGTGTCAAATCCTACAAATAGCCTCGTGTTTAATATTAACCCATGATTGGTCCGAACGATTGATGACGGCATATGGTACCAAATTCAAACTTCAAACTGATGTTTCATACTAGACGTCTGACCGCACTGAAAACCTTTCGCCCGGATTTTTTTTTTTTCAAATAAGTACAGTAAGTGTTTTGAATATACTTCCCTGACATTGTCGCCATAGCACTTTCTATATAGACATAACGTCAGACAGTGCATGAATTTTATATATTTTCATTTCCATGCTTTATTACATCGACGGCGGGTGCGGCTAGCCAACAGGGGATGCTTACTCCTCCCGTGCACCTGGTCCCACCTCTAGCTTGCTAGGGGTCCGTCGATGTTTAATGTTGTGCTCTATTGTGAGTGCTGTTGGGATTATCGTCAGGATCTTCTTTAACTCATGGACTGTTTTAATGACAAATATGGATAATGACAATTATATGATAATAATAAAACTATCCACTTACTACGCTATGATCGATAGCATCTACTATCCGAAACACGAGTCTGGTGAATTAGAATTAAAAGGTTGTTCAAGAGGGTATCGAGTTTGAACATTTGAATTTTCTTTTCTTCAGTATCGAGGGTTAAATCTGTTTATTATTTGATATAAAATATTACACTGAAATACCGGTATGAGTATTTGACATTTTCTAAGAGTTCTTTTGATCATGTTGATTTCATTAATTATCCAAATCTGGTGTATTCCTATTCAAGAGTACAGTGACACAGCATCTTTTGACACCAATTCAAATACATGAAAAATATATGACAAATATGACAGCTTCAACATCAAAAATGATAATTTTTCTATTCATTGGAAGTAAATGAGTTAAAGAAGATCCTGACGATAATCCCAACAGCACTTACAATAGAGTATAAAATTGAGCTTCGACGAACCCCTAGCAAGCTAGAGGTGGGACCAGGTACCCGGGAGGAGTAAGCATCCCCTGTTGGCTAGCCTCACCCGTCGTCGATGTTCATGCATGAAAATGGAAACAATATATAAAATGCAATAGAAATATGATAAATATAATAAAAAAAAAAAACCAATATACTAGTATATAAAGTTACATTCCTTCGGCACTCACGGTGTACTCGTGTTGCTATTTCATAGAAATGTTTAACGTCTTCAAATTCATTAGCATCAGTTTTAGAGCAGATAAATTTACAGCATGGACCAGACATGCACGTTTCGGGTAATAAACTCTCGTCAGTGATCCAAAATCTAAACAATGTAATATGACCAAAATCTGAAAATTATGTCCTAAATGTACCGAAAGACGTAGCAAAATGACTGGGATATGATGCTACAGGACCCACTTTTTAGAAATTTCAAGAAATTTTGTAACAGAAAATTTCAAATGCGTTGAAGAGACAGACGATCAACTGAAATTGATCGAACTTGGCTACATGTGCCCTCGGGGACTCTTGGTCCACCAGCAGTGACACTCAAGATACAACGACTTTGTTGTGAGGGTTAGACCTATTTACCGAGAACCTACTCGAACATGGGTATATTTGTGATCAACTGACTTGATAGCGGCAGAATTGTTCTGGAATGCACTAAGAAAATATAAAACACACCTCACTGTAAACAATGAGACAAAAAGCATCTTATTGTCTTCAATGTTGAAAGATATTTTAGGTCAGGAACATTCAAAACCATCGAATTTGATAAACTAGCTCACCGGTTGTATTCCTATTTGAGCGGTTAGGGTGATGTGTTGCTAGCAAGGATGGCGTACTTGTACACTCTCTCTTGGCAAATGATTCCATCATCCTTTATCCATTGAGATTCATTTTTTCTACGTGGCAGAATATTTTCTTTGTTTCATTTGGTTTTGGATTTTATACCGATTCCGTGTGACCATTGATAGTGATGTTTGAATTTTGGTTTGGGTTTTGGGCTTGACATATCATCTATTTGAAGGGCAGATTTGATCATTTATATCATAAAAATTTTTGCTTAATATATTTACCATTCATAAATAAGGTATTTCAAGATAAATACCAGGATATTCCGTCATAAAATGTCCACTTTGTCTTTTTGTGTTTTATAACATTAACAATGTGTGAAACATAGTACGTATGGAAAGCAACATTGTGCCCGGATAAATGTAAAGATCATACACACGTTACCCGGATAACCACACCATTCCCTATACTGTTGTTGTAGTTGGCCGCCTTCAGTGGAATCTAGATGTACATTCATTATTTCTACGGTAAAACAAAATACGCAAATAATACTAAATACTTATACTTTTCCGTTTTGCAATACAGCAACGCATATCTTCGCTATTTTCGCGAGTGATTTGAAAACGCAAAATGCTGACTTCGCGAATATCTTATTTGATCTCATAGATTGGGATATCAGTTGTCATTGTTTTCATTCAACATATAACAATATTCACATATCCTGAATAAATGCAAGTAGATGTGAATTGAGTGTATTCATATGATACAGCTAACTAGACATGCAAGTATGAGAGGTACCAAAAATAATTTGGACGATATATACATTGTATCTTGTACACTCGCGATATAAAATGCACTCCTTTTTTCCTGCAGTAGCGAGAATTATGGTACAGAGGACTCCTATTATTCTGATAGTCAAACATTACAGCTAGTCGTAACAGATTATCAGGAGTTTGAAATAGCATTGAAACACCATGAATCATCCTCAAAGCTACACAAAAAAAGTATTTGAGAATGTAATATCCATTAATTGAATTTAACAAAGTGCTTTTAGGTCATTTTGAATTGTGCATTAAAAGTACTTTCAATGATTCATGTAAAATAATGTAAATATCATAGGGAAAGTGTCATATATGTAGCTGACGGGAAAAGAGGAGTTCATACGATTTTAACAGGTTTTTTCATATGATAAATATTAGTTAATCACTCCCTAATACTTACCCCCTTCAACGGAGATATCTGTAAAATAAATTCATTATTTTTTTTATTTCAGTTATCAAGGCGAAAATTTTAGTAAATAATAAATTTATTCAAATCAATCAAAATACTGTTTCAGGAAAATTTGTGCGGAAGTTGTGGAGGAAAATGTCGAATAGTCGAAAATCGAACAGGCAACAGCAAGATTTTGATTGTCATTATTTTTTAGAGGATCAGGAAAAAGTGTGATTTTGGTAGAACATCTTGAGTTCTTGATTCAAGTAAAGTTTCGTGAAATTCCGTAGCGTGCTCGCAGAGAGGGGAGATTATGGTGATCGAATGGAAATGTTACAGTAACATATGAAGTTCTATAGTCGTTACATTGAAGTTCTATAGTCGTTACGTTGAAGTTATATAGTCGTTACGTTGAAGTTCTATAGTCGTTACGTGGATTGAATTGGACGGAGTACTACTTTTTGATGGATAGATGAATAAAAATCTATGTTTGAACTAGGAACAATGGTTAGGTAAAGAAAAAGATTATACATTATATTCAAAGCATTATAAGTATTCATTATCGAGATAATATTAAACGAAAAGGATTTCTTTTGAAATGGTCATTATGTAATAAACCGTCCTTTTATAAATTCACTTTTATTCCAATTTCTCGTAAATAAAGCCAAAAAAGCATACAAATTACGACTTATTGATTCTTTCTTTTAAGTATACACTCTTAAGATAAAAATGCAATGCAAAATGTAAAGATATAAACCACAAAAAATTGACAAAATCAACATGGACAAAGGTAGACTATATAGGTATCAACTAAAATCTTATACACAAATGAACATCATTTCTTGATTTCATGAAAATTATTTGTTTTTATGGAGTCTTTTGGCTGAAATATCTGCCGTCACGAATTGAGATCATTCACGTGTCAGAATATTCTGTTTACAGAATCATCTCTTACCTTCAAATATAGAAATAAACGATACGTAGAATAAAAATCGACACAAAAATTTCATTTTCGCCAATTTTTCCAAAATAAGTTCAACCATTTTCACAAGATATAATTCCATTTTTGTTGAATTTTCTCGAAAAAAAGAGCACCATTTTGCGGAGGTTTTCACATGTTTGAAAATGTCCTGCATAAATACGCGTGCATAGTATCTTTTCGCAATCTTAATTACATGCCTTATTAATTAAGGATTTTAACAATTTTGAATAAACGTACTAACACGTATAGACTTAGAGATGTTAGATACTATTCAAGTTCAGTTATACCATTATTCGTAAATATAACAGGTTCATCTGGTGGTATTCATTGTATTAATAAAAGGGCTCCTTTGATTCTTTTAAATCGACCAATGTTTTTTATAATATAAGGGATGTAAAATTTAGTACATATTATCATATACAGTCCGGGAGAAAAAAAACGGGCCAAAAGAAAAAAAAAACAAACAAACAAACACGAATTATACTTTGTCTTCAATAATTATAACATGAATTTTCGTTTTCCTTCAAAAATAAGTAGATCCAAGATTTTTCTTTGTAGTGGGGTTTTGTTTTTGTTGTTTTTCTTTTTTTTTCGGGGGGGGGGGGGGGGGGGGTGAGGGTTGTTGTTTGTTTTCGTTATTTGTTTGTTGGGTTTTTTTTCTAGTATTTTTTTTCTTAATGTCTTTGAAAGGGGGAGGGGTCTCTCTTCTAAAAAAAAACTTCGAAACACAGATAAAGATCTGAAACTTCAAACTTTAAATTTAATTCTATAGTAGATTTTGCGGTGTGCGAGTACTAAATTATGTACTGATATGAAGGCCAATGCACAAAGAACACGTATTGTGTATAATTTATTTCAAAGTAAGACAAAGTCCATGCGCAGAACCGAAATGTCGGGCAGCATTAATAGATCTAGAAAGTGGAGGGGATCCAAACACCCCTTCTCTCACGAGAAATTACATTTTTTTATATTTTTCATTTTATATGATTTTATAATTTTCTGAATTTCTCAAAATCATAAACTTGACATCATGGTCAGAGTGTACAACCCCCCCCCCCCCCACACACACACACACACCCTCACACACACACACACACCCATCGATATGAAAATAAAGAAAAAAGTAGGCAACATATAGCTTTGTTTCAAATACGTGTGTTCATACATAAATATAAATATAGGAAAAATTAGTGTATATATTTGATGCATATTTCAAACGCTCCTAGTTCGTATCCCCCATATATTTTTGCCAAAAGAACATCTTGTACAATTCACCTCTTTTTGGGGCAAATCTTAAATCTCAATAAAGAAGTAGAGAATTGAAAAGAAACAAAAAACTTTTTGCTCTGAACTTGTTTAAATCCGCATCAGAATCTATGAACATGATAGAAAAAAATGCTTCAGAATCTATAGAATATTATTGAAACCTAGCTTAAAGATATATTTGTATTATCCATATCAAAAGGAAATGACTTATTTCACTATTTTACGTTATTTCATTTGTTTTTGTTTGTTTTTTTTTTTTGGGGGGGGGGGGGTTAGCTTTTAACCCTCTCCCCTTCATTAGTCCAAGAAATACTTGACTCGATACCTTCGTATATCACTTATCTTCAATAACCCATTGCGATACACTATGTCATATTGATATCACAAATTAAGTTTACAAATTAAAGTTCCAAATCGTACACCTTACTAAAACCTACATAGTTTATGACATTTGTCTCGCAATAACATGATATTATTTAATTGGGAGATAAAAAGAGGATAACGAAATGCGTAATGGTCTAGAACGAAGAGATTCTATGTGATAAACATGTGTATATGAAATACAAATGTACTTAAAATGGAGAACTTTATCCAAAATAATCTGAAATGTGAATCATTAACAGAGAATTTTATTGTGTAACACAAAATATGAAATAATTTACTTTGCAGGTGAAAAAAAAATAGATAAAATTACGCATCCCATCTCTGACAAATTCCTAGCAATCTGATTGGTTAAGAAGAACTAATAAAATATTATGTTGTACTATGTTACTGAAAGGATGATTATTATAATTTTAATATCCTGCTTTACGCTGTTGACGTCACTGCGATGCTTTAAAATATGATGACGTAACATATACACAAACCAAAAAAAAAAAAAAATCGATATACCGTGTTTTACAAAGGAGGGGAGGGGGAAAGGGATTCACAAATTTATTGACTCCGCCTCGTCCAATACTATTTTGTCAACGACCAAATACATTTTTATAACCCCCTCCCCCTGTACGTTAAATACTGTATAACTAGTAATATTCCCCTTTTCTCAGTACCAGTGGCGGATTCAGGGGGGGGGGCCGAAGGGGGCGTCCGCCCCCCGGCACTGACTCAAAATTTTCCAAAAAACCCTATATTTTGGCCCATTTTCAGAAAAAATCGGCAAATTTCGCCCCTTGACCCCCCGGCAAAGGGGGCACTGGATCCGCCACTGAGTACTTAATGACAGGATTTCGTCTTGATAAGTGACATATGATAATCAGCTTGGTGGAAATGCATACCAAGTCAGGAATAGTGCTAAACATGTGAAAATTTAAGTATCAATGTGACATCATGACAGACAGACGCCAGACAGATCTACAACTGTTCTACATGGTCAAGTACACAAACTTGGTTCCCTGAGCTAACCTAAGAAGAGCCAAATCGTCCATGAATTTGAAGACGTGTAATATTGAGCAATTGTTTGTTTGTCACTGCTAGACTTTGACAGGTGATAAAATATGCGTTCACGCGGTACCCTGGACCAGGGACGTATATAATATTATATATACGTCCCTGCCTGGACAACTGGTACAACAAGAAAGAAGAAATACTTTCAGTAATGGTAAAGATGAATGCAGTTTTCAATTAATGTCAACTTTGCACCTATATTTCTCACCTTTATGCAAAATTGACATTTCTTATTGTAAATAAGGAACTACTGAATTAAGTCATTATGAATAAGTCCAGTATCTGTGTACATGACAAGAGTCATTAGAGCTCCTCATTTCTTTATCAGCAATCTATTTGTGAAGTTTCATCATGCTCGTCAGTGAGTTATGTTGCAGAAATGCTGTGTTCCATACTGTAGTTTGACCTTGACATTTTGACCCCAAAGTCATTAGAGCTCCGCATTTCTTTATAAGCAATATATTTGTGAATACTTATAATAATATTTATTCATCATAAGAGATCATGAATTGCTTGTCAATGAGTTATGGTGCGGAAATGCTGTGTTCCATAATGTAAAGTTTGACCTTGGACCTTTGACCCCAAAGTCATTGGAGCTTCTTATTTCTTTGTAAGAAATATACTAGTATTTGTGAATACTTATAATAATATTCATTCATCACAAGAGATCCTGAATTGCTAATCAATGAGTAATGGTGCAGAAATGCTGTGTTTCATAATGTAAAGTTTGACCTTGACCTTTTGACCCCAAAGTCATTAGAGCTCCTCATTTCTTTACAAGCAATGTATTTGTGAATACTTATAACAATATTTATTCATCATAAGAGATCATGAATTGCCCGTCCATGAGTTATGGTGCGGAAATGCTGTGTTCCATAATGTAAAGTTTGACCTTGACCTTTGACCTCTATTTTCATTTATTTAGAGCTGAGGCCTGTGACAAACTGAAAATAATTAAAGTACTTACAAGATACAAGTGCTTGAACGCATGGTATGTGTTTCTTGAAATACATTTTATTCAACATTTCATTATGTAAGACATAAATAGAAAAAAATACAATGAATGAAACTTAACAATTCATATCTTATCAACAAGTTACAAGTAACATTAATTATCATTTGAAACTATGATATATCCAGAATTCTATTAAATTGTCAAATGTATGAAATATATAATGGTATGAAATTTCAGTTAAAAAACCTTAATACTTTCAAAAATATAGTCTAAAATTTACTGACAAGGCACTAATTTGAGGTATGGTATTACATATACATGTATTCATAAATTCTGATTTAATCTTCAAAGAAATGTCAACATCATTGTATCTGGTAAACACCTGGATTTTCTTTTTTTTTTTTTCTTTAAAATTGCATCATTTAGAATCTACAAAATGATTACTTTAACATTTAAATTTGTAAGCTACATACAAGTTTTAAAATAACCCCCCCCCCCCCCAATCTCCTCCTCCACTCTACTATGGCTTTTGAACTACCGTATATCAGGTATTTTTTGCGTCGGGTGAATTTCACGAAAATGACCCCAAAAAGGTGCATCTTTTTTTCCGCCGAGTCTAACTTTGGCTAATCTATTAACAAAATCAAAGGTGAAGATCTGTGTCTTTTATTCGCGCTGTCCATTTTTCGCAATTTGATAATGCTAGCGAAATAAGGGAAATTAGACACTCACGAAAAATTCCCGATATACGGTATGAGAACGTGAATGCCGCAATCAACAAAATCTGTAACTTTATAACTTGATGCATTGAATTTCATTATATTGCAAAATTTAAAAAAAAAGATAAAAAAGACAAATAAAAAATCTAGAAGGAAATAGAAAATACAAAATCATACTTGTCACAAGAAAAAAAAACTAACAAATAAATAAATATATCACAACAAAAATTTAAATGATAAAATCATATTGTTAAACAACAAAATATGTATATGATATTGAGATAAAACAAAGTCATCATGTTCTAACTGCAGACTTGGTTTAATCTCAATTTCCATTCACAACTGATATGATAGGCAAGCATCTTGAATTATTTAAGAATTTCATATATTATTACATAGCTCACCCGAGTCAAAGACTATTCATTGTAAGAAATGTAACTGTGAGAGAGTTAAGTCAAAATCTTTTAGATTTTAATTAATTTTTTTTAAATGTATATACATGTAGGTATATTTTCTGTGCCCAATGGACCCTAGGGTAGTGGGTTCAATCCCAGCAGAACCAATTTTTTTTTTCCTTCTTTTTCCTATTTTTTTTTTTTTTTTTTTCATTTTCTGAGCCTCTAATACATTTTAAATTATCTTAATAATTTTAATTTCATGTCTGTTACATGTTTTTGCACTTCAGCATTTTTATTCAAGTAAGTATTTTCCCCCTAAGAATATTGAATACTTTTAGTGGTATTCTAGTAGAATTTCAGATATGAATGCTTTTGTGTATGTATTTTTCATACAGAATTTGAATTTATTATAGTTCTTTTTAGCTGGAAATTCTGAATTTTGAACCGCGGTTAACTGACTTATCGGTTTAAAATCGTTACAGCCCTTATTGTGAGCTATGTCATTTTTGATTACCCTATGTTTTCATAAGGCTCATGTTAAGCATTGCACAGGTATAAATCACATTTGCTCTAAGATTTCCAAAGTTCTCAGGTGAGCAATGTGGTACGTGGGCCTCTTGTAAATAAATAGGTTATTTTGAATCCTATATTAGAAGACAAATAACTATAGAACAAGTTTGATAAAAGAAATATTTGAGGTTCTTTTTATTACCTGACCTGCACCATTAGTTACAAAAAATAGTTGCCAGAGTCACCTAATGCTCGACTGCATAGCATAATATCTCTCATGACAGCCAATTTATTTAAACTCCCTTTCTCAGGCAACAATATATATCAAGTCACATAAAAAATTAAACTCTACTTTGCTCAATATTGCCAATTTAAAGCAAAATCATTGAAGCAGAAAATGTAGGTCAAGGTCAGATTTCAATAGTCTTACCCAAGATGCATCCAATATGCAAGTCTGGTGCATGTACCACTTATAGTTTGCTCAATATTGGCAATTTAAAGCAAAATCACTGAAGCAGAAAAAGTAGGTCAAGGTCAGATTTCAATAGTCAAACCCAAGATGCATCTAATATGCAAGTCTGGTGCATGTAGCACTTATAGTTAGCTCAATATTGCCAATTTAAAACAAAATCACTGAAGTGGAAAAAGTAGGTCAAGGTCATATTTCAATAGTCTAACCCAAGATGCATCCAATATGCAAGTCTGGTGCATGTAGCACTTATACTTTTCTCAATATTGGCTTTTAAAGGTAAAATAGTTCAAGCGGAAAAAGTAGGTCAAGGTCATTTTATGAAAGTTTGATCAAAGATACATCCAATATGCAAGTTTGGTACATGTAGCACTTATACTTTGCTCAATATTGGCTTTTAAAGGTAAAATCATTCAAGCGGAAAAAAGTAGGTCAAGGTCATTTTATGAAAGTTTGATCAAAGATACATCAATATGCAAGTTTGGTACATGTAGCACTTATACTTTGCTCAATATTGGCTTTTAAAGGCAAAATCATTCAAGCGGAAAAAAGTAGGTCAAGGTCATTTTTTGAAAGTTTGATCAAAGATACATCAAATATGTAAGTTTGGTACATGTTGCACTTATACTTTGCTCAATATTGGCTTTTAAAGGCAAAATCATTCAAGCGGAAAAAAGTAGGTCAAGGTCATTTTATGAAAGTTTGATCAAAGATACATCAAATATGTAAGTTTGGTACATGTAGCACTTATACTTTGCTCAATATTGGTTTTTAAAGACTTTATTGCTATCTTAACATTTACCTTATCATCTCAACATTTGCCTTATCATTTGAAATAATTTTAAAAATCCCAACCCCAGGGGCTATATCCTCATCTGGATATATTAAATGATGTATAATTAAACATTTGCAACAACAAAAACCAACAGAATATGAATATAGGAAAGGTAAATGTGTAATCTTAACATTTACCTTATCATCTAGTTCGGACGACGCGGACGCGGACGCGGACGCCGGGGGTATTGCAATAGCTCTTTTGCACTAAAGTGCAGTCGAGCTAAAAATGACAACAGAAAGATAAGGAAAGAGTATAACTTGAGCATAATAAACTGACTTAGCAGCTTGCTCAAGCTCTGATAACCTCTGACGTCAGCATCTTTATCATTACGGTTGCTTGGTACACAGAACACTCTGTAAAAGTCCCATGTACTATTGCAAAACATGAGCCTCCCCATCCAAAAAAAAAAATAGCAGAAAAAAAGTTTATCAACAGCATCTGAAGTAAAACAGTATCTTTCACACATTTAGACTGCTTGGTAGTCAAAACACTCTGTAGTTGTCCCATTTATTCCTGAAATCATAAGCCTCTTTGTCCAAAAAATAACATATATTACTAAAGATTATCAAAGCATTGTAAAACTGACTTAAAAAAAAAGGATTTGCTTCAGCATAAATGAGCCTAACGACTTCTGAAGTACATGTATAACGGCATCTTTCACATGTATCATTGCTTTGTAGATAAAACACTCTGCAAAAGCCCCATGTACTCTTGCAATATGTGAGCCTCTTCGTCCAGTTTCAGGTCCAGATAATCTTCCTCGTCTTGTGGAATGTCCGAAACTAAATCTCTGATCTTCTCTTCCTCTTGCTGCTTCTTCAATCTGTCATCTTCCGAAGAGCTGCTTGAGGCACCAGAATCTAAGAATTGAAATTCATCAAAATACAGAATCAGTGTTTACTGAAAGTGACGCATTAGCTGAGATTTACTGTGGATTTTGTCAATTGCATGTCTGATTTTTGTACAGTTTTACCACCTACATATCCAAGGGCAAAATCATAAAAAAAACCTCGAATGACACAATATGTGCAATTCATTGACTATTTTAGACTAATGACCTTGACCTTTAAACCGTGACCCTAATTCTCATCTTGATTCTTCTTTTTGCAATGTCAATCCTTTAAGAAAAATTTGAAGATCTTAGGGCTAACAGTTCAATAAGCATCCTGTCTACAAAGGTATAATATATGCATTTGAGCTTAACCTTTGACCTCTGACTTGTAAATATATAGCATCTTCCTTTTGTCGTGGATATCTTTTGTGAAATGTATGAATTTCCTAGGAATTTTTTTCGCCTTCTTCAAAAATGTCATTGCTACATTCATAAAGAAATACAGAGAAGGCAATAAAATTCATGACCACTGTAATAAATTTATTTACATTTCACTTAGATGTTCAAAGTCTTCAAGAATAGTTTTTCCAATCAGCTAGGAGTATAATATAAGAGATATTTTATCACAAAATCATGGATTTTCAACTCTGCAGGACATTACTGTAGTATAATGAGTAAGGGATTGTCACTTACCAGAGTTACTGCCCCCTGATTCTGTAGGTGAGGGCGCCAGGAAGCCTCCGTTCTGTATCAGTGCTTCTATAGCTCGTTGTATATTACTGTCAAACTGCTGGAGAGCCCTACGGGCCATTTCTGCATCAAAACCAAGTCCAATCACCTGATATGAGACAATAAAGTATCAAGATCAAACCTTCCATTTTTTTTCAATATCCGTTACAGCATTACTTACATGAAACTGTAATGGATATCAAAAAGTATTTTACCCTCAAATTTTACAGAAGAAATTACAATTGAAAGTTGAAAAAAAATACTAAGTTAATTACTATATATTTATAGAATGCAAAAAAATAATAGCAAAAGTCTTTGAAAATGGTTAATTCTATAACAATATACAGCATTGTACCATTTACTCAAGTAATCATGCATTTTTCTGAAGTTGCAATAAAACATATCTTGTCGGCGGCAAGTTATAACACACAGTGGTGTCTGAGAAACATAGATTCAATTTTACATGGCCTAACATGGAGGATATAAGTTGTCTGAATGAATTTGTATTCAGGATTTTTGTTCGGGACGGTATAATTTTTATGCGTAAACCTATTATTACGTCATCAGTTCTATGGAAACCGACGCTAAATTCAGGGAAAGTACGCTACAAAACCGATTTTTCTATAGAAATTTCATTACGTCATAATGGTTTTATGTCAGATACCGTCCAAAATCGAACACATGCATACACCAATGAAAAGATGGAATTTAAGTATGGAATACAAAACATACTGTAGAAATCATCTCGTCGGTGATTGACTGGCCCGGGGACGGAGCAGGGTCAGGCAAGGACAGTAACTCTGGATGATTTTGTAATACCTGAAAATACAAATTTTAAAGATAAATGTAAATACTGACAGTATTTAGCAAACAGAGTTAAACGGGTCAACAATAATTAAATTTACACAAATTGATAAATGGGTCAAAATCTTGGTCTGTTTTTATATATGAAAATAATGATTTTTAAGCCACTCCCCTTTAAAATTCATATGAAGTGACTGCACCCTTTTTGCTGGGGACTTATGCTAAAACAACACCACTTTTAAGAGATAAAAATTCAGACTTACTTCCAGTGCTGCACTGATATCATTATTGGCTTGTCTAAGTGCCTCAGCTGATGCCCCCTTGTTGAACCCCATACTAACCAACATCTCATAATAATTATATAGCAATACACACTAAAGCCAGACTTACTTCCAGTGCTGCACTGATATCATTATTAGCTTGTCTCAGTGCCTCGGCTGATGCCCCCTTGTTGAACCCCATACCAATCAGCATCTCATAGTTATCCACATTTATCCTATAATAATATAAAACATTTTACAACAATTTGAATTACACTGTATAAAACTAGAATGGCAGCATTCCAAAAGACACATGTGCTGCCCACAAAATAACAACACTAAAGGATCACTACTGGTCTGACAGACAGATAGACAGACAGACAAGAGGCAAACTGATCCTTACGTGTTGCTTTGCTTTGTAGGCAACACAAAAATGTTGAATAAACAAAGGCAACACTAGAATACTGAACAAAATTTTCAGTAGAAAGAATTTATGGATGGATAGTGCAATATTGATATAATATATTATGTATCTCAACATAGCCCTTTTTTATAGATAGAGAATAAGTGTCTTAATTTGTGTTTTGTTACGGGTATGCAACACACAGCAAGTGCATTTACCGTAAATGTAATGCGCGTTAGCACATTTCATGCAATAAATGCCCCTGCTGTGTGTTGCATACCCATAACAAAACACAAATTATGACATTTAGTCTATATATATGCACAACATACAATTCACCAGACGCTGTCTTTCCTAAATCTTTCTGTAATTTCTTCTTTCTTCTCTCTTCTTTCACTTTTTTTCCTATCTCAGCTTTTTCCTGCACAAAAATTATGTGTATATGACTTGATATGATAAAACATTAATATTTAAAGTTTGATCTTATTAAGCCTGGTGTCAGTCAGATTTCATAAGTACAAGCTCAGTGATGGAACAGAAATTGAAATTCTACATGTATTTAGAATTCATCAGAAAAACATAAATTTTAGAAACTAATGATTTGTTTTCCCATCAGAAAGCTACAGATATTTGAGTTACTTTTCTAAAATATATCGATATTGAGCTTTAGGCGACTTGTTAAAGATTTCAAAATTTTGCTGCAGACATTTTCACTTAACTAGGTCATTTTTTTAAATGCTAACACACTTCTGTCCTTTCAAATTCCGTACAAAAATTCACTAATCTGATACATGCACCAAAAATATTACTGTTAGCATCGAAAAGTATTACAATTTGACACTAACCTCTCTCCTTTGCATAATGTGTTGCACTGCCCTTTCAATATCACCACGGGAGGCTCTCAAACCTAACCGGGCCTCTTGTTCCTTGAAGCCCATTCCAATAACTGTCATCAACAGAAAAATTCATTGAATGATAAATATGATCGTCATGTACTAATTCAGGATTATTTTCATATAAAAATGGAACAAACGTGTTTATTGTCTTGCATTTATTTTAGCAGAAATAAAATTTTAGCTGAATTAGTTCCACTGGAATCAAGTAATTCAAATTTATCAGTATGACATGTAATGGGAAACAAGGTGTATGCCAATTTATAATCAAATATATTGACCTGCATAATCAATAATATATACATGTAGGTTGCATTCATTCTTCATTAAAATTTGAAGATACATATATCAAATCTAAATGATCTGTGATATAAATATCTAATTTTTGCGACTAATTTCTCCTCTTTTCTCTGCTTTTGACTATTAGTTATATATATGTATTTGTAAATCAATAGTCTATCATTGAAGTTAACACAAAAACTATTAGACTGAACTTTTTAGCATAGAAGCTATCAGCCTTCTACAGCTCATTTATTTTCAAGTGAGAATTGTTGTATGGCAAAAAAAAAGCATGACGTCATAAACATGCACATAACGTGGTGCAGTGCTTAAGAGCACGCAATGTTATGTGCGTGTTTATGACGTCATGCTTACTTATTGCCATACAACAACTGTCACTTGAAAATAAATGAGCTGAAGAAGGCCAGTAGCGTGGCCGAAAGCTTCTACACTAAAAAGTCCATTCTTATAGTTTTTATGTATTTGTAAATATAGAGTTACCTTGAGCTAGTTTATCTGAATCCACTTGTAGCTGCCCTAACTCACCACTCGCCTTAAAAAGAAGTAAAAATAAATATCATGTGATCTGTACCTTCTACTACAAGGAACTGTTTAATTTTTCATGTCACCAATTATGGACGTTAACAAAATTTTGAGAACAGATCCAAATTACTCTGAAAATGGAAAAGAAAGATATAAGTCACATTACAAACATTACAAAGTATACAGTACATGTGTTAAGTTTTCACAAATTTTATTCAAGAAATAAATATGCACAGAAACCTATTTACTACTTTAACCAGTGAAATTCTAAGTTTGGATCTCATCTTTACAAAAGAAGAGAATTTCCAATAGAACTCAGTTGTAGCACCCAAAGCAAAAAATCAAAACACACAAATACGGCACATACAGTAGACAAGCACAACAAGAGACACCAAATGGATGAGGAATACCAAACACAAAGTGACGCAATGCCTTATCATACCTGCAAGTTCCATTGAAGTACATTGCAAGTTACTGTAAACAGTCTTTTATTCGCGAGCATTTTATTTTCACGAATTTTGCGAGGTGCTTTGATTCACAAAAATAAAACGCCGCGAATATGTCCTAACACATGAGCAGAAAAAGATATGTTTATACAATGTCGCAACAATTAAACGCCACAAATATGTCCCAACACATGTGCAGAAAGATATGTTTATACGATGTCACAAAAATAAACACCACAAATATGTCCCAATACATGTGCAGAAAGATATGTTTATACGATGTCACAAAAATAAACACCACAAATATGTCCCAACACATGTGCAGAAAGATATGTTTATACGATGTCGCAAAAATATAACGCCACAAATATGTCCCAACACATGTGCAGAAAGATATATTTATACGATGTCGCAAAAATAAAACGTCGCAAACCAGTCTCCTCTTGATCAAGAAATTAAGACACCGCGAATAAAAGACGTTTACAGTATTTGGGCAAACCAGCAGACAGCACATGGATATTTGATAGTAAGAGTATTCCCTGCAAATACATGTATAAGTTATCACTGCTTTACAGGAAAAAAAATTACCTTGTTCAGTAAATGTTCTGCCTTAGATATTTTATGTTGGTGAAAAGCGATGATACCCTGAAGAAGATGGAGTTTCATAAACAATGCCTGCTCTCTGCCAGAACCTCCCTGTAAATGATCATATCCTTTATTAGCAGTCCAATATCGATTCAAAAAAAGAAAACATTGACTGATCAGTCCAACATTTCAATCAATTGACCCTTCCAAACGCGGGAAAAATTTGAGAAATTCCATGACGTCACAATACAATTTTGATGTTTGACCGAGGTTTGAAGCTTGTTTGTCCGAGGTGAAAGCATTGTGACGTCTTGCAATTTTGCATTTTTTTCCCGCAATCGAAAGGGTCAATTTCAAGACCTTTTGACTACACAATTTTAACATATAGATACTGATAAGGGTGTGACACAATAAATTATATAGGATTTTCTCATTTACATTAATCCTATAATCCTCTTTAGGCAGTGATTGGGTGGGGGGGGGGGGGGTCGATGGTGCCCAAGGAGGAGCAAAGAGCCTAAGTGAGTAAGCATAAAACTGCTTTATAAAACGTATATGTAAATCAAATATTGATAACTAAAATACATGTAGATTGATTTATTTGTCTGGAAGGAATTAAAAATGTTTGGCAGAAAGGTCATTTTCACATACAAAGTAAGAATATGAATGAGTTATACGACTTTACCTTAAGAGCAGACAACCTTTCTAGGTTACTTCCATAACTTCTGTTAAAGCAGTCCTCACAAGACTGAAGTCTCTCATCTGAAAGATACTGGTAGACGTAATAACTAGAAGCCACAGCAAAAATTGATGTAGTCAATATTAGCAATTATTAAATGATCAGGAATTATTGTCGATTTTGCTTATTTTGATTGGTGGAGATGCTGTTTGATAGAGTGTACCTCAGAGTGAGTTGACCGCTAACGCTCCAAAGCGGTCTATTCGGGATTAGCGTGTGCGTAACCAGTGTGTGCATTGACTTTTGAAGTGATAGATCTTTGATCTTTGAAAATCCTGATAATCTAATAAAGCAGTTATTGACTTTTGATTTCGATCTACTCGTGACTATACAGACCTTGGGCCTCGGTCAACCAATACCTGACCAGGTCTGTATAGTCACGAGTAGACCTCATCAAAAGTCAGTAATTGTATAAAATTATAAGTCTATGAAGTACATTATGTGTGTCAAAGGACAAAATAAGTCAAAGGACAAAATTATGTGTCAAATGACACAAAATGCACCATGCATACAATGCAATTAAAGTTAATTAATATCATAGAAACATACCGGCATCAGGTAGGTGTTCAATATTTTTAAGGCAGAGATAGCACCATGCAATGTCCAGACAGAGTACAGCATAGTTATCTACGGCATTCAATATATCTGCCCTGCACTTCCTGAAATTAGAAAGATCATGCAAAAAATAAAACAACTAGAGGTCCAAAATGACCAGTTAACTCATCTGAGTATTCCACATGATAAAGTTCACACAAGTGAAATCCACGTATTATGGAAACTTAAGAGATAATACAAGACAGGTAGAAAAATAAGTTGCCAGAAGAATTTGATGTACATCCAAACATGCATAACTTTTGTTAACTGATAAGAAAGTTCACAACATCCATATTGACTTGAATTTGATGCATTACATACATTAGTTACCTGAATTCTTTATCTGCTTCTAATAATAGGAGTAAGGCTTTGGCAATTTCTCCTCTTTTCACGGCCACTCTTCCTTTTTCATGCAGCGTCATAGCCAGTGTTAATGCCTATAATAAACAAAAAATCTGCATAATGCTTGAAAATTGGTATGATTCTTTGTCATTTTCCTTCAAATTTCTTTCACATTTTAATGCGTCATTTTCCTTAATACTTCTTTCACATCTTTTAGGATATGTGTGGGATAAATTTAGTATTTTTCTTTGGAATGATTGCACTGTCTTCATCTGAATCTTCAAGAGTTACCTTTCTTTCCTCTGCAGGTAACTGTAGAGGGCGCCCTGACTGATCTGCTATCTGTATACCAAAGGCATCATCATCTGAAATTCAATCAAAAATTAAATGTAAATCTGGTGACACAAAATTATAAAACAATTAAGTTTATCTTTAAGAGGCAACAAAAAACATTTTCAAACATTTTAATACCTGATAAGATTCTTGATTAGTGTTGAACAGAAGGTTTCTTTCTCAGACTCCATTACATAAATTCTTACCTTTTTCTGCCCTATCAGAAAGCAGCTCTGCAGCCTGTCGAGTTGACATCAAATGATTAAGCTCTGCCTCTTTTCTGGCTGACTCCGCCTCCGTTTCAGTAAGAACTAAACACATCATCTGGCTTCCATGCTATAAATAAATCCATGCTATAAATCAAATCTATGCTACATCTAAATACATTTTAAACTATAACTTAATGAATAAATTCTGTTAAACCTAAAGGTATTCCATACTATAAAATCAATAAAGATTTTTGCTTTTAATATAGCATTTAATGATCTAAATCTCAGCCCCTACTATTTAGCTGTTACTTTAGGGATTTTACAAATACAAATGTATTGTCATCAATGAGAGACAAATGAAATTTTTAACTTTGGGCCCCATCTTTGGAATCAAATCTCTTACAAAAAACTGAAGTGAATGTTTTATCTGTCTCTATAAGTCTTAGAGCTGACATTATTTACATTTTAGAGGAAAAAGTGTTCCAAAAGCCGATTTAGCCCAGAGCCCTATAGCAGCCAGGGGAGGCAATTCTTCATCAATATCTGACCTACCTTCACATTTTGTTCACTCAAGCATTGATCAGGACGTATAACATGGCCCTGACAAATCAATTTTAATTGTTCCTCTGGTACTTCTATTTTCTGCGACAGAAATTTCCGTAATTCTGATCCAAGTGACAGCAGCGGGATCTCTATACTCTCAATCATGGTCTTTTTCTTGTCATTCTACAAACAAACAAATGAATTCTACTCATTTTTTTCAAGTAAACAAAGAATTGTTCAAGAATATATACCAGTACATGTAGCATTCTCTATAGAATTGATCTCAGCTTTATGATAAAGGAAGTAACCTATAAGATTTAGAAAGAATCTAAATCACTATCGCATATCACGTGATACGCAAATGATATGTTCCACGAGAATCACCTTTAATTAAACCAGGTAAATACTGTCTCAATCTATTTTATGTGAATTTATTTCAGGCCTATCATATGACCATTATTATCAATTAAATGATAGTAATCTATTCTGATAAAGAATAGAGGTATATTCTGAGAACATGCAAGCACCAAATTACTGAAAATTAACATTACCTAGAATGGATTACTTACAAGTACCTTTAATTCATTCCACGCTTTACAGTTAGGTTCTCATTTGATTTGTCGAATTGCAACAGATGTGCTTCTTTGTAGATTAATATACTTTTTTTTCACTTGAATTTGTCACATTGCAATCTAGACTTTTTATAAGAAACATAAGTGAACATAAAACAAACTTACTCCATTGGTCATATTTCCTGATTTTCCTGCTACTTTCACTTTCAGTGTTGCCAATCCCTCCTTTTGAAACTGTTCCCTCTCAGCAAGCTTTTGTACGGCATGACATCTGAGACACTCTATAGCCTCTTCAACCTCCTCTTCCGAGAGCTTCAGCTCTGCGGAATACCTTTGTATAAGCTCCTAGAAAATGTAAAAGATGTAAAGAAAATATTTGTTGTTTCTTCAGTTAACCAGTGGCTAAGATTTGTTGTTTCAAAGGGCTTCAAAATTTACAGGTGCACTGATATAAGACTTAAAAATTACAATCTGACATTTCAGACAGTGCGTGCCACTATAACAAGTTACTTAGAATTTTGAACCTGTCATCACTGACTTCTTAAGTGTAGGTACACATAAGAATCAGGTAAGGTGATACATCAAAATTTTTTGCAAAACTTTTTATTTCTGTTTTGAGACACATATATGTGTTACAATCAACATATGAATTCATTTATTTCTCAAGGTAACGATGGTGAAGCGAGATATTCATGTCATAATTCATAAAAGGATTACGATGAAAAAAATGGTGTGAAAATTTCTCTGAATTATAATTCAACCAAATTTAGTGCCCTCATGATATTTTACACCATCCAAGTATGCAGAAATTCTAAAATGAGCTTAGAAAATCAGGAAAAAATATGTGAATCAGGGTTTATATAGACATCAGAGCTGAAAATCCTTTGGTAGACTACTATTGCTATCCTCACTTTGCAATATCAAAAAATTCAATGGAACACAAAAGATGCTTAGATACAGTTCAACAGTACGTACATTTATTAACAGTGGCGGATTCAGAGGGGCACTCCAGGGGCATTTATCCCCCGGGACTGACCCAAAATTTTCCAAAAAACCTATATTTTGGCCAATTTTCAGTAAAAATTGGCAAACTTCGCCCCTTCAACCCCCCCCCCCCTTTAAGGGATTGCTGGATCCGCCACTGATTAAACCTTCTTAAGCTTTACTGTCTTCCTTATGCTCTGTTTATCAGTTTAGACCATACCTACCTTAGGTGATTCCCCTTTCTCACCAGCATCTGTAGTGTATGGTGGTAACCAAAGCTTTATTTTCTCTGCATTAAGTTTTACCCTTATCTGCTGTTGATGGAGGGATTTAGGATAGCTGTCTGTCATTTTACTTCTGAAAATATACAGAAAGTTTAATGACAAATGAATTTTCTTCTGAAAATTTAAATCTAGGTACACATATACAAATGAAGGTTATTTGAATACCCTCATTCATGAAAGCAATAATTATACTGGATTTTTCAACTGCATTTTCAAATGTTATCATTTCACTATTACACTTTGTACTTTGACCTACAAAAACATCTGTATGACCATGATGACCTTGGTTAACTTCAAGGTAATGACGATTTATCAGAAAGTCATCATAGTTTGCAGAATGGGAGATCAGGTCATAAGAAATCTATATATGAAAAATATTAAAGCAATACCCCTTATTGTTAAAGAAATCAGTCCCAAAAGAAAGTAAAATTCCAAGGTCAAGGAAACTGGTTCAAAGGTCATTGTATCAAATGAAAACCCATGTCGTAAGCTTAATTCATGTGGAAAATCAAATCACTATACATGTAGTTCCAGAGATACATGTAAATCATCCCAGATTAAAATTTTGTTTACATGCGATGAATAAAGATGTCATTTTTGTACTACATAGCTCTCAGATATAATAAAATTTTCTACATAGCAGGCTTGGTTTAGATACAATTCACTGAAATTAGTTAATGGTATATACATGTATGTCTCTGGCTTAGATAATCTCAATGGAAACTGAAGAGCTTCTTAACCATTTGTCTAAGCGCAACCTCGGTTTCAAATGCGTGCTTCATAAAGTGTGTGGGGAAAATCGACAAATCAGAGCTTGTTGTGTATCTTTCGATTATCGGTGTATTTTCCACTGCCCATACAAAAATAAAGCATGTGTATTGAAATTAAAGTAGCCCATCTGACTCTGAACAGATGCCTGTTCCTGATCCTAGAAGATTATCATTATGTCCTTTGAAGTACAATCTAAAGTATAGATGGTTTTACTAGTACTTTGTTTATTTTATTGAAGACACTTTAAATAAGGAGTTATATCTCTGTGTACAATGTAAGGATTTATTCCATTAAGAATCTAATTAAACTGTTGGAAATTCCCAATTTCATTAAAACGCCGCGATTTTTCCCAATTTTACTGGACCCTGGACCCAAAGTAAAATACCCTGAAAAATCCCTGATATAGTAGAATAATGGCAGATGCTGCAGAGATTACAACTGGTACATGTAGATAACATGGCAGAAGCATGGTTTAAATGGATTATTTTTCACATTTTCAGGTAGGATTCAACGTATTTATGTTTCATTTCAATGCACATGCATTATTTTTGGACAGGCAGTGGAAAATACACCGATAATCAAAAGATACACAACAAGCTCTGATCCCCAATTTTCCCCACACACTTTATGATGCACGCATTTGAAACGTGCTTAGACAAAAAGTAAAGAAGCTCCTCAGTTTCCATTGAAATTATGGCTTAGAATACCTGTAAGTTGAGGTTTATATCATTTGAAACCTGACATACTAAACAGTTTACCACAGCTGCTTCCCAAATTTGAACCCAGGCCCAAAGTTAAGCTGTCTTAGCAAGCTAAACTATAAGGATAACATGGTAGTTCAATCATTGAACACAAAATCTGGTCCCTCATTCATTTGTTGGATCTTATTCCTCAGCACATTTCTTCTCTTCTTATCATGGTGATATATTTACATTACTAATAGATTCCCCATGTTAAATGCCCATTAGGCAACTAGAATTATATTCCAATAACTTGGGTTGCTATTGTGACGTCATGTTCAAGTTTTGCATGTAGGGAGAATTTACCAACGTTCAAATACATTTGACGCTATAACAGGCAAAATGTGCGAAGTGCATGCAAATAAAAATGATAGATATTTAAAATAAATGTAAATATAAGTAATGACTTTCTTACTTTTGGTGTTCATGGGTGTATAATTCTGGTTGGACACGTGCAAATCTTCCCAGAATCGCTTCACGATTCACAGAATTTGCACATGACCAACCAGAATTATTACACCAATGAACACCAAAAGTAAGATAGTCACTTCTTAATTATTTAGTTAATGAAAATAGCAATCAGACCTAAGTATTTGGCAACAAAAATTATCAATTTCTTGAAAAACACAAAATTTTTCACCCCCCCCCCCTTTTTTTTTTACATTTCTAGTTCCTCCTTTACTTACCAAGTCTCCACAAACCATGCAGTTAGGAGGAATTGACAAGAATGGTTCGTATGCTGAATGACAAATCTATTTCATGTCTCCAACGAAATCTGCAAGCTCATCTGCTTCCAAATCTGGACATGACGCAGCTGCAGCTCGAATATCCTCTATTTTCTTTTTTGCATAGTTTCGGATTTCTTTGAAATTCGTTCCTGTTCTGTGTCCATGACTATTGCACTGATAAAATATATTTTCTGTCTTCCAAATACTAAGATGAAGTAATTTGAGATTCTGATTTCGAATATTTCAAAATAACTCTCTCCGAAAATATCGCGCAAGACAGATCATTTCGACTTTCCCTTTCATCGACATGTAGCAACTTCGTATAGGAGAAGGAGATCAGACAGGGGATACCCCTCTCCCCTTCCCGCTCCCTTACTTCCCCCTACCGCCCCCTTAACCAGCCCTTTCTCCCTCCCCCTCCCTTTCAACCCCTCCCTCCTCCTGCCCCCTTCCTCCCCTCCCTTTCACCCTGTCCACCCCTCGTAGAAATTGTTTACAAAAGTTTAAGAACATTTTTCGGGTGTGTAACGGTTCGAAAACCATCCTTTTTCAAGAGGGAGGGTGCCCGACCTGTCACCACAGAGAAATCGAGAGACTAACTACTCAAGATCGTTCTACTTTCTCTGATATTGCAGTAACAGAAATAATCAGGCTAAGATATTACAATTTTCAGGGGTCGAGCTGATTTCCTAGGATCCCGCCAGTGATCCCGACTTTTCCAGCTCTTTGACTTTCTCAGAAAGGAGATTTAACTTTTCGGATATATTTATAAAATTTATTAATAAGTTACGAATAGATAAAGAAGGTTTTGTCACGATTACACACATGCTACAAAGTCTATATATTACGAGGTCGCCATTTCAAAGAAATATAAGTTTACATCATATGAAATGCTCATAAAAGAATTAAAGGTACCAAACTAATCTTTTGGTCTTTTCAATTAGACCGACCGGTCACTTTCTGAACGGCATTGTTAGAAAGAAACTAGTTTCGACCTGCTCTATTAAATTGATCTGTTTAACACACGAGCAATATAAATCAATACTACTCTGCGATGTCAATAAATTATTTAAAGAGACACGTGTGTTCCCATTACTTAGAGTAATCGGAAACTTGATGTGTGCACAGAGAAAATTTTCCTCCTTTTCGTTGATTTTATAAATGACGATTTCTTTATTTCCGCATGGCCGGTAGGGATAGTAGAAAGTCATCATGGATAGCGCTAACGGCCGAGAGATTAAGAAGCGACCAAAGACAGAATGTCACATAGATACGGAAAATACAAGTGATGGGACCAACTCTAGCTCGAATTTACAAAGAAGTAACGGTTACCATGGTAACACAAAAACATGTACGAACGATTGGTGGAGCTGCGTCAAATTCAGCGCCCTGAATCTACATTCAATTGGACCTTATTTATTTTTCTTTGAAGTTGCTACCGTGGGAATTTATGGAATATTCTTTTTTCTACCTTATGTGTTCGAAAAAGATGCACTTTATCATCAAATTGCCGGATGTATTATGATTACAGAAATCATACTGAATTGGTATTTTATTGCTTTTACGGACTGTTCATTTATGTCTACTTCATTTCCCAAAGGCAGTCTTTATATAGATTCCACTCCTATTAGTCAAGTAAGTATAATTATGATATTTCAATGTCTTGAAATTTTCTCAGTTTAATTAATTGCATTTAATTAAAAGCATGTCAGGATTTCGTATAGTTTTCGTTATTTGAAAGCGTATATAAATCATGTCTTATATACATTGTGCATTGACTTTCCAATGTTAATTCTATAAAAAAAATCAAGTTGAGACATCGAGACAATTAAAAATAGTTATAAAAATTCCAAAAATGCGCATTTTTTTTTTTTTTTTTTTAATTTCAGGGTCTTGGATCCTCTTTCCCATCTAGATTCGCGCGTGTGTATTGATCAATACTTTCTCTTCTGTTCATATGTCTATAATTTCCATAAATATCTGTCTATTTGCACAGGTACCAGAGATTGCGCGGAACTCCAAGGATAAAGCCATCATTACAGACCAGCACATCGAGCAAGGTGTTTTCCCGTATTGGGCCTGGTCCCCATGCTATAAATGTAAAATATGGCGACCGCCTAGGTGTCACCACTGTGCGCTGTGTGGAAAATGTGTACTCAAGCGTGACCATCACTTCATATCAGCTAGAACATGTATTGGATTTTCAAATCAAAAATATTACATGGTATTAAGCACGTGGACCTTAGTGTCGCAATTCTATTCACTTTGCCTCGTTCTCGGGTTTTATTTCGGAAAAATATGGAGTCACGTGACTATCTTTGACGCACTTCCTCTATTCTCGTTTCTGCGTTACGTCACCGGATATGAGTACGGATGGACGGGGATCCTAGTCATTTTTGCGTGGTTATTGTCTATTTTTGCCTGCGTGGGCATGCTGCAATTCGTATCTGCTCTCCATCAATTATTCTGTGGGGAAATTGCTTTCGAAATCGAAAATAGAATTCATTTGAAGGACGAGAGACCAGTCTCGAATAAGATTCGATCAGTGTTCGGAGATTTTTGGTACCTTAACTTTATTTTCCCGATTTCTGGTGGCTGTTTCAATCCAGACGATGACCCATATCACTGGAATCAGCTTACCCCACCCAAACGACAAGTGCACATGCGCGTTTTATGAATTGCTCAAGTTCAAACAAACATTATTAAATTCAATTTGTTCAAAACCATGTATTGTGATAGTTAATATAGCATATTGAAAAGTGATTTCAGAGATTATCTTTTAATTTTACACGTACTTGTAACACTTTTAAATCGTGCAATTTTGTACTTTATATAGTTCTTTTTAAAAAATGCAGTAAAAGTAATGAATACTTATATGGTCAATGCACATGATCTTCTTTTTCGATATGAGAGTGATAATTGAATTTGTGAACTCAGACTTCCATGTCATCCTCATTGCGTGCATATTTTTAAAACCAAACCATATACCGGGTATACTGTGCACAGCTCTGACCCAGTTAACATAAGCATGTTTAAAAAAACGTGTCAAAAATATTTCAGTAAATGTAATTAGAAACGTGATTTTATATGGTTCCAGATATATAAATAAAGCATTTTTGAAAACATTTCATTTTCTTCAGCGCTCTTAAATGTTGTTGAAACGTTTTAAAAACATTTCTTTGAAAATGTTCTTGGAACGTTTTATCAGAAATGTTTCAACAGTGAACAGAACCTGTTATTTAAAAACAAACAACAGATAGACATGAATATCTAAAGAAAATGTTAGAAATAGGGAAGCAAAGAAAGTGGTACAAAATTACGAAAGCCTAATATTGAGCTCAAGTGTTAGCTGAGAAATTTATTTTTTCGCGTTATAACGCGAAACTTTCGCGTTATAACGCGAAAATTTGTATGTATACAGTATGTAAAAGAGTTCAAATCGGAGCCCCGGTTGGACACCCCCAGCACAGAGTAGTTTCATAGCAATAACAATTTATAATATTATTATGAAATACATGTATATATATACGACGAAATTTCAATAAGAAAACAAGAGTAAATTTTTCAAGAAAATTTCGAGATTTACATGAAATACCTTGTCAATTCCAGGGACTACATGTTATGAACGATAGATGTGGGCATTACACGAAATCCCTTAATTTCGGGAAGTACTAAAATCTCGTATTATACTTATTCACTGTAACATATACACATAATATCACGAAATCCCTTGACAGGGAATAAATGTAATCAGAGATTTTACGTGGTTCCTGAAATTAAGGGTTTTCGTGTAATGCCTGTATCGATCAGTCATTACATAGAATTCCTGAAGTTGTCCAGGCGTTTCATGTATTTCCTGACTTTTTCCTGAATTTTTACATTGTACTTGTATTTCCGTAGCGTATTTTTGTCTTCTTTTGACTTTTGAAACCATTGATTTTTTGGTCCTTTGATGCTGAGTATCCTCTCTGACAAGTACAAAGGAATAATTATGTCAAATGAATAGAAATATTCAAGCTAGACTCTAGGTAATTTCCATTAAAATATTGCTCAAATTTAGGGTTCAATTTATTATTTTATGCAGAATGAACATAAAACCAAAGTATCAATTAAGAACCTAACTAACATGACTGATGATCAAAGTACTTGTAAACATAAACCGAAAATAGAAGAAACACTAGAAAGGTTTCTTGTTGCGGTTGCAACAAGAGTGTCTTCCTCCTATACAATATTTGGTTTGGAAATATGAAGGACGTCACATTACATGTATTTATATTATATATTTAAGTTTTCAAATAGCAGTAACATTAAATTTTCAAACCGATAATTGTTGGTAGGCAACCATTTGATTTTTTTTGGGGGGGGGGGGGGGGGGCAGGAATTCTATTGCCAGCCGGTAAATTTTTTTCAGCAGATTGTATGATGTTTAAATAGAACCTTTTCTAGATTTTTGTGCCTATGCGTATTAGGTCTCTGGTAGATACAGCTATGTGAACAGTTTGTATTTATATTAATTAATTTTTTGACTTTAAATTGTCTGGCACAAAGGACCAGCAAAAATTTCCATATCATGCAATGTATCCTTACTTTTGCATGGTCCGGGAAAAAAAAATTGCCGGCCCTTTGGGCCGGAATATTTTTTTCAGCATTTTTCAGAGCCGGGATTTTTTTTTTTTTTGCAGATTCTTCCTGCCCCCTTCCCCCATAAAAAAGGGGAGCTCGTAGCTGTAGAACCAATTTTCTTGAGAAGAGAAATGGTAATAACAAGTTACGTTCAATATATATATATACCATGAGGTTCTCGCTGTGCAGGTTCAAATTTGGACCCCCCCCCCCCTTCCCTTTTTTCAAAGTTTATTTTGAATTTCCATCATGGCGACATCGTTCAATATAAACAGAACTGTTTTCGAAAAACGAGGGGAGGGAAGAATGTTGGAGAAATTGTTCATCAATTTGTAAATAAACCAACCGAAAATTATGTTCCAACGTTTGCTAGAATTAGAAATTAAACTTGATGTTCAAAATATAGTTATTGAAGTTTAGAAACAGGTTTGTTACTTTGTAGGTTAGAAATCGGAATCAAACTACCACTTTTTGTGTGTAAATTCTGGTTTGTAGCTGATCTCTTCTAAATTAATCAACTGTTTTAAAATCAAATTGTGTATATCGAAATGTATTTATGAAATGCATATTCATCATTGCCGTGAAATCGGAATTTGAAAATCTCAATACTGCTTTTCTCGAGTCGGACTCGGACTACCAATTTTAGTGTGCGCCCGATCTGTTGGCGTGAAGGTGTATCGAAATACCCAACTCAAAATTTCGATGCTCATATCTTTTCAACAGTAAGAGATAGGAAAAATCAGAAAGACTAAATAAGACAGATATATGGATAAAAAATAATAATATTGAAATTTTTAGGAAACTTCATAAGCTTAATTTTTGTTTACTATTATAAGCAAAAAAGTGTCTTCCTCCTATGAACTTCTGAATTTGGAAATATGAAGGACGGTGAAGGACGTCATCGTAATAAATCGTTACAGTGTGCATCTAGCATTTCATATCTTGCATGGCTGTCGACTTTCAAAAAGAATGGAAATTGTAGATAGCAAAATACGAGATATTTAAGCTTACAAATAGCAAAACATGAAATTTTCGGTCCTTTTGAGTAATTCGACGCTCCCGTCAAATATTTGAATCTACTAAAAAACATGATAAAAAAAAATAACAGAGACCAAAAATAAAAAAGACCAATCTAGCTTTTACTCCAAACGTAACGTTGGAGAACTTTCATTGTCCTAGCTTACAGGGTTCTTGAGAAATCGCTGATCCAATTTTCCACGGTTACGAAAACAATAGGTCTTCCGACGGAAGTCGGAAGACCTAACTAGAAAGGTTTCTTGTTGCGGTTGCAACAAGAGTGTCTTCCTCCTATACAATTTTTGGTTTGGAAATATGAAGGACGTCACATTACATGTATTTATATTATATATTTAAGTTTTCAAATAGCAGTAACATTAAATTTTCAAACCGATAATTGTTGGTGAGCAAACCATTTGATTTTTTTTGGGGGGGGGGGGGGGGGGGGGGGTAGGAATTCTATTGCCAGCCGGTAAAATTTTTTCAGCAATTTTCTGAGCAGGCCATTTTTTTCAGCCATTACCAGAGTCGGAGAAAATTTTTCGCCGGTTCTTCGGGCCGGATTTAAACAAATTGTCAAATGTTGTGAATGTCTGTGTAAGTTAAACTCCCCGCTGTTACAGAGTATGAGTTAATAACCGTTCCTTCAGATGTCTCTTTGCAATTAGCGAATTTCAGACAGATTGTATGATGTTTAAATAGAACCTTTCTAGATTTTTGTGCCTATGCGTATTAGGTCTCTGGTAGATACAGCTATGTGAACAGTTTGTATTTATATTAATTAATTTTTTGACTTTAAATTGTCTGGCACAAAGGGCCAGCAAAAATTTCCATATCATGCAATGTATCCTTACTTTTGCATGGTCCGGGAAAAAAAAATTGCCGGCCCTTTGGGCCGGAATATTTTTTTCAGCATTTTTCAGAGCCGGGATTTTTTTTTTGCAAATTCTTCCTGCCCCCTTCCCCCATAAAAAAGGCGAGCTCGTAGCTGTAGAACCAATTTTCTTGAGAAGAGAAATGGTAATAACAAGTTACGTTCAATATATATATATAAATACCATGAGGTTCTCGCTGTGCAGGTTCAAATTTGGACCCCCCCCCCCTTCCCTTTTTCAAAGTTTATTTTGAATTTCCATCATGGCGACATCGTTCAATATAAACAGAACTGTTTTCGAAAAACGAGGAGAGGGAAGAATGTTGGAGAAATTGTTCATCAATTTGTAAATAAACCAACCGAAAATTATGTTCGAACGTTTGCTAGAATTAGAAATTAAACTTGATGTTCAAAATATAGTTGTTGAAGTTTAGAAACAGGTTTGTAGGTTAGAAATCGGAATCAAACTACCACTTTTTGTGTGTAAATTCTGGTTTGTAGCTGATCTCTTCTAAATTAATCAACTGTTTTAAAATCAAATTGTGTATATCGAAATGTATTTATGAAATGCATATTCATCATTGCCGTGAAATCGGAATTTGAAAATCTCAACACTGCTTTTCTCGAGTCGGACTCGGACTACCAATTTTAGTGTGCGCCCGATCTGTTGGCGTGAAGGTGTATCGAAATACCCAACTCAAAATTTCGATGCTCATATCTTTTCAACAGTAAGAGATAGGAAAAATCAGAAAGACTAAATAAGACAGATATATGGATAAAAAATAATAATATTGAAATTTTTAGGAAACTTCATAAGCTTAATTTTTGTTTACTATTATAAGCAAAAAAGTGTCTTCCTCCTATGAACTTCTGAATTTGGAAATATGAAGGACGGTGAAGGACGTCATCGTAATAAATCGATACAGTGTGCATCTAGCATTTCATATCTTGCATGGCTGTCGACTTTCAAAAAGAATGGAAATTGTAGATAGCAAAATACGAGATATTTAAGCTTACAAATAGCAAAACATGAAATTTTCGGTCCTTTTGAGTAATTCGACGCTCCCGTCAAATATTTGAATCTACTAAAAAACATGATAAAAAAATAAAAGAGACCAAAAATAAAAAAGACCAATCTAGCTTTTACTCCAAACGTAACGTTGGAGAACTTTCATTGTCCTAACTTACAGGGTTCTTGAGAAATCGCTGATCCAATTTTCCACGGTTACGAAAACAATAGGTCTTCCGACGGAAGTCGGAAGACCTAATTAGTATTTTTCAAACCATTAACTTTTCTCGATAATGCTTTTAAAAAATGCCTTAAATGTGTTGATTTCCAACTACCTTTCAGGTGATACATTAGTCCGACTTGCAGACCTGCGACGGTGTTATCTGTTTTTTCGTCTTCGAAGGCGAAAAAACAGAAAACACCGTCGTAGGTCTGCAAGTCGGACTAGTGATACATATGTATCTGAATCTGATATAATGTATATAAAAGTCATGAACGAACGCCCTGCCAAACATATAAGTATGAAATGTAATACGTCAATCATAGCTGTCTCCCGGTAAACACTTTTAGGCATCTCCCTTCCTTTATGTATTTGAATACTAAGATTTTTAATTGCGACAAGATTTTGGGACTAATCGAAAATCATTGCACTTTGGTACGAAAGCTTATATTGAGTTACATGGCCCAAGCAAGATTCACCTCGACGAAGAAGAGGGTGGGAGGGGAGGGGGTTATGCCGACTTGGTGTCCGCACTCAAGAAAACGGGACCTATATTTCACGCTTGAGCAACCAGGTTAAGTGAAATAATTCAGGTCCTTTATCAGCATATCTTAAGTTCTAAATCAACCAAACTTGCGAAGGTGATGCATCTACTTTAGTAAGGACGCATACTGTAATGCACGGTACGTATGCTGCATTTGACCTATATTGCATTCCTGAAAAACCAGTTTAAGTAAAATTGGACAGGTCCATTTCCAGTCTAAAATAAGTCCTAGATCATCAAAATTTGTGTTGATTATATGCATCTCAGAATCCTCCCTGCAATGCATGGTAGGGAAGCTGAATTTGACCTATATTTTACACTTGATTGACCATGTGAAGTAAAACAGGACAGATCCAGCTGTTCATGAGTCCTAGATCAACCAAACTTGTATGGGTGATGTATCCGAGGATGCTTACTGCAATTCTGGTTTGGATTATCTGAATCATACTTTATACTTCAGTGACAAGACCAGGTTACTCCAAAATACAAAGTTTCGCGATATAACGCATTAAGTTCGCGTTATAACGCGGAAAGTTCGCGTTATAACGCGTAAATTCGCGTTATAACGCGTAAATTCGCGTTATAACGCGTAAATTCGCGTTATAACGCGTAAAGTTTCGCGTTATAAGGCGAAAGTTTCGCGATATAACGCGTAAGTTTCGCGTAATAACGCGAAAGTTTCGTGATATAACGCGTAAGTTTCGCGTTATAACGCTAAAGTTTCGCGATATAACGCGTAAGTTTCGCGTTATAACGCGAAAGTTTCGCGATAAAACGCGTACGTTTCGCCTTATAACGCGAAAGTTTCGCGTTAAAACGCAAAAGTTTCTCGATATAACGCGTAAGTTTCGCGTTATAAAGCTAAAGTTTCGCGGTATAACGCGTAAGTTTCGCGATATAACGCGTACGTTTCGTGTTATTACGCTAAAATTTCGCGATATAACGCGTAAGTTTCGCGTAATAACGCGAAAGTTTCGTGATATAACGCGTAAGGTTCGCGTTATTACGCGAAAATTCGCGATATTACGCGAACGTTTCGCGATATAACGCGAAAGTTCGCGATATTACACGAAAGTTTTGCGATATAACACGTAATGTTCGCGTTTTAACGCGAAAGATCGCGATAAAACGCGTAAAGTTCGTGTAGTAACGCGAAGTTTCGCGATATAACGCGAAATATTATGCCCAATAATTTTTGCGATATTACGCGAAAGTTTCGCGATATATCGCGTAAAGTTCGCGTTATAACGCGTAAGTTTCGCTATATAACTCGAAAGTTTCGCAATATAACGCGAAAGTTTCGCGATATAACGCGAAAGTTTCGCGTTATAACGCGAACAAATAATTTTCTCATCTACCATTTGAGCTCAATAGGCTTTCGTACAAAATTGCACTTTCGTGTTATAGGTTTTTAGGTTAGTAACATTACCTTTACCTATTATTTGTAAGACCAAATATCCAATGTGGACTGTTGTGACTTCACTTCTGTCTTGATAAGGCGAATTATGATGAATTTTCTTTTTTGGAAAACAATATCTTAAAACTATTCAGCTACTCGTCCGCTGACGCTTGACAAGAGAAAAACTTGGCGCGGCCTTGTGGTCTGACAATGTTGCGTCGGCCTGAAGAAAACGAACGGTGCGCTGGAAACTTGGACTTTTGAACAGAGGTGCAAGGGGCACCAATGTCCATGCTATAGCTTCAATCTTATTAAAACGCGACTTGAACTTCCGCGTTCCGTGGAGAGTATCGTAGAGGAACGGACAAGCGCGGATCTAGAGGGGGGGTCGGGGGGGGGGGGTCCGGACCCCCCCCCCCCCTGGAATTTTCGAAACATTGCTAAATTTTTGTTATTAATATACATATTTCATAAGATTAAGTCCCAATTCCCTTTTTGTTGTCATAATATTTGAAAAATATATCATGAATTTGTATTAGAAACCTTTCATTTTGATAATATTTTACCGTCAGTATTTAAAATTTTTCTCTGGCTCGCTTCCGCTCGCCAGAATTTAATACATACATGTACGTTATTTTCGATTGATACTGCGCTTTTCTATACGATATACAACACATATACATTACAACTAGGTCAATAAACAAGGGCACTAAGGAAACGAAAAGAAACTGAAAAAGACACGAATAGTGGATTTTATTCTAATTCTTGGAAAAAGATTTCGCTGGCGCGCTATTGCTGCCATTTGTTGTATTTGCATATATGATTAGAACTGACAATCAATTTTTGAATCAAATAATATGATATGAAAATTTAAAATGTTAAGCTGTTTGCTCGCCATTGTACTCCAGTGACCTGTTTTTTAAATAATTATAGACAGAACTGACAATCATCAATAAATAACTTTATTTTCTTGCGTTCGCGTTTTTTTTTTTTTTTTTTTTTTTTTTTTTTTTTTTTTTTTTGCTCTTCAAAAAATTTGGACTTTAGGACCCCCCCCCCCCTCTGAAAAAAATTCCTGGATCCGCCCATGACGGAAGTTCAAGTCGCGTTTTAATAAGATTGATGCTAGCTTGTAATTCCATGAACTCGGGTCTGCATGACTAAAGGTAATTAAACGTTTCTTTGTCATCATTGTGATACTAAAAGAACTCGATTGTATCATTTCAAATATCTTCTCTCGTTGAAATAGCAAGAACATAAATATAAACCTACAGCCTAGGCTGTTTCACAATTTTTAAATTTGTCAATAAAGTTCCAGAGGGAACACATATAATTTAAAACTGTTTATAAAAAAAGAAATCTTTCTGCCAAAGTTTCGACCTACAGGCCTTTAATTTTAGTGCAATTGGATAAATGATTATTTTGACAAATTCTAAGAAGGAGGAGAGGGCTCTGTTCATGTTGCCACTGTGCATGAAATCACAGTAGATGGAGTCCGAAACACTTTTCATTATGATCCCTGTGGGTCAAACATCCGCCCCCCCCCCCCTCCTCGTGGGTCAAACACAAAGTCCAATGAAACACCTGCTGCTTTATAGTTGTTTGACAGACTCAAGACGTCTGAAATCGGAACCAAGAGAGCAGATTCGGGTTTAATATTTTAAAATAAATGCCAGTGTCTCTAATACGTTTGATTAAGCGGTGGATCTTAGCATCTAAATCCACATTGAATACCGAGGCGGCGAATACGAAAAAGAAAAGAACTGAAGAATATGTGACAGTGAAAAGTGTTGATTGTCCCTATATTTCATAGTTATTCCAACATGGCATTTGACAACACTGAGAGCATCGAACAGCTACAGTACAAACAAGTATATACATGACACATAGACACGGGCACCTGTTTATTGACCACGCCCCCTACCCTTTCTCACACCAGGCCACGTCCACAACACAAGGAGGGTTAAGATGGGGGGATACTATATAGGTGCCTGCGTAAACAGATATTTGAATTTTTTTCAACTGCTCTCGGAGGTTGCCACCGCAAGCCAATATTATGAATATAATCCCTTTTAAGTTTATGGCACAGTTAGTCTGTCAGTTTTAGTATGCTGTTGATGACTGTTAGCTCTTACCAGGCTATGGTAAGCCAGTCAATAGCAACATTATAAAATAACCTGTGCCAGAAATGCAAAAGGGATTACAAGCCAACGATCATAATGATTACTGGTGAAGAAGTAATTATCGCCGATTTTTAAAGCATTTTATGCTCTATTTTTTTTAATTTTTAATACTTTTACATGAAATTTGGATAACACAAACTTTAAGAACCTTTTACCTATACTTTCAGTGGCGGATCCAGCGCCCCCTTTGCCGGGGGGTCAAGGGGCGAATTTAGCCGATTTTTACTGAAAATGGACCAAAATATACCTCTTTTTGGAAAATTTTGGGTCAGTGCCGGGGGGGCGGGCGCCCCCTCCGCACCCCCTGAATCCGCCACTGACTTTCATAAATTTTTAAGAAATTCTGAAGACTGGTACAGGTTTATTAAGCAATTAAGAGCCAATCCGGCATAAAACCATGCAAAATCGTAAGAATCGTCCAAAAGGATCAGTGATTTTTTTCAGTAATTTGGGAATGGGGTCGGGGCCCGTGCAATTGGGAAAATTAACGACATTTGGGAATATTTTGGGAAGTACTAAATATAAAAGTAAAATGACACTTTATACAATCAAAAGTTCAGAATTGAATGTTTAATCATAGAATTTTCTTTTAAATATGATTTAATTTCTTCTGCTTACAACAGTATGGCAAATAATTAGTAAATTTACTACTTTTGAACCAGTAAATTTCACTATTTTCGCTGCTAATTCCATTTGAATGAAATTGGGAAAATTTAGAGCCACAATTGGGAAAAAAAGATACTATTTTTCATTGGGAATGGGGCCGAATAACGGCCCCAAAAAGGGGCAAAAAAAATCCCTGAGGGTGGTCAAAGTTTTACATTTTCAGGTATATTTCTGTAATCTATGATGAAAAACATTCGAGAAAAAAAATATTTTAAAATTCATTTATGTCCCGTTTTATAGTAATGGGCCCATTTTGTTTGTATGGCATAACGCCATTAAAAGGGCTCAAAAACAACACTAAAATAGCCCTATTTTCGTCATTGAATAAGATTTGATTTTGATATTCAATAACTCTTTCCTTGATAAAATCAGATAGTTACACAATTTATCTTCATGATAGTATTCGCAAAGATAAGATATTCGAATTGACTTGCCACCAGGGGGCGCTCTAATATGACTTATATTGGGATTTGACAAAAGCGTCCCTATTTTAAACATGAATAAAATCTATAAGAGAGAAAATTTTCCCACAAAATTACAGTATAATAAAGTAAACATATCATACTTTAATATATAAAATAATTGTCGCTGCCAAATGTATCTAAGATATGCAAATTCTTTCGAGAATAATCATTATTTTGCGAAATATGATAAAAACATTTAATGGAAAAATGTTCAAAAGATAAGCATGTTTGATCATAATCTAGAAAAAAATTCTATGACATCATCAAAATATATTCTAAAACTGATAAAAAATTGTTTTAGATCTTTTTCAATTTTCCTTATAAGCCCCATCATTTATTTAGACGATATTCGATATAGCCCGGAACAACGCCACCAAGTCAGGCTTTTAGTGATGACGTCACGAGGCCTTTTAGTGATGACGTCACGTGGCTTGGTTACAATGACGATAAAATAAGAACTTGACACGGATTTATAAACTATCGCATTAGAGTATAGGATTTAGAGTTTAGCTCAAGATTGCATAGCAAATCGCGTTCCCTCGTTTCTAGATGTGATTACATGTTAACCATCCCAAACCTTTTGAAATAATCTGATTGAAAAGAACGAGTCTCTAAAATCGTCGGTGCCGTGTTCAACTAAGTACTGGTAAGAGCGTCGAACCACTTATGGAAAGGTTCCTAGTTCGAGTCTCCCTGAAACAGGGACACTTAATCTCACATCTGTTGAATTTGAAGACGTTTAACTTCTGAATGTTCATCATAAAAGGATCACTATGCCACTGCTGGGTTCGTCTCATCAGAATTGTGACATGTATTTCCCTACAACGGGTCGTTGATTATACTCTTATATGATCTCTGTTATAAAGTACTAAACAAATTGTCCTGTCTGTGTATTGTTGACATGACTGTGGTATTTTCTTTAAAATATCGAAAATCGGAAAGAAAAGTTTTCTTTACAGCCTACTCTCTGCTCTTTTCATTGAATTTCTAAATCCGTTGTTTCATAGGAAATTGTGTTTAAAAAGTTCTTTCCCGTTGAAAACAATATGTTGAATTATAATTGAATTGATAAAATAAACGATATTTTCTTATAATGTTAGGTCGATCTTTCCTATAAACATAACAATTTATTTGTATTCCAGAGAAAAAAATCGGCCTGGTTGCACGAATGATCCTCACTCAACTTTCAAAGATTGATAAAACAAGTAAATCAATGAATTAACTACCGGTAAATATCCATTCCTTTTTTCGAGAAAACCTCGAACATTCTGTTATTTTCATGCATAAAACAAGAAGAAGAAGAAAAAAATATTTGATATGACTGTCTCGTTCTTGATTTCAACTCAAAGTCAAAGAGCGCAGTCAACCAAATCGGTCATCTATGGTTATGATGAGAAAAGTCTTAAGTTTGTTTATTCAAGGTCAAAATTTGGGGCAAATTTCAGGGGCCCTGATCTGACAACCTCTCCGTCATATTTCTTAACCACCATCCACTCCCCCTTCCCGCGTTAAAAAAAAATCTTACTGAAAAAAGCACTCTTCCCCGGACCCCCCCCCCCAAATCACTCTAAATCCTTGCGTTTGTATAAGCTGTTTTGCTCCGTATTCATCCACTCCGGTCCGTAATTGCGTGTAAATTATAAGAATAATCACTTTCTTTTATACAATCTCGATTCTTTTTAAAAATGATATTCTCCTTCATATCTGTAATTCATAAAAGGTATTTCTCCTTCGAAGTGTTGATATATCTTGTACAAAAGCAGAGCGGTCTTCGTTCTATAAAAATGTACTTTTATTGAAAAGAAAAAAAAGAAGAGTTCACGGAACTCTATCTTTCAATAAAAAAAATTGTAAAAACAATACAAAACACAAAACGAAACGACAACAAAAACAAAAACAAAAAACAAACAAAACCAAAAAAACCCCGACCCCCTCCCCTCCGAAAAAAAACCCGCAAAATTATACAGAAAAAAAAAATAGAAAAACTCCTGGGCTAATCTAAGGGCGTAGATCTACATGTATACATTATATGCCTTTCAAAGATCAAAGAAATATAGAATTTCATTGTATATAACTTTTCTGCAAAAGCGTAATTCTTACATTGTTAGTTTGTGTTCTGAATATGAAAAGAAATGAAGAAATGATATGATGAAATAAAATAATGATGAGGAGGAATGATACGGAGAAGCGAAAAAAGGGAGATAATTTCTTCGCTTCCTCGCATCATTTCCTCACTTCAATTTTAAAATTTCTGAAAGTTTTCAATAATTTTCTTCGATAACATTTTTCATATTTATTCCCAACTATCGATTACACAATTTTGAACAGAGTTTGACCTTGACCTGCGTGTGAAAAGGCATGATCAAATCAGCTGTGGTCACAACTCGTCGCACGTGTATGAGTATTTTTACGTGTGCAGTCTTTCGGATTACGTATGCGGTCGTTGCGTTACATGTATCGGTTCGCCACCATACGGATTTGGGTTCAGTCACAAAAAAAAACATGCAGAACTCTCGCTGCGTACGGTCTCGATCAGTGCATTCTACGGATTCACCAAGAAGCAAGATACGCACGTTGTGAGTTTCAAGTACATTCAACGCCCCGTGACACAAATGATGCCGTTCGCCTTAATATATTATTATCATACATGTATGTATATAAAGATCTAACTGTATAATTCAGTGATAATGAAAAGAGACCCCCTTCTCAAAAGAGTGGACGTATGTGTCAAATCTACTCCTGTCATACTTCAGGGTCATTGTTGCAAGTTATGTTATTATTTGTTTGTTTGTTTTTTAATCATATTGATATTTAAAAAAAAATCCACAAGACGTCACGGAGACAATTACAGCTAAATGTTGATCTTTGAAATAGACATTTCACGGCATGCATTTCTACTTCCTATGAAGTTTACACTCATTTGTTTGTATTTTTGAATTAAACTATATTTCTGTATTTAATACATGTGCATGTATGTTTGAGCAGTATGTTCAAACTCATTTGACAGGTTTTTTTTTAAATAAAAAAAGCTATTTACGTCTATTTTTCGTTCGCATTTTTACGACGCAAAAATTCACTTTCATGCCTAACTTTTTAACTGTCTATATCTCGATACATAATTATTTGGCATCGGTGGATTTTTGAGATATTTATAAGATTAAAGCAAAGAGTTAAAAAATGAAATTTGAAGAAAATCAAACTTCTCTTACAAAAGATATCGGTGCGTGAAAAACGTCTAAAATGTTGTTTTCTTGTTAAGCTGATTTTTAATGCATATTTTAACTGTCTATATCTCGATACTTGATTATTTGGCATCGATGGATTTTTGATATATTTATGAGATTAAAGCAAAGAGTTGAAAGATGAAATATGAAAAAAATCAAATTTCTCTTACAGAAGATATTGATGCGTGAAAAACATCTAAAACGTCGTTTTTTTCGTTAAGCTGATCTTTAATACATATTTTAACTGTCTATATCTCGATACGTAATCATTTGGCATCGGTGGATTTTTGATATATTTATAAGATTAAAGCAAATAGTTGAAAGATGAAATTTGATAAAAATCGAACTTCTCTTTTAGAAGATATTGGTGCATGAAAAATGTCTAAAACGTCGTTTTCTCACTGAGCTGATTTTTACCTCTTTTCAAGATACGTTGTGGCTGTCTTTGGAAATTTATTTTTCATATATAATGTTATCCTAAGATAGAATAAAATGTTATATTTCAATATATCAACAACAATATTTAGTCCAATTCAATTTATACTTTAAATTTTAGAGAAGTATATCAGCGAAAATAGGGATATTTCTACGTCCTTTTTGTAAATTTGGTGGGAAAAATGATGGGGTGGCATATCTCTGTAACCATGGACATTTGAACGAAAATATTTGACAGAATTATTCCTAGTCATTTATATATTAGAATAACTTAAAATCATTAAATTTGGTTACTAGGTCATTTGGATCAATTTGCATGGTTTTATGCCAGATTGGCTCTTAAAATGCACTAGTTTTCAGCCCTCTTTAAAGAGGTTGGAGAAGCAATTATCGCTGTGTGGGGTCATTCTTGTCTAATGTCCACAATATTTCAACTAAAATTATACCGTCATATTCCTCTATTCTTTCTCTAATCAGTTGTGATAAAAATTATTGAAAATATTTTGAAATTTCTTCGATGATTGAGAAAGAGGACAGCAAGGTGCACCCCCATTGCCCCCGAGGAGCTCAGGGGAAGACAATGTATCTTCATAAAATTTAGCTGATAAAACCTTAGCTTACATCGCATGGATTCATTTGAAATTTCACATACAGTTTATTAAACATTGGAAGTGTAAGTGTTGAAAAAATCAAGTCTTTTTCATCCGTAGAACTGAAGATATGGGCAAACGGCAATAATTACTGCTCGGCGATAACTTCTTCCTGACCAGTAGTGCTGAACCAAGTAATTATTTTTATGCAATTATTTATTTCATTTTCGTATGATTGATTGTCACTTAAGTAGAGATGGTTATGTTTTGAGGTATTTTTTTTCTCTCGGACCCATATCCAACTTCAAAGTTCCATGCACTTACTGTCTTATATGTATTGATGATGAGAAAACATGCAGAAAATTTGCATTGTTAAAAATTTTCTTGTCAGTATTTTTCACAATTTCAGCCTTCCAATCTTTTATGCTGGTTTTTAGATAAATATTTAAATCGATAATCGATCGGTATATCTTTTCTGATTATTCTCTGATTAATGATACTTGAATGTGCAACACTTATGACCATGATGACAGTTCTGAATTTCAATTTGCTGGCTTGAACTGTTGATTTGTCAAAACATACATATACTTGTATCGTTGAGGTAAATTTTATTCAAACTAATATCAAATATAGAAATTTATCCCGCCTCTGGCAAATTTCTTGCAATCTGATTGGTTGAGAAGAACCAAATATTATGTTGTATTATTTTACTAACAGGATATTATTTTAATATCCTGCTTCTACTAAGACGCTTTATGCTTTTGACGTCACCAAAATGCTTTAAAATATGTTGATGTAACATACACAAACCAAAAGCCATCAGCGGGATAAATTCGTTATACAGTGTTCGAGATACAAAAATATTGGGTCGATGAAAAAAGTTGTATTAAGCTTGGCTTCGAACGAATAATACCTGTACCATAGTCCATAGGCACATAGATATTGGACTGCATATATTGAGTCTTTGCGGAAAACAGAGTTATCTCCCATTTGAGATGGTATCTGACGTAAAACTATTATGACGTCATGAAAATGGTATGATTAAAGCCAAGTTTTTACCGTCATTTCCCAGAGTTCTAGGATTGTTTCAGTAGAATTTTATGATGTCACAATTAGTCTATGTCAAATACCGCCCCAAATGGGAAGTAACTCTGTTTTTCGAAAATTGGGAATATTACATCTGGTATTTCTATTCATTTCTTTATTTTCTTTTTTGTAGAAATTGAAGGCAGCAGTTTACTATAGTACTATGAAAATCAGTGAACAGAGTATCGAACAAGAGGAGGTAACTCTTGGTAGACAGGCCATCGCTGGGATTGCAGAAACTGTATGGAAGCAGTGTCAGCAAATGGCCACAGATTTAGAATCCTTTGCAAAGTAAATATTTCAAGTCAAACGTGTGCGTGCCAAACTACTATGTAAACAATACTTTAGAGGCAATAATCTGTTTTGTTGTTTTTTTTTTTTTCTAAATTTTACATTAAATTCCAGATTAATCGTCTAAAAACCTCCCAAAATAGTTCATCTCTTAATTTTCATCATTTAACTCTGTGTTCATGTTGATTGGTCATCTTCGAGCTGTTGAAAGTTTGTCAATACCATACTGTTTTGAATAATTATTGATATCTAATTCAGCTATTCAGACATAAGTCCTACTTGTATTATTATTTTAGACATGGCAAGAGGACGACTGTGACAGTAGATGATGTTAAATTGCTGGTCAGAAACTCTCCAACATTAGTAAGTACACTACATGGAATTCTGTTAACCTTATTTTAGCTCGCCTGGACAAAAAAGTCCATAGAGCTGATGCCATACCCTCCGCTTCATTGTCATCGTCATCGTTGTTGTCATTGTCCGTAGACAAAACTTTAACCTGGGCTATATCTCTTGAACTATAAGGGATAGGGCTTTGCTATTTCACACGTAGATTTCTTGTGACGAGACCTTTCATTTAAGACCATGACCTTTGACCTAGTGACCTTGACCTTGGACTTTGACCTACTTTTAAAAAACTTAAACCTTCACCTGTGGCCTGTCCGTCTGTCTGTCTGTCTGTCTGTCTGTTTGTCCGAAAAAACTTTAACATTGGACATAACTTTTTGAATGGGAAATGATAGGGCTTTGATTTCTCATGTGTATTCCTTGTGACAAGACCTTTCCGTTGATATCAAAATTGTTGACCTCATGACCTTGACCTTGACCTTTGACCTACTTTTCAAAAACCTTTAATATTGGGCATAACTTTTGAATGGTCAGTGATAGTGCTTTCATATTTCACATGTGCATTCCTTGTGACAAGACCTTTCCATTGATACCAAAATATTGACCTATTGACCATGACCTTGACCTTTGACTGATTTTTCAAAAACTTAAACATTGGGCGTAACTTTTGAATTGTAAGTTATAGGGCTTTGATATTTTACATGTGTAATGGTTATGTTAAAGTCTTTCTATTAATACCAAAATATTTTACCTTGACATTGACCTTTGACCTACTTTACAAAAACTTTCACATTTGGAATATCTTTTGAATGGTAAGTGATTGGGCTTTGATATTTCACATGTATATTCTTTGTCACAAGATTTTTCCATCGATGCCCAAAAAATTTTAACCCAGTGACCCTGACCTTGGCCTTTCACATACATGTACCTAACAGAAAATGGTGTTTATACTAACAAAGATGCCACCGGGGGCATTTGTGTTTCACAAACACAGGCTTTATATTTTTTCACATTTACTCTTTTTATTTGGTCTGGTAAATTTTTGTGACCCTGACCTTGGCCTTTCACATACATGTACCTAACAGAAAATGGTGTTTATACTAACAAAGATGCCACTGGGGGCATTTGTGTTTCACAAACACAGGCTTTATATTTTTTCACATTTACTCTTTTTATTTGGTCTGGTAAATTTTTGTCCGGTCTGGTAAAGAACATTTGTTTACCAGACCGAATTTCTGGTAAAAATCTGAACACCTTTGCGAACACTGATGTAGGTACAATGGTCTTGAGAGTTACAGCACTCACAATAGAGCACAAAATTAAGCATCGACAGACCCCTAGCAATCTAGAGGTGGGACCAGGTGCCCTGGAGGAGTAAGCATCCCCTGTTGGCTAGCCGCAGCCGCCCTCGATGTTTAAGCACGAAAATGTCATATATAAAATTCATTCACTGTCTGACGTTATGTCTTTATAGAAAGTGCTATGGCGACAATGTCAGGGAAATATATTCAAAGCACTTACTGTCAAACCCCTTACGGGGAACTTTTTTACGAGCTCCACACGGCAAAGGGCGTAAGTGTGAGACAAATGAGTTAAAGAAGATCCAAGTCTCAATGTCCGCATCTGGTCAAAAACATTAACCAGGACTATATTTCTTCAACTGTAAGGGATACAGTAGGGCTTTGATATTTCACATGAAGATTTTTTTATGACAAGACCTTTCATTTGAGACTTATGGCTTTTGACCTAGGTGACCTTGAGCTTTGACATTGACCTCCTTAAGAATCACTTTAACTTCAACTGTAAGAATAGGGCTTTGATTCAGGTATTTCACATGTAGATCCCTTTGAAGATAACTTTTCACTTGAGACCATGAGTTCTGACATCTTGACCTTGAACTTTGACCTACTTTTATGAAACTTTATTGTTTCACAAGTTGTTTCCTCATGATAAGAACTTTCATTTGATGTTATGCTCTAATCTAAAGACCTTGAACTTTTACCTGTAGGTTGCTATTTACAAGATAACACCAAGGATTTTTTTTGCCTCTTTTTGGGGCTGTTATTCGGCCCCATTCCCAATAAAAAATAGGGTTTTTTTCCCCAATTATGGCTCTAAAATTTCCCAATCACATATAGATGGAATTATCACCTAAATTAGTGAAATTTACTGGTTCAAAGGTAGCAGATTTACTAATTATTTGCCATATTGTTGTAAGCACAAGGAATTAAATCATATTCAAAAGAAAATCATTTGATTAAACATTAAATTCTGAACTTTTGAATGTATAAACTGTCATTTTACTTTTACATTAGTACTTCCCAAACTATTCCCAAACGTCGTTAATTTTCCCAATTGCACGGGCCCCGACTCCATTCCCAAATTACTGAAAAAAATCACTGTAACACGTAGCAAGCTACATGTACATGTATATTGTCCTTCTGTCAGTCTTGTAACGTTTATATTGAAGCTCCCTCATTTGTCAGAGATGCATGAAAAGCAAACAGAAGGAAAACAACAAGCCAAAAAACAAAGGAAGCCATCAAAAAAGAAAAGCACAACATCAACATCTGCTGCCATGGAAACCGATGAAGATTCAAATATGGTGTGAAATTCATTATATGGACTGGAGCATGGTCTGAAACATATACGAACAGATGTAGATGTATATGCAAATCTTCATAGTTACTTAAGTACTTGAATGGAGTAAATCATAATTATGCAATGTTTGTGCATTTTTATGTCTGAATACTGTATATTAAACATCTTAACTTGAAAAAAAAAACCTAACAGTTTTTGCAAATTTCAAGTTCCTGTGGAATTTGCCACTGAATGCCAAATTGCAGTAGACTTTTTTTTAAACCGTTTTGTCATTCTTCAATTGTTACAATAAATCAAAAGTATGATAAAAGGATTTGATGTCTGTAGTCTACTTCATCCCCTGAATCTATACAGATATGGCAGTGTTCTCAGTAACACGCTTAGATGCATCCCGGGGAACATCAAAGATGGCTCGGGATACAGCATTTTGAAAAGTGGCACCTCCAGGTAATGGATAATGGAAACTTTTCAAGGGATGGGGGTTTGAGCAAAACTTATATGTAAAAATGGGGGAATTAGCATTTTTATTTTTTACGAACTACAGAAGGGGTGGGGTTTGTCTCCTTATGCACAAGCTGTAGGAGATATATATGTGAGATTAATTTATTATTTGCAATCAAAGATAAATGAGTTCATTTATGAAATTGTCAAGAGAACTGCAAAGTTTTGAAATCCCAAGAATGAGTGTAACACTGAAGATCCAAAATCAAACGAAACTAGAAAAATTCTCAGTTGATTGATATGAAAAAAAATATCATAAGTAAATTTTAATTCATTTTCATAATTTATAGTGAATTTTCTTTGATAATTCAATGAAATGGAAAGCTATATTGTATGGTATAAATTGTTAACTACAATGTATATGTCAAATTTATGAATTAAATATATGAATTAAAAACTTCTGTCTTTGTCTTGATTAGTATGTTTTCTTGATCTGTACATATATTTGTGGGAGTTATGGTTCTTTGAACTTAGAAATTTATATGTTCAACGAGGATGAACATTTTGTTATGTATATTTTTGCAGGAGTAATGAAATTTGAAGCATCTTGTCATTGCTAAAGCTATGCAACCATGCAAACTTTTGAGGAAAGTAGATGTGGTATATAAGAAAGGGAAAGAGGGAAATTCAGTACATTTAAAGGAGTTTTGAAGATAGAAATTATATACATATATCATATTGAAAAATATTGACACTACAACTGCTCCAAGTAACTAAATTTATAAGTGAATTGACTTCAGGATTCTTAGATGAACTGTTGCTTTGTATGCTGCATCTGACATACATTTTCCGCTTCAGTGACTTGGTGAAGAAGTTTTTGGTAGCGCTACATTTGAATACTGGTACTCTTGATAAGTGTCCAAACTTTGACCTTTGGTTCATCTGTGAGTACTGCATGAGGACTCGTACATTGTGTGCTGCATCGTGACCTGTATTTGCTCTATGAGCGACTTCGTGAAGATGGTTTGGGTAGCCCTTCATTTTAATACTTGTACTCAAGTATCCAAAGTTTGACCTTTGGTTCATCTGTGAGTACTGCATGAGGACTCGTACATTGTGTGCTGCATCTGACCTACATTTGCTCTATAAGCGCCTTGGTGCAGATGGTTTGGGTAGCTCTTCATTTTAATACTTGTACTCAAGTGTCCAAACTTTGACCTTTGGTTCGTCTTTGAATACTAATGACTTGTCTTATAAGTATGCTGCATCTGACCTTCATTTGCTGCTTTAGAAACTTTGTGAAGAAGTCTTGGGTAGTTTAAAGTACAAGTGTACTAGTACTCGAGTGTCAAAACTTTGACCTTTTATTGTTTATGCATCTTTGAATACTAGTACTAGTGCATTGTGTGCTGCATCTGACCTACATTTCCCACCGGAGTGAATGTTTCCGGTAGTCCAGTATTAGATTTCGAGTGCTAAATGCTTCAATGACCATGACAATTTGGTTCATCCTTGGAAACTTAGATGGATCTATCCATTTGGTGCTGCAACTGACCCTTAATTTTCTATTTGAGTGACTTGGTTAAGAACTTAAGGGTAGCTCCATAATGGACATGTATACATTCATGTGATCATACTCGGGCCTCTGACTTATCGTTGGATACTGATAGGATGCTATATCTGACCTACATTTTTTGCTTGGGTGAATCGGTCAAGAATTTTGCGATAGCTCAGTAATAATCTACTGATCAACGTACCAACTTAAAACTTTTGTTACATCTTTGATACCAAAATGAACCATTGAACTTGGTTCTACATCTGACAAGGAGTTTCAGTGACTGTGTTTAGGAGTTCAGCGTAATAATACTCGAGTAACAAGTTTGGGAAAGTTTCATATTCGAATGAAAAATTCATTACGATGCAGTCTAAGTCATAAATTCAGAAATAATAATTTTAATACAAGATCACACGTTTCTGTGCGTATGCTTTTATCGTTCGTTGGTCCATTTAGTGTACATGTACTTGATTAAGTGTTCTGTGTTCCGTCGTCGTTGCTGAAGTTGGTTTGTCTGATGTTTTTTTTTTTTTTTGGTTTTTTTTTTCAATGCCAATATGGTCCTTGCAAGTCGGTCTTGCTCAAGGTATATGAATCCGAATAAAACGATATGTTGTGCGCACTTAATCCGTTAAAACGATATGTTGTGCGCACTTAATCCGTTAAAACGATATGTTGTGCGCACTTAATCCGTTAAAACGATATGTTGTGCGCACTTAATCCGTTAAAACGATACGTTGTGCGCACTTAATCCGTTAAAACGATATGTTGTGCGCACTTAATCCGGATAAATACACATGTGTAGTAGATGTTCGTACAAAGTCGATTCCGGATGCAAATTTATATGTTGTCCTTCATGACTGAATGGGGATTTTTAGTCCTCTTTGTTCAAATGTTCTATTTTGTCTTTTGTTTGTGTGGTTGTTTTGTGTTGTTTTCTTTGTAGCAACCTTGTGTGTGTTCCGCTGTGATCTCTATAGTACGATCTTGTGGAAGATTCTCGCCCTATTCTTCGCATTGTGATGCTTGCATGCTATTGGACTCGACCGTGTGCCAGGTACAAACTCTGATGTACTTTTGTCTCTATGATTACATGCGCCTATAAACTTCTATTGAAACACCATGCCTTTCTCATTTATCTTGTGCGGATGTAATGCGCTTTATCACGTCTCGTATTAAATTCAGTCAATGACGTCACAGTATAACAGTCACGTGGTGTCCTACTTTGACACTGAGGTAGGTCACTAAATTTTCAAACGTCAAAAATTACAAAGAAAAATACAAAATGGTTCTCGACGTGATGTATCTCCGGCCTCAACCCCCTCCTCAACCCCCCCCCCCCCCCCCGCCCCCATTTACACTCCTACTCAAACACAAATTTACACACCTACTTTGAGTTAGAAGTATGACAGGTAAATAAATAGGGCTATAACTAATAGTAGTCAAGGCAACCTGGATTTGTATGAGAGTCTGTTCCACTGTGATCACTGTAAACAGGGCTTTGTTGAAGATCTTTATCATATCTCTGTTCTTCAAATCAGAATGCTTGGATGGGCTAGCGTATCAAATGCAATCTCTGACGTGCTTTTGTCTTAAATATTATTTATCGACTTCTTTTGAAATGCCTCGCCTTTTTTCTTGAGTCAGAATTGGTATTTAAATGGCATCCACCTACATGCAACACTTTTGAAATATCAGCTCAAGCATTAACCTTTTTGCAAGTCGGCAATCATTTCAAATTGGGCCCAATTGGACACGTTAATGAAAACACTAGTAGTATATTATTTATTTGTTAAATGGAGATACAACCAACCTTTCAGAAACTGATTTGAAATTTCACTGCAAGTGGGAAATAAATCTGGCAAAACGTTAATATTAGTATTATACCTTTATTGAAATATTGCTTTCTACGGTTGCCGACTATGTACTAGTATTGTGCACATGTTGTTGGATGCCGTCGAGGGTTGCGTGAGTGGCTTCACTTGGTTAATTATTCCATTGATTGTACTTTCACGCTTTTGTAAAGAATCACATTTTATAAAGATTTATTAGAATCTCGGAACACTTGTCTCTAAGCAGGTGACATTAACTTTCATTTGATGGCGAGTCATGATTGTAGACTTGGCCTTGCAGGTGACCTTGACTCCCATTTGATGGCGAGTCGTGATGGTAGACTTGTTCTTTCAGGTGACCTTGACTCTCATTTGATGGCGAGTCATGATGGTAGACTTGGTCTTGCAGACTTTGACTCTCATTTGTTTGCGAGTCATGATGGTAGACTTGGTCTTGCAGGTGACCTTGACTCTCATTTGATGGCGAGTCATGATGATAGACTTGGTCTTGCAGGTGACCTTGACTCTCATTTGATGGCGAGTCATGATGGTAGACTTGGTCTTGCAGACTTTGACTCTCATTTGATGGCGAGTCATGATGGTAGACTTGGTCTTGCATGTGACCTTGACTCTCATTTGATGGCGAGTCATGATGGTAGACTTGGTCTTGCAGACTTTGACTCTCATTTGATGGCGAGTCATGATGGTAGACTTGGTCTTGCAGGTAACCTTGACTCTCATTTGGTGGCGAGTCATGATGGTAGACTTGGTCTTGCAGGTGACTTGACTCTCATTTGTTGGCGAGGAATGATGGTAGACTTGGCCTTGCAGGTGACTTGACTCTCATTTGTTGGCGAGGAATGATGGTACACTTGGTCTTGCAGGTGACTTTGACTCTCATTTGTTGGCGAGTCATGATGGTAGACTTGGCCTTGCAGGTGACCTTGAATCTCATTTGTTGGCGAGGGATGATGGTAGACTTGGCCTTGCAGGTGACCTTGACTCTCATTTGGTGGCGAGTCGTTGTGGTAGACTTGACCTTGCAGGTGACTTGACTCTCATTTGATGGAGAGTCATGATGGTAGACTTGGCCTTGCAGGTGACCTTGACTCTCATTTGATGGCGAGTCATGATGGTAGACTTGGTCTTGCAGGTGACTTGACTCTCATTTGATGGCGAGTCATGATGGTAGACTTGGTCTTGCAGGTGACTTGACTCTCATTTGATGGAAAGTCATGATGGTAGACTTGGCCTTGCAGGTGACCTTGACTCTCATCCGATGGCGAGTCATGATGGTAGACTTGGTCTTGCAGACATTGACTCTCATTTGTTGGTGAGTCATGATGGTAGACTTGGTCTTGCAGGTGACCTTGACTTTCATTCGTAGGCGAGGGATGATGGTAGACTTGGCCTTGCAGGTGACCTTGGCTCTCATTTGATGGCGAGTCATGATGATAGACTTGGTCTTGCAGGTGACCTTGACTTTCATTTGTAGGCGAGGGATGATGGTAGACTTGGCCTTGCAGGTGACCTTGGCTCTCATTTGATGGCGAGTCATGATGGTAGACTTGGTCTTGCAGGTGACTTGACTCTCATTTGATGGCGAGTCATGATGGTAGACTTGGTCTTGCAGGTGACCTTGACTTTCATTTGTAGGCGAGGGATGATGGTAGACTTGGCCTTGCAGGTGACCTTGGCTCTCATTTGATGGCGAGTCATGATGATAGACTTGGTCTTGCAGGTGACTTGACTCTCATTTGATGGCGAGTCATGATGGTAGACTTGGTCTTGCAGGTGACCTTGACTTTCATTTGTAGGCGAGGGATGATGGTAGACTTGGCCTTGCAGGTGACTTGACTCTCATTTGATGGCGAGTCATGATGGTAGACTTGGTCTTGCAGGTGACTTGACTCTCGTTTGATGGCGAGTCATGATGGTAGACTTGGTCTTGCAGGTGACCTTGACTCTCATTTGGTGGCGAGTAATGATGATAGACTTGGTCTGGCAGGTGACCTCGACTCTCATTTGGTGGCGAGTCATGATGGTAGATTTGATCTTGTATATGACCTTGACTTTCATTTGTTGGGGAGTCTCATCAAGCTCGATCATTCTTGCAAGTTTGATAAATTGTGATACATATTGATCAACTGATAGCCCTGTATATGTGAAAGTGTGCATGACTACCAGACAGACGAATGACCCCCAATATCACACTCTTCCATTGTTGGCATAACAGTCTCAACTTCAGTTCTGCGCTTGGCACCAACCATTTGCATGCACTCTTCGAATGTTATTCCGACTCCTCGTGCAATTGCATGCATGAGCTCGCCCATGCCAGCAGAGCACGGACTGTTTTTCACACGCCCTGTGTGCTATTTGGGCCCTGCATTTTACTATCTTGTTTGCGTCTCTATCTTAGAAAAAGAGGCTATGATACAAAACAATTACAAGTGCGTTATTTTTTTAGACTACTAGGTAACCGGACAAGACTGGGCGGGTTGTGCGTATGTAATCCGGATAACTACACGATTTTCTCCTTATGTGGCAGATCACCGTCCAAAGTAGGTACCGTTTGAAATCACGTTGGGCTTGTTGGTTTATGAGTAGTCTTTTGTGTTAGGTGTTTGATACCGACGTTGGTGGGCTGTGATCCACATGGATTTATCGCGCTTCCCGGTTGCTTGATGTACTATGGGTATACTTGATGTACTATGAGTTATGGGTTACAAGACCCATTACAGTACATCAAGCAATCGGAAAGCGCGATAAATCCCTGTGCTGTGACCCTTGTCCCTTTTGCTGTGCTTGACAACTCTAGTGTTTCACAAGGGGACGTTTTCCTGTTGGTGCTGCAACCGAGTTCTATTGGAGATTCAATCCTTTCTTGTGAGTCATTGATAAAGAAGACAGCAAAACAAATATCGTAAAATTAGAATTTTAATGATTGGATTATTAGCTTACACACTCTACCATTCAATTCGTCATTTGCCATTTTTCATCATGTAAACATTAAAATGTATAAAAGGGGGGAGGAATCTTCTTAGAGTTCTGTACATATAAAATCCGTCAAGAAATATAGTGTGTGCATTTGTTAAGGAACTGAGGCGATAAAATATATTTTGTCAACAAAATTATAATATTTATCTTGTTTAATACCCTCTCTATATATAAGACCGAATTTTGTGCGTACTAGTACCTCTTGCCAAGTATTGAAAAAGCAGTCTGAAAGCTTTGGTAGAAAATCTTGCAAAATTTTGTACATAAGCGATGCAATACTCTAATATCTAGGGATAAAATTGAAGTTGAAAAATATTTCTACAATACGTCTATTTTTTTCCCCAGGAACCTGCCTGGAAATGTTTGTAGTTGTATGTAAAATTAGATTTTGATTTATGAAGCTAATGAGATACACAAAAGCTGAATTCAGAAAATGAGCAAATTGTAGTTTGTGACCACAAGAAAAAAAAGCTGAACGGAAAGGAAAGGAGGCCGGGGAGAGGGGGGTATATTTTTGTACAAGATATTGAAGACTGAGAAGCTCTGAAAATAGCCTGAATCTGCAACAAATACATGTATATTTATGTAAATCTACCAACTGGAAAAGCAGCGTCACGTTGCCATACTTTCATACAACATACTAACTTAAGTAAACAATCTAATACAATATATTCACTAGTTTAAAATCATAACAACAAGTACGAATATGCAGATAGAGAAAAAAAGTCCCTGATTCTCCGAGAGATACATATCATATATAATATATATATATTTCAACAACAAGTTGCACTATAATATCCAGTCAGCGTTACTCTGTAACCATGGCAACAAGGGAAAAAACTGTGTTTTTTACCCTTAAACCAATCGAAGTCTGTCACAAAACAATGAGTGTTTCAGCCAAAATGGCCGTCATTTGTAATTTCTATTTCAAAAATAACAAGTTTAGCTATGATACATATTACATCAATTAATATAAACTAATTGTAACGAGATTCACGTGAAGAATGTATAAAATGTTAATCATCCACCGATGGAAGCGTTCCCATGGAAACACAAAAATAAACTTCCTGCCGTGAAGTGCGCATGCTCAGATGATAATGAGAGGTAAAATTGCAGCTAAGTTTGCTGTGGGCTATGATTTTCCACCTAATACGTCATTTCCGTTACCGGTCATTCCGCACTGAAGGTTATATTTCCTTTTTATGGGTTATTTTTCCGAGATCTGGCAAGCGAAGTCAGTGCCATTACAGCACTTATTTCTTTCAAATGAATATCTTCTTGTCGTCTGCAAGAAAAAGAAAATAGAGTAAAGGTCAATGACAAATCATCATACCCGAGATGTTTCAAAATCAGGCCTAAAGGATGACATTTTTTTTTGTATTCGAGTTTTAAGCAGCCAATTTTTTTATGGTCTTACGTAGTTTCACCACGAGAACCATAAAAAAAACCAGGTATAAATTGCGACTATAAAATCATACAACTAATGCCTACAATTAATTCCAAATAAGTATAATAAATGTTATTTCCATTCCAATTCGCCTTCTTTTTCATACGGTCAGTACTCAGTGTAGCCAAGGACGTGACATCGAAGTTGATTCGAGGATTTGTATGTACATGATTTATGATTTTATGATCGCACATTGAATTGAGTCAGACAATTAAATTGCAATGTTGCACATGGCGTGATAAAGAACATTAAAATTTGCGAATTACTTGATAAACAGGTTATTTTAATTTTATTATTAATTTTATGCAGTACTTATCAGAAATTGATCTCAAAGATATTTTTTTTGTATTTTTCAATTTCGCAACTTTTCTAATGCAAATGTGTATTTTTTTTTTCAATTTCAATTTCAATGTTGTTTTTCAATTTTTCAATTTGAATTTTTCAATTTCGCAACTTTTCTAATGCAGATGTGTTTATTTTTTTCAATTTCAATTTTTGATTTCAATGGGTTTTTTTTTTCAATTTTTCAATGTCGCAACTTTTCAAATGCAGATGTTTCTAAAAGATATGGACGGGATAAATGCAATACGAATTATGTACATGAGGTTGAAATGGTCATATTGAAAACTGACCTGTCTCCAGATATGTGGCGCCTCCTTGCGGCAGCTTCGAGATCATCTACAGATTCTGAAAAATACAAATCAATTACATGTAAAGTGACTAAATACCTATCTTTGCGAAATACAAATCAATTACCATGATTACATGTAAAGTGACTAAGTACCTATCTTTGCGAAATATGTACGCAAAAAAAAAATATGTCACATCCCCTTGCTAATAGCAGATACCTAAGCAGTGCTACAAAGATGCGGCGGACTTTGTCATATAATTTTAAAAAGACAATTTCCTCCCAACCTACATGTAATGAAAATCTTTCCATTCTTTAAATTGGTCACTTAGTCATAATTGCCCTCTTTTTATAAGAATAAACCTTACTGTTCAAACTAATTGATGACAAAGTTAGGTCATCGTTAGCGCTAGACAAGGTGGTGGGGTCCATTTGGCAAAATTAAATCGATGACTAAACTTTGACAGTCATCTGCAAAGTACTGGTCACTTAGGATGATATGGGCGAATCGTGAAAGAGATATAGACTAAAATGCTTACAGTTGCCTTTTTTTCTCTCTGAATGAAATCTGTCAAAATCTTGGTATTTTGCATTAAGTACTTTTAATGTATCCTCCAACGAAAAACTATCAAAAAAGAGCTTTTCAGATTTTCAAGACCAATTGGTCAAATGTATGCTGCATCACCCCTCCGCCCCACCACCCCCGGTCTTCTTTTTTTTCCGGATAAAATTTCCTGGAAGTGTTTTGCAGCTTTTGCTCCCCCTTGTTAAAGCACAGGATATCCCAGGCACACACGTTTCAGGTATACCAGCAAGCGGCCCCCCTCCCTTCCCCAAACTTTCACACAAAAAGATCCTGGAACTGCACCTGTCATATTTCAAGGTACGGTTGATGTAATATATTTACAGAGTCGGCTATGATGGTAATTTAGACCAAGGTATCTCCGATAGATGATGAACAATTAATAACGCTATACACATAGATCGATACCGGGTTTCCAGTATCGATCCCCCTACCCTGCTAGCGTCAGCAATATCTGAATCAATATCATAATTGACGGACTAGAAGTACATGTAGCTTGTCAGCGGTTAATCTTCCTAGGGTTTCCGTATCAACACACTTAAATTGCTGATTAACGCTATTTTTCCATTTGCACCAATCATTTACAACATCTATTAGCTCATTTCTTCATCATGAATTTTCAGAATCTACGGCAAATTTGACATTCTTATCTTGACGATCGGCAATTCTATCGTTCGTTAAATACAATTCAACATGGCTCCATTCTGCATATTCATTTCCACCAATTTACTTATCGGACCCAACAATACCGACGTTAATACGCGGAGCAATTTTCAAGGCCGTCCATAATTCTATTAGGCGACGCACTCGTCCAACTTTCTGCTTGCGCTGAGAAGATATTTCCAAAGCTCTAAGATCTGAAATCCGTCTGAATCCTCCTAGATTCTTTGCCGCACAAAACGACGCACGAAAAGTGTAGATCTGTAGAAATGGTAAAAAGTGGGTTGAAGTTTTGTCGATTAATGCAATTTTTCATTTGAAGGCGGTGGTTGAGCTTCATATTTTTTACATACCTGTCAACTTTGAAATCTTAAAAAGAGGGAGATCTCCCTCCTTGGCACTTGAAAAAGAGGGAGAATGAGCGTGAACCCATTTTACTACATTTTTAATGAATCGCGACATTTTGTGCAAAACAAATTTTCAAATTATTTCATTGGCTGACATTTCAATGCAAAAACATTATGTATCAATAGTTTATTGCATTCTATACATCTTTTTTTACATTTTGTCATGCAATTTCTTATGAAATTCTCTGAATGTCGCTATTTAGAGTCATTTTCTTTGATAAAAATGCCAATAGAGGGAGAAAGAGGGAGATTGGGCCAAAAAGAGGGAGATTTTGGTCTCCCTCGAGGGAGAAATGCCAAAGAGGGAGATGAGGTCAAAAAGAGGGAGTCTCCCTGCAAAAGAGGGAGAGTTGACAGGTATGTTTTTAAGATGCATGATGCTTTTTTCCACGGAAAGACCTGATAATATGCTATTGCCTCTATAGTGTCTATTTGAATATCATATGATGTCATGACCTCAATGACGTCATCCAAGTAGATAGTACCACAGTTGATTTAATTCAAAGATGGCCGTCGTAAAGAAAAGAAGCAAATCTTAAAAATTTGATTAAAATAATCTGCTTGAAACCTCATTCCTCGTCAAAACTAGAATTTATATCAAACCTAGTAAACGAAGCAAGCCGTCGTAAAGAAGAAGTTTCAAATAAATTGTACCAGCCATAAACATGATGAAATGAATATTACAAAATGTTCTGTACTGCACGAACTCTTCTTTTATTTCATAAAATACCTTTCATATACGTAAAGTGATCAATTTTGTGTAATTTCACGAACATAAATAGGACTAAAAAGTCATGCATTGAAACCCTATAATAGCGCGGAATTAGCCCCAGCTGCATCATTTGCCATGGATCTAAAATAACAAAGGAGCAGAGAAATCTATCAGATGTCTTTGTTTGTATTGCAAGCACTATATAAGGCCCTCTATAGACAGAAAAATAATTAAAGGGCATAAAACTCTGCAAAATCTAGGTCAGACTGGAACGTACAATCGTAAAATTCATATTTGAGCCCAAAACATCGCAAATTAATAAAGTTTTGAAAACGGATTCCTTTTGTGACAGACGAGCGGACAGACAAACTGAAATAGAAATTTAGTCCCTCGTCAAATATACATGTATGAGAGGGGACATTGCGTGCTCTAACATTCTCTCTTCCCTATGCGTTTCAGCCTGGCTGGGCTTGGGTTCGGTGTAAGTCCCCATTTTCTTATACAATATCCCTATCTACCTTTTGAGGTGGGAAGTAAAGAGGGGGGGGGGGGGGGATTATGTACAGCGATACCTACACCCTGTGCGTAAAGAAATTCTATTACAAGTACCCAAAGCAATTTTGACAAGGACTAGATGGGGGCTGAAAACATCGAATCCCCTCTGTATTTTCAATGAAACTTCTTTTTACTCAACAGAAGCTTGAATATACATACAATATGAGTTCATTATAAGTTATTTACTACCTTGTTACTCAAGTATGAGTTCACAAAAGGTCAACATTGAAATCTACAGTATCCGAGGACGATGAACTTTCATTTTTGTTAAAGTCATTCGAACTTGGCAAGTGCGAGATGTACCGTATATATTCAAGTGCCAAGAGATTTAGGAAAATCTAATTATTTAGGAAAAATTGGGATGTTTAGAAAGCTATTCAGAAGCACAGTTTGAAAGTAATTAATGTTCGATCGTCGAACGCATGGAAAAGAAATGGGCCTGCAGTTGCGTCAGTCGGCAAATAGATAATAAAGATGCAAGAGAAACATTCATAAATATAGCCTTGAATTTGCTGATGTAACGATTTTCATTACGGCTTAAATTATGTTCCATTTTTCAAAAAAAAAAATCGTTTTCATAATTCAAATTCGATATGCACAACACAGCAGAGTTTATAATCTAGAGACAGTGGCGGATTGGGGGGGGGGGGGGCGTCCGCCCCCCACCCTCCCCCCGGCACTGACCCAAAATTATCCAAAAACAGGTATATTTTGGTCCATTTTCAGTAAAAATCGGCAAAATTCGCCCCTGGGACCCCCCGGCAAAGGGGGCGCTGGATCCGCCACTGAGAGAGTTGAGAGCTTTTATCATAATGTGATTTTCTTTACGACCCCTTTTTTAAAAATAATTCCGTTTTCATAAATTCAAATTCGATATATACAACACAACATGGTTATAATCTAAAGGGATTGAGAGCTTTTACCATAATGTGATTTTCTTTCGTGGCGATAGACGTGATTTATAAATTATTCAGGATTCGTGATGGGGTCAATGCCACGAGAGTTACATGTACACGAGTACAGTTAGGTTAAGAAGACGACTGAAGCTTACAATTCTGCAGCCTGTTTTACTGAAACATTTACGAACAATTTTAGGAATTTTCGTAATTTTTTATCGCTTAGAACTTCTTATAAACTGAAAATCCTGATATTTTGTTTCTGAATTCCATATTTAGCATGTAGAAATGATATTAGAAAGCACAATATGATCTTAAATGAAAAATATTTTAACTTTTTACTTAATGATGAAAGTTAAGAAAATTCCTGAAATTTTTCGCAAGATTTTTTGTGAAACTTGGCAATGCAGTCTGTTTCCCAAAAAATCTTGCGAAAAGTTTTAGGAATCAACTTATGATCACTTAGTTCTACTTACTAACTGAAATTCACGAAGCTTTGTCTCTGAATTTATATCAGGTATGTAGAGATGATATTCAAAAACATAATACCATCTTAATGAAAACCCTTTGAAACCATTTATTTATGACGAAAGCAGTGAAAATTCCAGAAATTTTTCGAACAGTTTTTGTGAAACAGGCTGAAGATCACAAAGACATTTCATGTAAAAAAATAGCAATCCAAGGAATGCTTGTGTCGCCTGCGAAGCGGTTTGATTATTATTCTAGAAAGTGGATCAAAATTCTTGAAAAGTAGGTCTAGGTCAAATATCTAGATCAAGGTCAAAAGGTCAAATTTTATGGTCTGTGTAGAAAGGTCTTGTCACAAGGAATACACATGTGAAATACCAAAGCCCTATCACTTACCAATCAAAAGACATATCCATTCTAAATTTTTTTGAGAAGTAGGTCAAATATGTAGGTCAAGGTCAAAAGGTAAAAAAATAATGGTATGTGTAGAATGGCATTGTTACAAGGAAAATACATGTGAAATATCAAAGTCCTATCACCTACCAATCAAAAGATATAGCCAATATTACTTTCCCTGAAAAGTAGGTCAAATATCTAGATCAAGGTCACAAGATCAAATTTAATGGTCTGTGTAGAAAGGTCTTGTCAGAAGGAATACACATGTGAAATATCGAAGCCCTATCACTTACCAATCAAAAGATATAGCGAATCTTATCTTTTTTTCAAAAGTAGGTCAAATATCTAGGTCAAGGGCACAAGGTCAAAAATTATGGTATGCGTAGAAAGGTCTTGCCACAAGGATTGCACATGTGAAATATCAAAGTCCTAACACTCACCAATAAAAAGATATATCCATTCTTAATTTTTTTTGAAAAGTAGGTCAAATATGTAGGTCAAGGTCACAAGATCAAAAATTATTGTATGTGTAGAAAGGTCTTGTCACAAGGAATACAGATGTGAAATATCAAAGTCCTATCACTTACCAATCAAAAGATATAGCGAATCTTATCTTTTTTTCAAAAGTAGGTCAAATATCTAGGTCAAGGTCACAAGGTCAAAAATTATGGTATGTGTAGAAAGGTCTTGCCACAAGGATTGCACATGTGAAATATCAAAGCCCTATCACCTACCAATCAAAAGATATATCCATTCTTAATTTTTTTGAAATGTAGGTCAAATATGTAGGTCAAGGTCACTAGGTCAAAAATTATGGTATGTGTAGGAAGGTCTTGTCACAAGGAATACACATGTGAAATATCAAAGCCCTATCACTTACCAATCAAAAGTTATGGGCTGTGACACCCAAAGTGTGACAGACAGACAGACAGACGGACGGACAGACGGACAACGGACAAAGTGATCCCTAAGTGTCGCTATGCTTCGCAGGCGACACAATAAAATCAAATGTTTCAAATAATTATGTTGATTTTTTTTTCTGAATTTCGTAATAGCCAGAATTCTTTTCTATACATAATGAGTATTCACACAAGGATTTCAAGATAGAAAGGAGAGGATCTCCAACTACACACGGTGAGAGCCGCCAATCTGTTATCCTTTACAATTTTAATGAAGCCAATGCGACCATTTGGCAATTGTTGTTACATGCATTGTGATTTGACCATACTGTATAATTTTTCGCCCCATAACTCCTTTCGACAAGGTGGTGCATGACGACAGACATGTGTGTGTTACATTACAGTGAAAAGATAGCAAATGTGAACCATTTTGTTTTATCCAAGCATGAACCCTGCAGCTATCACTTCTTATACATTTCACGGCAAGATAGTTTTTTTTAAACAAAATTTAAAACATTTCCATTTTCGGCATAAAAATGTCCACTTTGGACGGAAAAATGTCAATTTTTGTGAAAAAAAGTTGTCTAAGATGCTGGAATACCTACCATCGAACACAGCTAGGTGGTGTCCATCATTTGAAGATATGCCGGAAGCTGTCGACATCTCTTCGTAATCACGTGACCCGATTGAGCCCGAAGGTTTCCGAGATCTAGTTTTGTTGAATGCGGAATATTCCATGTCGATGCCAGGAGGGTGAGAGGATGAAGCCTGCGATATAGTATCACTGAGATAGCGCTGAAGAATGATTTGCTTGTATTTGCCTTGGGTACCATGGTCAAAGAAGCTTTGTCGAGGCCTATGGAAAGGGGAGTGAGGTTCACTGTCGAAACAATCCGAAAATGATGGGTTGCTAATAGGTGTTTGAGATCGAGAAGGGACGACGTCATCCGAATGGCCTGACGTGGACCCATGTGTCACGTGACTGCGACTTACTGATGACGTCACTGTGCCGAAGATTTGTTGTCCTTGAGAGACGAAACTCGGTCCAGCTTGACTTGTTTCCGTTTTGGAATCATCTAAAAAAGAAGAAGGTGGAGGAATATTAAAACAACGTAAAATATTTTTCATAGGTCATATTGGAGTTCTCTGCATATTGATAATTGGAAGTAGCAAAAAGATAGCGGACATTTTGAAGTTGAATTCATGAAATATTGCAAGGACATTTCTGGGATGAGCGATATATAATGTCTATTTTGAATTGAAGATGTCGGTTTTTATACCATATCAGTGAGTGAAAACCAAACACAAAAATCAAAATCAGAATCCAAAAATCATTTAATTTCCATTGTTATTATTAAGAAACGACGATTCTGATTGGCCGAAAATTTTGTTGATACCTGTATTAGCACAAAACGGAAGTACGCGCTTAGCAACGTCATAAGCAATGTCGTTAGCAACACGATTTCAAAGCTGCAAATAAACGTTCAAAAGCGACGTAATGAAATGATAAGTAATCAATGTAATATTTTTTTGGTTGATCGAGGTATCAACACCAAAAATTGAGGAAAAACTGCATCGTGCGCGTAGCGCAAGATGCAAAAGTTTACCCTCAATTTTTGGTGTTGATACCTCGATCAACCAAAAAAATATTACAATGATTCCTTAATTCACAATCAACCATGAAAAATACACAACGAAACAATTGGAAACAATTGACAAAAACATTTTACAAAAGGGAATGAGATCAGGTGCCCGGGGAGAGTAAATATCTCCTGTTTGCAAGAAACACCCGTCACTTTAATCGTGTGAAAAGGTTAAAACCGGTGTAGAAGAATGTATACAATTCGGTGTTTCTGGATGTTTAGACCATTTTCACATCTTGTTAGAAAGCACAAAATGTCCGAGCCTCGAGGCAACATCTTTTGGCGTTGTTTTACATGATAACGTCACTGTTAAAAGACGCAATTCCACTGAGACGTAACAACAAAAATGTGCGCAAAAATTATCTACCTTTTTTCATTTTATCAATAATTATGAATTTCGGCAAGTGGTCTATTAAAAAATAGAGATAACTTTCTTTCTTAACTTACTTTCCTTAAGATATTGATTGAAAGTCTTAAATAAATAAAAAAAAAAGATTATTAAGTTTGGATATAGAAATTGGGGAGGGGGGGGTTGTCGGTTTAGAGAATGGAGGAAAGAAGTTAAGGTAAGGAATTACTTTAAGGATGTCTATAGATAGTAACTGAACCCCTATCCACACCACCCCTTGGCGTGTGCTGGACTTCAACCAAAGAAACTAGAAAGAGATATAGAGCCAATATGAAACCATCCACCTTCTTTGTTTACTTTTAACGCTCTGTGCGTGATCTTTTCGTTATCAAAATCTCCTATTCCCACAACAGTAACAAAGTTTAGCCGACCTACGTCATTAATTTTAGCGAAGATAATTAACATTCGAAGTATTTTCCAAGAAACCGTAGCATATCAACAATATTGCTTTTCCCATATCCCTTTCCTGTAAATATTATTGTAGCATAAATACAGGTAAATACTTCAGTTTATGAACTCCTACGCGACTTTCTCTCTTTCCCAAATCAATAAACACGCATATTGTGGGTGATCGTTGAAGCAGAATTAGGGGGGGGGGGGGGGGGCGGGGCTATGAAAAATCTCCGGACGGCGCAGCATTTTGGGGATTCATGCGCAGTTCTAAAAGGGGTGTTCCTAGGAGTACATGTATGAAAAGATACGAAATCCCTGAAAATCGTAATTAAAAATATCTGAAGTGTGTATCTTAAAATATAGCAAAAAGCATGCGCAGATCTAGAATTTTTCTTTCAGTAGGTGGAGTAGGTGTAGGGATCCTTACTGACCTCCCCCCCCCCCCTTAGATTCTCACACAAAGAGGAATGCATGGCATATTTGCTTATTAGTTTGCTCAAGAGGAGATTTCGGGTGTAGGTAACCCCCCCTCCCCCCCCCCCCCCCAAAAAAAAAAAAACATACATCACGGATACGTCCTTTCTCATGAAATGTCGGATGTGGATCCTTTCACTTATTCTTCGATCAAAGACATACAAAATTCCCTTCTTCACAAACCTGGGTCCTCCCATCAATTACACTGCAAAGAGCAGGGTCATTTTCACAATCACCCTCCTTCTCCTCCTTCGTACATGAATTATTATAGCAAAATTACTAAAACACCATAGTAACTCTTATAAACATTACATTAATGATGATGATGGCAATTGACGATATGAGACCCCTCCCTGATCCTTAAAGTGCTGTGTCGCCAATCATAATTTCCTGTGAGGTTTCTGGTTATATCATAATATGCTTAAAGTACGGACGAATTAAGGTAGAGACTTACGTCAAATACGTCATCATAACAACAAGCTGTTTTCACTTGTTGTTGATTACTCTTTCATTCATCTGCATTTTTCTTTTAATTTCTCGTTGATCCACCGACTTTATCGTTCGCCTGCTGTGATACATATCTAGTGACGCATATTCCCACACTCCGAGCATACAATATTCAAGGCCGTTTTTCATTTCTTGTCAATAAAAAAGGAAAACTACCGTGTAATGCTTACCCCAGGATTGTTTTTGTCTTTTAGTGTAACCTTTCTGGCATTTGCGCAAAAGAAAAAATGCAAATCGATGTAAAGACCTTGGTTATAAAAGAAAAATATCACTATTTGTTATAGATAAAATTCTGACAAGGTCAAGGTCATCGGACTCCTGGGGACAGTTCAAGGTCACAATTGAATATTTCCACTTTGCATATTTTTTTTTCAAAATCTTGTGCATACCGAAAGGAGAATGGTTTCTTAAACGTTGAAAGTGTGGACGTGCAAGCTTCAGCCAAGTCAATGACTAGGCATTGTTCTAGGAAAGGAAGCATCATCGTTGGAAACTGAACTTTCGGAACCGATTGTGATTTTCTGAAACCGACCGTTGGCTTCGGCAGATGCAGACTCATTTGATCCAAACGTATTCAACTTTCGTCTTCGGCACTACCACGGGCGGATCAGAAACTTGAACTGATATACAGCCCCCAATTTCTTTTTGATAGAGTCCGCAAAAATTGTTTACTTTGCTCATTTTTCCATCAAATTTACTGATTACAGGTTAGTTAAGTACTTTTTTTGTTGACGATTCCCATAGGAAATAAATTCCCAAAGGAAATCGTAGGTCGAGTCCTTATACTAGATCACTTCCTTATTCCCTTCCTTGAAAAAAATAGAGATAAAATATTTTTTTAAAAACTCGCGCATGTCAAAAACTATGACTTTGATCACGCCCATATTTACACACATATATCTTTATCTTCTTATTTTCGTTCCCAAAATTGAAACTCTTGATGATCGTGCAAAACATGTTTGTCATTTTGCACCGACCAGCCAATTGCAACCAACCAATAGCAAGGGAAGAAGCGACTCAAGTACTTTCAAGGGGGAAATTGCCGGCGCGATATGGAATAAACGAAAAACATCGTACGATCCTCAGGAGCACAATGTGAAACGACTTATTCATCAAAAGGGCACTATAAAGGGAGGTAATTGGCTGCATTTAGGATCCTTAGAGCCAACTAGTGCAGTAGCCTTTCAACAACTTAGGATCGTGACTGTTTTATCACTGAAGCTTGTGTAAAATCAATTTACTGAAAGAATACTGAACAGAAGCTGACGTGTACCGATTTCGGACATTCTGATTCATCCAATGGTAAACATGTAGGATCGATCCGTGATTTAGACCTTGTTCCGGACTGAACTAAATTACGGGAAAAGGAAATAGTTTTTTTCCACTCAGTAATTGAGAAACCAGCAGATACGGAGGGGCAACAAAAGGTCAACGGACTCCTCGAACCCTGGATATCATCCTGTAAAACATTCACCCGTTCTCAGACCCTGGATCCCTTCGTATGAATGAAGTGCCCCACCCATTGTTCATACTTTTATGTGCCTCTGTGACGTATACGTACTATCCTGTTTTTTTTTCTCTCAGTATTGCTTTCGTCAATTTTTATATTAATCATGTGCCCTTAGCCTGCTGTGACCTTTACCTTTGATCCCGACCTTGACACCTTTTAAATCTTAAAAGAGATGTTTTATGATAATCGAAAGTAATGTCTTATATATTCAACTATCTATTGCGACCTTGACCTTAAATCTTTGACCTCTGAAGTCAATAGGCGTCGTCTTATGCACAGATATTAATATTCATTTCTCATTAACAAATGACATGTAGATCTTGAAATTTTCATCCTGTACAAGTCTATGACCTCTATTTGACACAGAACACTTTTGCCTGATAGGGATTTTTTGTCAGTCTTGACCTTGACCTTTGATGTCGACATTCAAAATCATACGGTGTCGTTCTCTCGTCCGAAATTTCAAGGCATTCCACGATTACTTAATTACATGTATGCCAGTTTTTTTTTCCATCTTTACCAGTTGTGACCTTGACACTGACCTTTGACCCTTCTTTTCACTTTCACCATGTTCACTACATATTTTACCATGTCATTTGGATGTGAAGTTTCATATATAAATGACGTACATATGTCATTGGTGTGTGTAGAAAAATGCAATATAAACTGTATGGTTGAATTACCGCTCATAAGGACACCCTCCCCCCCCCCCTTTTCCCACTTCATTTTCATAATGCTAATTCATCAAATCCTTCATAGTTTACTCATTTCACAGCAAGCATGCTTAATCAGGCGTTCCTTGTAAATTACATGTACTTTTAAAATTGCATTTGCATGATTTCTTAGTTTCTCAAAGAATTAAACTATGGCGTTGGCGTAAAAAGATTTATGATTAAAGACATTACCGAGGGTTTTAAATGTTTCTTGATTTACAAAAATAAAACTTAGGTAAAACTTAGATTATGTCATCGATCAGCTTGATGTTGTTTGTTTTGTTGCTGCAAATCCCTTGCGTGGGAACAGAGACAATTTTGTAATTTTACCGGTATATGTTCATAATTTACGAGTCTGAGTGAAATTCCCCCCCTCTTATTCCTCAATAATGAAAAATAATACCTGCACCTACACGTCAGATGGTGAAATATAATAACTATGAAGTATCATTTTACACGACAAATGAACCCCTCCCCCCTCTTCTCTCCCACCATTGGAATATGTCGCAAAAATCTTTTTTTTTCCCCTAATTTTGCATAATTTCTTTTTTCACATCAAAATAACAGTCGAGACCACTAGGCATGCTAAAATCCTTTCATGCTCACATGTTCATAAATGTTATAGCCAAGGACTTATATTATAAACAGGTTGTTTACAAATCTTCCCCAAAATTACTTTTGTGTGTTTTAACATTAAAATTTCATGAGAAATATTACTGTACGACAAAAAGTGCACGACATTTATGTTACTACATGTTACATTAAATAAAGTTATGACTCGGGTTCATGTCTTCAATAACATCTTTACATGTGACTAATTAAGCCCATATTACGCCGGCACATGTCTAAAATGACATTGATAATCGGTTAAATAATCTTTTTATTCCGAATAGAGGGAATTTAATTTATCATTTGACTAAAAGGTAACCGAGTCCATTGCATTTTAAAGCACAAGTTCAAATCTTCCACAGACAGCGCGCTACACCGAGAGTGAATTTTACTCATCACTATAGTGTTGTAAATCGGAAGACTTTTAGGATCGATAATCGGAAAATAATCGTAAAGGTTGAACCGATCGATTATCGATTTACATCGGAAAACAAAACTCCATGAAAAAAATGCAAAATAAAAGATAGAAAGTTTGTATTTTCTGCAGAGAATCTAGACAAATCTATCAATGTCAAATTATCTGCCTGTTTACATGTACAATGTAAAACAACAAGTAACCGTAAACGGTACTTGAAAGTAAATACTTTGACACGAAACACCTTCCTTTTAGCGACAATCGATTGTAAAAAAATTTGAAATCGATAATCGGAATCAAAAGTCAGACTTTTTGCTATCGACAATCGATTGTTGGCGACAATTGGCGATTGGGTCACCACTACTAATCACCCCCCTCCCCCGCCCCATAATCTAGTTATCCCCGAGTATGACAAAATATAGGGTTATTTGAATAACACATCTAAAGGAACCGAGATGATATGGGGAGCTGTACACTATTAGTATGAAGCCCTCATAATGTAACGCAGTGCCTGTGGGGAACATATGCCTTGGTTTGTCAAAAATGTAATTTAAAACATATTTATCATGTCTAACATTACATAACTTAAAAGAATAATGATAATCATTAGGAGCTGAAAGCATCATTTTTACTAAAAATGGCGGGGTCATGTGATTCATGATGCTTTGATGCGTTTATCATGTTTATGCAGCATTGCCTTAAAACAGGCAAAATCATTCCTACATGTCAATAATTCATATTTTGTTCTATATAGTCTAGAACATTGGCCCTCAAGGAATTGCATTCTATAATAAATATTTAGTTCTATGTAGTTTAACCTATTTTAAAATCACATGAAATTGCTTTCGTTACATAAAAATAGGAACATAAATCATTATCATCTATTATTGATATCTTGTTCTCAATTTTCTTAAACATTGGCTCTCAATAAATCGCCTTTGATACAACCGAACACTTTTTTACCATATGTTTTACCATATGGTTTATCAAGCGTATAACATACAAATCAACACTCTTTTTTACTTTCCGTTTTTCTTCAACAATATAAACATACTCGTACATATCGAACACTCTCTTTAATTTACCTTCCGTTTCTTCCAGCTCCAGAAGGCTATCATCTGAACTCAGACTAAGCAGCTCAGCATTGCCGACCACGTGACTGTTATAATGTTTGACACGAGTTGACCAGGTGAGGTTATCTCCCTGTACGACGTTCTTCAGTCGCCTCCGTGCGTTGGCAAACCAATTTGCTACCTGAGTAAGGGACATTTGCGACTCCTCGGCCAGATATTCCTTGTCGAGTTTAGTGGGGTACGGATGGTCTCGGTTTCGACACAACCATTGTTTTAAGGGGCGGGTCATACTCTGCATGGTCTGTCTTTTTTGTCGAAGTTTGAGTTGGATGGGCCTTCTGCAAAAAGAAGATGATAATTTCAATATATATATGAAGTCCATTGCTAGTTCTAAAGAGAGCCTCCTGCAAAAGAAGAGAAGAGGTCTCCTGCAATAGAAGAGAAGAGGCCTCCTGCAAAAAGAAGACGATAAATCAATATATATGAAGTCCATTGTTAGTTCTGAGAGAAGAGGCCTCCTGCAAAAGAAGAGAAGAGGCCAAGAGTCCTGCAATAGAAGAGAAGAGGCCTCCTGCAAAAAGAAGACGATAATTCAATATATATGAAGTCCATTTAGTTCTGCGAGAAGAGGCCTCCTGCAAAATGGCCTCCCGCAAAAGAAGAGAAGAAGCCTCCTGCAATAGAAGAGAAGAGGCCTCCTGCAAAATGAGGACTGAGAGAAGAGGCCTCTTGCAAAAGAAGAGAAGAGGCCTTCTGCAAAAAGAGGATGACAAATCCAATATTAAGCCCATTGCAAGTTCTGAGAGCAATACGATGAGGAAAGTTTACAAATACCAGGAAAATGTCGAAATATTTTTTCTCTAAATCCAAGGGCGATAACTCTTCAAATAAAAGCCGGAAACCCATATTTGAATTTGATCTGTGTCTCGATCACCATGACACATCAAGAGTGGGTCAAGAGGTTGCTTGCAGGGGAGGGGCCAGGACACCTCTTTCTAGAATTTGCCAAAAACGCTGATTTTTTTCCATATAATTCTATAATTTTTTACGTATAATTTTTGTCAAAACCGTAGTCTGGAACCCCGGCAACTTGGACCCTCTTGGAAAAAAATCTAGATCCGCCAATGCACATCTGTATTCGAAACAACATTTGGATCCATGAATGGCCCAATAAGACGGAAGGACTGAATGACAACGGATTGCAACACGATATGTAATTTCATGAAATTGCGGGGCACAAAATGTATTAGTTTAAAGTTTGAACTTTTCTATCAAATAAGAAAATAAATGTCGTAATCAATACCATGACCGCCTGGAAAATGTCGAAAGTAACTGCCATTGTCCAAATTGAATGTGTCATTTTAAATGTATCAGGCGAAATGGCATACTGATAAACAGCGCAAAGCGTACGGATCTCAGTTTCGATCTCTGCTCCCGCAGCAATTTTTTGTCTTTTTTCAGTAACTGAAGTACGCAAATAGAAAGCCGAGAGAGAACATTGAGATATAGAGTAAGATTGGTCTATCCAAGCGACGACTTGTTTTTACTGATGGGTCAGTGGTTTTGACAGTGGCTAGTGAGTGGTCAATCAGAAAATTCATTGTCGGCTTCCCAGTTACTAAGGGGGGGGGGGGGGATCTTCGGACACTTCATTGCTGAAATAAACTTCCTTGCGATTTGACCAAACACATAACTGCATGAGTACTCCCTATATGGGGGCCATAAAACCCTTCATACTGACCCCCCCCCCCCCCCCCAATAATTTCCTCTTGCTGTCGTATGGATGGAGTTTTAGGAAGAGCGCAAGAATACATTTCCCGTCAAATAAATTCATGACGTGTACAATCCACTAGCTACGCAAGTCAATACGACATTTCTTTTCAATTTCTGAACGTACATAAAACATGGAAGTCGCTCATATGGGATATATTCAGATTGATTATTCTATTCACAAAGAAATAGGTTTACTGCACGTAGGTAAATGATGAAGACATGGGCGGATCCAGGAAATATTTTCAAAGGGGGTCCATGGAGGATGGCTTGGTTCCAGCAAAATATTTTGGAAAAAAAAAACACGGTACTAGTATGTACAAACCGAAAAAGATAAGCGAACAAAACATCTCTGAGGTAAGCTCATGGAGATTGGTACATGTAGATTGTGACCCCAAAGCCCCTTCTCGATCCGCTCTTGTTAAGCTGTATACAATTGACATGGAAAGAGAAAGTTTTTGTTGATTTCTCACGTAACACATCTGCCGTTGTACTGACGTTAATAATACATGCACGCATAAAGTCGGTGCTCTTGTGATTTCTGAGACGTGCTATTGCGTAATACATGTGCATGAATCAATAAGAAAAGAGAAGGACGCCAAATTATTCATATCCTGTCCTATTTTTTTTTACGTCAAGTTCACGTATTGAAGAAAGATTGAAGATTGTAAAACTGGGCGACATGGCATGCTATTCTCATTATAATTCATCTTATTTATTCATTTTACATTTTATATCTTTCCATTTTTATAAGTTTCATTTCCGTAAGTTGTTGTATGTATTTCGTTCCATCTCATTTCGCTTCGCTTCCATTTCGTTTCGAATCTTTTCAATTTCGCTTCGTTTCTTCGCATGTGTATCTGGGGGAATAATTTTTCCCAAAATCAAGACAAAATCTGTCTCGTAAAGGGTATTAATATAAAAAAGTACGAACGGACTTTAACAATCCGATCAAATTTCATTGAAATCCCTTCAGTTAATACAACTTTTAAGTCGTGTATAATGAAATACTTGTGCCAACCGCAAATTCAAACAAAAGTAGTTTGCACTACAGGGACGTGGGTACTTGTTCAAGATCAGACTTTACATATTCAACTTCCCACATTAAGGGGTATGGACAAACCGTTATTCGCCATATTGGATTTTATGTAGTGTGTTATTGAAAATCTGTCCTTACACCGAGTCATGGCTCCAACTTCAACTATTTTAATCCCAAGTATTCTCAACCCCAATAGCTACATTTTATCATATTTTCTACGGAAAATTACATTAAGATTTTAACATTAGAAACTTTTTAAATTCATGCACCGAACTGCACAGCTGCACCTCAGAAGAATTTATTAATAATACTATAACTTACCTTAAACATTACATTGATACTATATCTACAACCATTTGTCCTTCGATTTTGAGTACAAGGTCTCATTATCATATAAATCTCTTGTTAATTCAACACGGTGTCTTTTCGAACACGAGTTTTTACAGGTAGCCATTTCCACGTGCCGATCCGCCCCAACATAGGTAGAAAAAATAAACGATTTTAAAGTTCCTGGGGTAATTCATTAGAATTTCGACTGTTTGCGATTCAATTATTAATTATTTACATGATATATATTAGAGAAGTGGGATAGTCATGTGAATTATAGGTGACAAATTACAGATGTGCAACATTCCGGGGATCCGCCCCTGGATTCATTTCTATGTTGATATGGCTACTAGCCCCTTGCGTGTAAAATGAAGATACCCGGTATTTTGAGAAAGTATGATCAAAATTGGAGGACAAATGTTTGTAAACATATGATGATAGTAACGTTTAAGGTAGGTTATAGTATTAATCATGAATCCTGCAAACCTGTAGCTGCGCAGTTCGGTGCACTAAGTTCAAATGGTTTTCATGTAAAAATATTGATGCAGTTTTTGTTTAAAATTATGGGAAAATGACGATGTTGAGGTAAAGAAAATTCAGTATTAAAATGGTTAAGATTGGAGTCTTAATTCTGCAGAACGACAGATTTTCAAGTATGCTTCACGTCAAATCCAATATGGCCGATAAACTTTTGTCCATACCCCTTAAAGGACATACACGTGACCAGTTTCAAAGAAGGGTCAGAGTCCCTGTGGTTTTGTAAAACATGTAACTGCATAACTTTTAAACAATACTTTCACTTTGATTTTTAAAGTATCCATGTACATGTACTTCTATTCGCTATGACAATGTTTCATCTAATTCTTAAACAATTGACCTCTTGTGTCATGACTCCATGAGTAGTCATTTTCTAGCAACAAGGGTTTTGCTTTGACCGTACAGCTCTCAATCACAGGCGTATGACGCAATGTCATTGTGTCCGTCACGTCCAGGGAAAGAAGTCATTCAAATTGAACATTTCATTGAAAATACAAGTAAAGACAAATTTTTCTATACATGTAAGTAATAATGGCTTTCTCTTGATATTGTAGGAAACAATTATCACGAATAATATTTTGGCTTTAAAATGTAGTATGAATGGGCCTTAACCAAAAGTAAATGTACTTTTTACAGAGTATGTGTCACATACACCTGTGGTTTCAACTCAAACGCATTTTCGACATTACATGTGAAGTACATACTTTATTGAACTTCCATTTTATGACTAAATCGCTTTTTATCTCTTTACGATGAGAACGTTCGTTTTTTTTTTTTTTTTGTCAATCAAGAATTTGCAATTCAATTTTTCATACTTTTCGCTTAAAATTATTACGCTCATTGTGCAAATAAATTAGGCCATTTCTTTGTTATTTTCTGTTTTGCGTCCTCGTGCTGGTAGGTTTTGAGCCCATAGTCATAAAACAAAACAAAAATGAAATAATAGAATGTTTACCAATTCAATGTGTTTTCTGCAAACATTTGAATGTGTATTTTACAAAAATAAAGAAAAATTGTTTGATCTTTTACATTTCATCTAATAATGTAAAAGTGATGTAATGGTTTAAGATATGTTGTCATCTAACATTCTTTTGCTGACTAAAATCTGTGAATAATCAAATGAAACAGGTTTCTGTCATATATCACAGTAGTCATATGATATGAAATTTCAACTTTGATTTATTTACTGTTTTTTTCTGACTGGCTGGCAGCTTTCTGAATTTCAAAAGGACGCAAAACAGAACACAAACAAGAAATGGCCTTAAACGTAAAAAAAAAAAAAATGAAAAAAGCAACAATTGAAATTTAAAATATGCACGTTTGTCATCGCTGGTGTGACCATAGTTATCATCATGGTGTCAAAAAGTTGTCATAAAACTGACGCACTTCCTAATTCAACTCTTTCACTGTGTGGGCGTTAGCTTCCATATCCATGTGAAGATCATAAAAAAGACTGGAAAGAGGAGGGGGGGGGGGCTCAGGACATCCCTAATTTGTAGCCCTCGATCCCTCGACATCATCTCTTTTCTTACGACCAGTACCAATCGTCTCATATTTTCTCCTATCCATGTGTTTACTATATTTCATTGATATTCTCCTTTTCCAAACGCCATGAACCCTCGACAATCCCCCCTTTTCCCTCCCCCTTTTCATCATCCCATTTCCTCTGACAAAACGGTGGCAAACTTCAAATTTTGCGAGTGGAACGAGTCCCAATATCTCCTACCGACAAGTTTAGTATATTTTATGAATTTCTCCTTTTTCAAACGCCATGGATATTGATCATGAAATTAGAGGAAATTCCTCGACAAGCCCCCCCCCCCCCCCCCCCCCTTTATCATCCTATTATCCTCTGACCAAACGGTGACAAACTTCAAAACGTCTACCATTCTCTTCTATCGTTTGATACATTTGATGAATTTCTCCTTGTTCAACAGCATATTTTTCAACCACCATAAATATAGAGGAAAACCCTCGAACCCCACCTCCCCTTGCCTTTTTCATCATCCCGGTTATTTCTTCCAACCAAACTCGCTAGATCCGCACCTGAATCGTCTAAAAATGTTTACTATATTTTATGAAATTCTCTTTTTGTTCAAATATCATAAATATTGACTATGAAATTAGAGGAATAACCACGCCTCTTGACGAAAAGTACACCTTTGTGCCTATCCTAATCAAGTATCTGTGAACGAACTTATATCAATACACATTGCGGCCCCAAGTTTCCAGATTCCCAGCTCGTGAACTGTCCCTGAACTCTTAATGATCCGAGCACAGCGTCATTGTTTGACTTTGGCAAGAGCGGATCTAGAGCCTGGAGGGGGAAGGTCGGTTCAGTAGGGTCAGGGCCCCTCCCCATGGATTTTTTTTAAATCCTGATATTTCCCGTTTTTCATATATAAAAATAATAAGGTGGGCCCCCTAACGATTTCGATCCCCCAAGGAAAAATTTTCTAGCTCCGCCAATGTTTGCTGTTATTTTGGAAAGTTTTCAATATAATTACTTTTTTTCCAAAAACCATAGGCCTTGACAACACCCCTCTCCCTTGGTAAAAAATCTGGATCCGCCCATGTTTGCAATGTTTTGGAAGGAATTATATTATTGTTCAGGAAATTTATCAAATCTATTTACTTTCAGGGTATAGAGTGTTAGTTTTACAAGTATTTGCACGTGACGTGAATAAACATTAATCACTCTGTCTGATTTCCCTGTTTACTTAGTTACAAAATGAGGAGGAAAATCAGTTTTTGCAAATATGTAGGAATATTTACTGAACATGTCGAATTGAAAATTGCGGAAATATTTTACTTAGTAATTACAACATTTTTTCAACCCAACAGCCAAATGCCTTGTCCCGTGTGTCGTTTGTGTTTAAAGAAAGATGGATCAACCAGCCCCCCTCCCCTCATCTCGGTGACAGTATAGTTTCTTTTTTTATGACAGATTCAGGAATGTAATGTGAAAAATCTAAATTTCAAATTTAGAAAGAAATTAACATAATACTTTTTAAATCAAAGTTCTGAGTTTATCATTTCAATTTCATAACAGACTGCACAATATTGACCTTGGCAACATGACAAAGGTCAAGGACACAAATTCTTATCTTCCAAATCATAAATCATTCTTCCTACGATAATACTAGGTTTTAGACGGCCACATAGATTGCCAGTATAATGACTTTAGTAAAATGTTATCTTACAAAGGTCAAGGACACGTCTCTTATCTGTAATGACCTTGGTAAAATGTAATCTTACAAAATATCTAATTTCATTATCTAACATAGTATCAATTTGATCAAAATTTTCTTATTTTCAAGAGGGTGAAGCGACAGAAACGGAAAGTCAAAATAAGTTCATAAAGTTCAATTATCAACCGTGAGAACTGAAATCTTTTAAAAAGTAAAGAAGATGGATGTCGTCTCTTGGGATTCCTTTTTGTGGGGTTGGTGGGGGGGGGGGGGGGGGGGGGGGGGTGTGAGTTTCAGTTTTATTTCCTTTTTGAAATTCATCTTTATGTTTACGGGTAGTTTTATTTTTCTTATGCACACCGACTTCATAATCTATGTTCAGGGCTTCAGATGAGATACATGCACACACATACATACATGTTAATACAGGGTTTCTACTCTACCTTGATGAAAAAGTAGGAAAAAGTAGGAGTAGTCAATGAAAAAAAGTAGGAGAAAAATAGGAAAAAGTAGGAATTGATAGGGGAAAAGTAGGAAATTTTCGATCACTTTTAGCGACAATTTTCAGTAAGTATGATACACAAATCACAGTAAGCAATGATTGTAGACTGGCAATGTTCATCTTTGAGGAAATCACAGAGAGAAATAAGGAGAGATTGATTTTTCATGTAAAATATACAGAATGGGCGAGCGAAGCGAGCCCAAAATTTTTCAGAAACTTTGAATCAGATGTCGATGACAAGTGAAGCAAGTTATTATTTAACTTTTGAGATGAAAAAGTAGGAATAGTAGGAGGTTTTGAAGAAAAAGTAGGAAAAAATAGGATCAAAATAAAAAAGTAGGAAAAGTAGGAAATAGTAGGAAAAAGTAGGAACAGTAGAAAGCCTGTTCATATCATAGGCGGATCCAGGGAGTGGAATCTGAGGGTTCTGAACACACCTCTACCCGGTCATCTTAATTCCGAAGTTCTAAGGCAAGTTCCTGATTACATGCATTATTGAATCTGCAACGTAATGTCCGCCCCTCCCTTTCATGCATGTAAATCGATCCCCCCAAAGGCATTACCCCCCCCCCCCCCCCCTTTAAAAATTGTTCCTGTCCGTGCCGCCTATTTACATTGTATACATGCAAATCTTGTCATGAGAAAACATAGTGATCAGTCGTATTTACAACTACTTCATTCGTGACCTTGACCTTTTACTCGCTAAAATCCATCAAAAATTTGCATAAAATGTTTAAGGCAACGCAACGCGCATGAACAAAATCCTTAGTCATTCCCAACAGGCATGGCTTATTGTCGGCGCAATTGATCTCGTATCAAACCTCTTAATATAGAGCACTGACCGTTCTCGCCTTTATAACCATAATGTCACTGACCACTCGCTTTCAATGGCGAGCAAAGTACTGGTCTAGCGAACATTCACTCCGTCATCGATTTTTCTATAATCCGGGTATGGTGACTATGGCCACATGGAGAAAGTCCGACAACGACGCCGGAATTATCAAATTTACGACCGACCTGCACACAAACCGATATGGAGCAATTACGATAGTGGTCCTGGAGTCAGCGAAGATCTGAAATCTTGAGACTTTCCCCTTTACAGCCATTAAGTACACATATTTTTCAATACGAGAAGTTGTGATATAATTAGACTGAGTAAACATGCAGGAAAGGTTTATTCTTCGTGGTCATCGGATAAAACCGTTTTTTTTTTTGGAGGGGGGGGGGGCTTTCTTCCATAGTAAAAATCTCTAATTTCCAAGACACCCCTTTCTTATATGAAACGAATCAAATGGAGGGACAAAACCATCGAGATGATTACTGATAAGCGCGAATAAAGAGATGATTTGGTGTAGTCAGAAATCACCCCCCCCCCCTCTTTCTCCTCTTAACGAAATAGCCAAAATAATACAATATAGGCTATACCTCCTGACCGAGCTTGAGCCCCAATCCACCCCCACAACCCTTTCCCCCGGATAAATTCTCTATATATATATGCGCGCATGCTAATTTAAACCTATTGCCTTTTCAGTAATAAAGTTAGGATGACAAAAGATGATACACCTATTTCTTGAAAGTAGGTCAAATCATTAAATCCTTTCTGTGTCACAAAAAATATCGAGTGTGAACAAAGGGAATGAAATTGACATCTGGATCGGATCAACCTGCTTAGTTCGAGTGCACTTGGTATTAAGATACTTAATCGACATATATTTCTTGGAAGTTGTTTCTTAGACCATCGTCTTTGTCTGTACTAATTCAGTCCACTCATTTTACGAGCGTTACTTGCCAATTTGATGTAAAAATCAATTTTCTTCGCAGTGATATACTCGCCATTCCTATCTATATTACACGGAAAATTCGGTCAAATATACCATGGGCGGATCCGGAATATTTTCCAAGAGGTGGAAGGGAGGGGTGTTGGTTCCAGGTCGTCAGGTGGAGAGGTTGGAGGGTCTAGCCTATGTCGTTGAAAAGAGAGAGAAGAGAGAAAATAAGAATTTTGCAACAAATTATATGGGAGTACTTAACCCCCCCCCCCCACCACCACTTACACAAACACCCTCACACACACAAACACCACACCCTCACACACACGAAACACCCCTCTAGATATCTCCCTTTTGTACGATAAATACAAGGATTGCAATAAAGTGGACAATGGACATTGACTTGTTAGATATCGGTGTGGACAACAGTACTACAGGTTGACCGTAAGTGGGTTGCTGGATGGGAGTGGAATAATTTAGACCATACCATCAGTGCACGTGAATCTGCGGAGTTAGAAGTGGGTCATCTTCCTCAGACAAGTGTACGTATAACATAAAGGTATTACGAACAAAGGAGATATGTCACCAAATACCCCCCCCCCCCTCTCCCTCTTTCACAGCTCAAAGCTAACAGTCCTCAATGACATCCGCCCCTTTCTATCTCATTCTAGTCAAAGACGCCAATAAGAAAAGGGAGGGATTCTAGCCTATGATTCTTAGAAAATTATGCGTAAACGAGATAAAGACATTTTGGGCATATTTCTTTCTTCTTTTTTTTTTTTTTTTTGGAAAAAGGGGAAGGGGGGAAATGACCACCTGACCCTTTTAGATCCACGCATGCAGACTCATTCGCCGGTTTCAACATTTTTTTTTACAGGAACGTGAGGAAAAGGAGCGGTTTCCGCCAATTCACCACTATGTGGGAGATGAAATCAATGTTACATTTTAATAAAATTGTTTTTTGAATGTGTATTTCGACAACTCGATCCCCTTCAAGATCCGCTCGTGCATTCACAGCTCTAGCTATAATCCCCCGAAAAAAAAAACCCTACCCCTATCTTCCATGTTACATGTATATTATGTAAATACGTTCATGTATGACCTTTTTATTACATATATATCATGTATACATAACATCACCACGTGTTTGACTTAGTTTACAATAAATAATCACACAATCTGCATCGCTCGTTCACGCACAATGCGTCACTTTGTTGTCATGCGCACATGGACTACTTTAAGTTTTCCCTCAAATGTAACCTAGACCTAGATGCATAACATATATATAACCTTTGTCTTGCATAAAACATCTATAAGTTATATTTTGATATTTTGGCTTTCATATTTTGATATAGCATGAAGATGCTCTTCAGAATCACATTTTAGACTTGCTCAATTCCTTACATCAAATTAATTTCATTTTATTTCTCTTTACCAGCTAGTTAAATTCTTCTATGGTCTTCTATGTTTTGTGATATATCTCAGCTCTGCATCCAATTGTTCACTGCATATAGTTTACCTTTTATGAGGGGCATTTCTTTTCTACTTGAAAAAAAATATATATTAATAATTGCAATTTTCTTCACAAAACGTTTGATATAAGGACTTGAGCAAGTCTAGGCATTTTTGACAATTGCCAGGTACATAAGTAAAATATTTCCCTTGACCTTGATCTCATCTGACTTTGACCTTTGAGACCTGAGCCTTGATTACCTTATTTTTAAGTCGATTTGCACAAACGGTCATGATTGCTTTCACATTTTTTTCCTTTTCATTTGATAAAATGTTGTTTGTAAGTGGAAAATTGAAAATGTCAACGAATTACATTTCATTTCCCTGTAAAATTGTTAAATTTCATACATATCGGATTATTTTCTTGTCACGTTGTATTCTGATGTTCAAATTGTCCTTGTTTTTGAACTGGTTGTACATATAAATTATTATATTACTTCAACGATATATCGCTGCTGTTGAATATCTATCAGGAAATGCCCTTTCTACAGTCTAGCGCTATCAGCCAATAGAAACTACTCTCTAAATATCAGGAATGCACCATTTAGCAAAAAATTCAATCATTCGATATGCAAAGTAAAGGTAAAATTTTAACATTAAAAATCGGGTTGCGCTGACTCTTCACTTTACACAGTAAATCCTTTAGAAGCTCGTATCGCCAATATCTGAAACTGTGAAATGAAACTACAGTATCATGCGATCGCAAAGTGGTGTACATGTGTATAGTTTGTAGTTAAAGCTGATCCTAAATTTAATCGGTAGAGCGAGGTGGATCCAACGATTTAACTATTAAATTATGTACTGCCTCATACGTGGATCCAGTAAGGATGAGAGGTGCAGATATGCGTGAAATCGAGAGAGGGTCCCTAACTTAACAATGTTAAACGATAGCATCATTTAACATGTGTTTAAAATCAGATAAATTTGCATCATGGACCAGACATGTACATTTCAGGTACTGATCCTCAATCTAAACATTGTAATATGGCCGAAAAGCGTGAAAGTTATTACAAAAATGTATGTCCAAAAATGTACCGAAAGACGTAGCAGGAAGGGTGGGATATGATGCTGCAGGATCCAGGTTTTAGAAATTTCAAGATATTTTGATAACAGAAATTTTTATTGTAAAAATATTGCAGAAATTTGTCATGTACGAATATTCCCCATATGGATCTACAAACAAATTTTGCTAATCGACTTCTTACGTCATACTTGACGACAACGGTCATATCTCTAGTTCCGCTTCCTGTGCAATTTGATCCAGACAAATCTCCCTTTTTCCCAAATTCTAGTAGAATACAAAAGCGGTATCTTTCCCCCTACCATGTCTACTCCATCCTTATTTGACTAACAATGTACAATCGGAAAATAAAAGAACCCCCCCCCCCCTTCAGAAATTCCTGGATCCCCATCATACTCCCCGGTCGAGTTCCCTTCTGAATTTGTTTTTAGGTAACGATCGCTGGTAGAAGTTTGGGATCCCCATTTGTCCTTTGATCTCCTCTGTTGGATCCGCCAGAAAACGTCCTCCTTGACCCAAGGTAACTGATCGAGCCTCCTACATGCTCATTCTCGTTAAAATCTTGTTAGGATCTTTACATGTTTGACATGTAAAGGGTGCATAAAACAAAAGAAATACCATTTACCCTATGATCGGTAAACAGCGACTAGAAAACGACAATCAAATGCATGTCTAATCACCGATAAGTTTGTTTAAACAAATCGGAACTACTATTTTGAAAAAAAAAAATCCAAGTGCGGATGTAGAGGGGGAAGGGGGGGGGGGGGTGTCAGGACCCCCTCTCAAAGGAATTTGCCTCAGTAATGATTTTTTCCATTTCTATTTTTCCAATCATTTGTTTAACATCCCTCCCCCTTCCCGGACGGTTTGGACCCCCCCCCCCTCGGAAAATTTTCTAGATCCGCCAATGTATTTTGATTTTGAAAAAAAATTATTAGGAAGCATTATGGTCATCCACTTAACCGTGCAAATATCCGCCAACGGTATGACCCGTTCGTCCTTGGATCATTTCAACATACTTTGGAATCGAAGTTTGAAGTCAGGCAGAGGTCAACGAAATTTAACCGAAGATTTTGTAATCTTATTGATGGTGACTCGATCATCAATCCGCACATGCCCTTACACGTAGGAGAAAAAATGTTTCACATGAAAGAATAAGCGAATATATCCCTATGCATTTATGAATATTTAAAACTACCTTGAGATTTTTAGTAATTATACTGGATATTATATCATCATAAAAAACACTGTCAATAAAACAAGAAGCGCATACGAGCGAAATATGAGGGGGGGGGGGGCTTCAGGAAACTAGACAATTTGACCTTATGGGGAAGGTTAGGGTGTTTATTAATAGGAAAAGGGGAGAATATAAAGTTCATGGGGGAGGGGGGTGGGCAAATATGAGGGGGGTGACTTCAGGAAAAACTTATCAATTTGACCTTTTTATTGGGGAAGATTTGTGTGTTTATTAATAGGAAAAAGGGAGAATATAAAGTTAATGGGGGAGGGGGGCCAAGCTCAGACAAACTTGCCAACCCCCCCCCCCTTTTTTTTGGGGGGGGGGCTTATATCAGCTATAGACTGTGCTTTGTGACCTCCTTCAGCTCCCTCTTTCTCTCGAGGTCGCTCATCCATACAATCTAAATTGCCATACCTCACATTATGATCGTCAAGTGTATAAAGTAGGCTTTTGTAAATTTTCTGATGAAATTTGGCAATCAATCTGACTCAATCTAAGAAAACAAATCACATGAGATTATTCTAAAAAAAAGTCATTCTTTCTTTTTTTTTTTTTTTTTAGTTAATTTTCATGCTGATTGCATGCAGAATATCAATTATATATAAGTTAATAGATGAAATAATAATGCAGTCAGTTCTACATGTACATGCCCCGCAAATTAGAGGCAATTACCAGTTTTCCTGTTTTCAGTTTCGCTATTTGTTGCATTTCAAGACAATAAGGAAGATAAGTTTCAGGCGCCAATCCAAAGTGATTAAAGTAGGTTGATGGAATAAAGGAATTCAAGGGGAGGGGGGATTAAGCGGCAATTCATTTTCAATACGTCTATGAAAACTAGAATATGCAGTGTCATGATTTAAATTATTTTGGCTTTATCCAGTATGCATTAAAAATATGAACAAAGATATGATATAAATAGCAACGTACTGAAACACTAGCTAACAGCTTATCATGTATTTTTGTATAGCGATCGAAAGTTCTCAAGCTCCTCTAATCTTCTACTATTGATAAAGGATAACCACTAAATCTACACTCCAAAACATCAATAAAAAGTATTAGTTACTGATGAAGTGAATCCATAAATATAGAAATGAGGTCAGCTCGTGACTGCATCAGTGCATAACCAAGCCCAGTAAATTTCCAAAAATCATAGAAAATGAAAAAAAAAAGGGAGGGGGGGGGGGGGCGACAAGTCGGAAATGGGGTAGGGAACATGGCCGAGTTGGGTAGGATACAATGCCCAGCCCCTCGCCCATTAAATCCGCCAATGAACATGATGAAGCTAAGGAGAAAATGTTAACAACTTCCTTTTCATATCGAAGCTATGTATGCATATGTCCTTGAAATTTTGATGACTCAGCTATTGTAGTGTATAAGAACTGAACGGTAATTTAATTATTCATTTTATTCTGATTAGATTCTTGGTTAGAATTCGACAAAACAAAACTGCGCACTATCCGAAATACTTGCGAAATAATTATTCAAAATCATTAACGTGTAAACCCCCCCCCCCCGCCTTTCCCTCCTCCAAGAAATTCTCTGGAACCGCACCTGTTTAAAGCGGATACAAAATCAACTATGATAAGATTATGGGACAATTTACATGCTAACATCAAAGAGCTTCATAAAAGCCCCTTTTCCTTCCTTACTTTTCACAGTCATACATCTGATGCATTATGAATATGCAGTCAACGACACGGCTCTTAACTTTTTAGTTTTTGCCGATAAAAATATCAATTATGAATTACTCAATTATGTTATTTTATATTTAGATTTCATAATCAATGAATATCACTGGAAACATGAGCAGTGGCGGATTCCGGGGGCGCGGGACCCCCCCCCCACCCCCCGGCACTGACCCAAAATTTTCCAAAAATCTATATTTTAGCCCATTTTCGGTAAAAATCCGCAAAATTCGCCCCTTGACCGCTGGATCCGCCATTGATGAGCGTACCGAGGTGTTGCAACTGAACATATATTTTGTCTTCCTTTCTGGACAAACGAATATTTATCATCTTTATGGGACAGTTTGACTTAAATTATTCACTATTTGTCAGAATTGCATAATTTGTTTTTCTTCTTTTGCATTATTTCTAAGCTGGAGTGAATCCCTATCTCTTTTTCGGATATTCCCAAATGCAGCAAAGCTTCGCAGAATAGCATGGAATAGAATAGAATAGAATAAAATATAATTGATAATAGAATAGAGTAGAATATAATAGAATAGAGTAGAATATAATAGAATAGAGTAGAATAGAATAGAATATAATAGAATATAGTGGAATAGAATAGAATAGAATAGAATAGAATAGAATAGAATAGAATAGAATAGAATAGAATAGAATTTATTTCAAGAATGGGCCCTCGTCGACATGGTCGACATTACAGTACATGTATTATACAAATTTATACATACAAATGTATTAACATAAATCTAGTATATAAATTTTAAAGAATCTAAACATTTTTGTAGCGTATCCAATTTCATAAATTTACGAATACGCGTATCCAGGGACAAGGGGTAGAAAAACATTAACACACCTATGCACAAATATACTTTAAAATTTTCACCTATTTTTGCGTAAAATCTTTTTTAAGTCAAGTGCCCCCCAGCCCCCCCCCCCCCCCTAGATCTGCGCTTGTTCAATAAACATGTAGAAGTAGTATGTATGATATATGAATAAACTTTCTCGTCATCCACCCCCCCCCCCACCCCCTTTTTTCCCGCTTTGTAAATATTTGATCCCTAGACAAGAAGTATTGGTCACTTTTACATTGAGATTATATACATTTGTACACACATATGTCCTTGTACATGTATTTGGAATCATAAAAGTCAACACAGTATTGGTTATCGCGACCCTTGAACTATTTAACACCCTCGCGATAAGCGTCCACCCATGAATCTAGCAAAAACCCCTGAAGAGAAACTGCTTGTGAAATTTATCTCCTTTCTGAAACGGCTGGGTAATCAGTGTACGAACTACATGAACTAAAACTTTTTTCAAACCAAGATCGTATATATACGATAAATATTTACAACTTTGCCCGCGGTAGTATGAGTAAACAGCTTGGACCGCATATCGCACAGTACGAACAAATAAAAATATCTTAGATACAGTATGTATAGCTTGTTTTCTTCCCCCAAATCCTTCTAACCCCTAAATGTAAGTTTTCCTCTTATTTTCGCTCCCCTGTGCATGTATACTTACATATTTCCACAGGGGTGAGGTATCATCGCCTGGTCACAAACCCTTTCTTCTATATGTCTAAATTAAAAATATATATATACATATAGAAGAAAAGGTTTGTATTGAGGAAAGGGTTTGTTATCAAGCTATGATACCTCACCCCTGTGATATTTTCATCCTATTTCGCTGATCCTGTTCTACATGTAAGCCCCCCAACCATCCCGCCTCCGTCTTAACCTCTCTCATCTCCGACTTGAAATGTAGCGGTTTCGGGTTATGATATTGACAAAAAAACAAACAAACACGTAAAATCGAGGAAAACATTGAAAGGATTTTTTTCGAAACAAAGGATTGGGTGGGGATTCTTGACCTCTCAATCCCTTCTATAGGTACATGTACGCCCGTGCTCTCGTCCTTCTTTCTTTTCTTTCATGAAACCCTTGCTATATCCTAAATTCGATCTACATGGAAATATGGCGTAAACAAGGGCCCAGTCCACCAAACACCTTCTTCTTTGGGTAGAACAAAATTATCCATAATCAAATATTATGTGTGTGTCCGGGGGGGGGGGGCTGTTAAACTTCATTAATAATCAAACATATTTGAGCTACACCCCCCCCCCCCCTCCCCAACTTCCTTTCGTTCTAAACAAATTCCACCATGTCTACACTGTTTGAATTTGAAAAGGAACAAAACATTTCAAAATTCCGGGGACCTGCTTCTGTTTACATTGTATTTACCAGTTTTATATAAATTGTGACAAGAACGTAAGTTCGCTGTGTGACGCTGCACGTTTTAGTTATGATAACATATTCAAGGTCCCCCAGTCAGTGATGTAATGTTATCCATCGTCAAGGACATGTTATTGATATTCAAAAATCGATCTTATGAACAGGTTTCAATCATTGAATTTTGTAATTAGTTTTGCTACATGAGTGTCTAAAATTTGTTATACATGACTTACGCAATCCCCTCCCCACCTAATCATTCAGCCTCACCCTTTACTTTTTCATGTCATTATTTTCAACGGTCCTCCAGCTACATGTAAGCTGCCAAGCTACATGTAAAAGGTTTGGAATTCTATATGCCCCCCCCATCTTCACCCTCACCCCTCTCCTTCCCCACATTGTGCACAACCCCTTAATTTTTTTTTTGACGACTTACTATATATAAATCTTAATGTTAATGAGTGCTAAACTGGTCTGTTCATGATTAATTAATAGCATTATGCCTTTTAAAATCATTCTGAAAGTTCATTTGCCTGTGAAATTGAGTCTTTAAAAATAACAAGATTTAATTAATTAAAAACTGCGTCTAATCTGTACATATTTTTCACATGTCAAGGCGACCCTTACATTACTCATTAAGCGCATTCAGAATATAAACCTCCTGCCGATTTTTTTATTATTATTGAGTTATTTGAAAGGCAAAACTGCCCAATTCTTATTTTCAAGAAGACGAAGGTAAGAGGAAGAGAGGAAGGAAAACTCAATGTTCAGGTGTAGTTTTCAAAATGATGATTTCCACGTGATTATTGGGGAGGGGGGGGGGGGGAAATTGTCCAAGTCGATCCCCTCCCCTTCGTACACGTGCTTCCATTACTACGCAGTTTCTATGATCATTTGAAGAGGCAACCCTCCCTTTATATTCCGTCATCTATATTTTCTATGTAAAATATTTTCACAAAATGCACATCGCCCTCTTCGTCTTTGTATTTCCTCGTCTTTTCTCTGTACATAGTGACCACTTGGAAATCAATTCGTTCGAATACCGGTAGCACAAAACACCTCACATACTAACTAGTATGTACATGTACTATGACGTAGAACCCCCCCCCCCCCCTTACCTTATTCCTTACTAAATACCAAAATAATTCAACTTTATCAAGTTTATGGATGGAATAACTAATTAGTAATGACGACCACAAAAAATATTTTTACTGACCTATTAGACCGGTCTCGGAGGCTCCTTTTGGTTTCATTCTCACCGCTAGGCTCTGAATTTGATGCTTCTACTTCCATCTTATTAATTTTTCTGTGGAAAAATAATTATTCTTTGTTTATATGTGACCGGTTTATGGGTCAGAAGCCGCTTCACTCGTCACTTATTTCGGAGTCCGTTTTCAGAGGCGTAGGTGAGCCTATGCCTACACATGGACTGGGTAGGTAGGTCGACGGACCCCCCGACTGCCCAATACACATACGTGTTGTCGAAATACTTCGTCAGCTGGAGTGTACATATGTTCTAAAGGAATACATTACATATATATATGCATTAGCCAATAGAAACTACGCTTTTATTGGAGTTCGGAAGCGAACAAAGAAATTCGCCGGTGTTCCGACTAGTGATCCATAAAGCGTTTATAAGAAGAGTTTTGATTGGTTGAATATTTTTCTATTTTATGAGATATGCAATATCAGGGCCAATAGTAACCTTGAGGGACTGATTATAGTGTGAATTTTAAGATACGAACGTCCTTCACCTCGTTTTTGCTCTAATTTTTGGAAAGGTGGATAGCAACAGCTGGTTTACTATAAATTTATACATTAACTCAGGGATGATGTAATCGCTAAAATTATGCGAACTCTTTGGATGGGGATCATGATGATAATGGACGGGTCCGGAATGGGTGGGGTAATGGGGAAGCTGAATGGGGAGGGGATATACAGATCCGCATTCCCTCACCCGGCCGTTGGTGTTTCTATCCGTCTTTGTCAGCATGAAGTTTCGGTTATCAGTCAGTGGCGAATAAGGAATATATGAGTTTTAAAAGAGTATATGCAGGCGCGGACCGAGATGAGGAGGTGGTTCCAACCTTGTCAGGACCCATCAACCTTCTTTGAAATTTGCCAAAAGTATTCATTTTTAGGAGTTTTACGTGTAGATTTCTGAAACTCATGGAATAGCACCCCCTCCCCGGACTGATTACATGCACCCCTCCTCGTCTGTAAAAAAAAAAAAAAACACCCGCGTCTATTACTTTTATTTTTGTCTTATTCATTATTTGAATTGAATTTGAAGGGGGGGGGGGGGGAGGCTATTTCACTTCGCGGCAAATCTGCAGACATTCAATCGACGGGTAATATCTTGTAATACCTGAATATTCATGCAATCACTGTAGAAAAAATATATGTCGCATAATAGTTATTGGGGGAGGGGGTTCAATCTCTTCAGGGAAGAGCAACCAACATACGATTTACATTTACCTTAAAACAGTGAACATTCTTCATTTTGAACAAATTCCAAAGGCAAACAGGTTGCAGAGCCTTGGCTCTTAGGTTCCGCTGATATTGCACATTGTTCAAGTTCGATCGACAGGATTGAGAAAGTTTTTTGTTTTTTGTTTTTGTTTTTTTTTTTTCACATCATTTTTGATCAATTAATACAATCGATAATCAGTGAATTTTTTAGCAATTATAAACACACACACACACACACAAAAAAAAGAAAAAGAAAGAATCATTTACGACATAGACAACATTTCACTCACACTTTCAAACCATAACTATAAGTTACAAAAATATTTTTCATGTCAAGAGAGAGAGAGAGAGAGAGAGAGAAAAATATATACATATATATCTATATTTATAGGACTACATAAAATCGGTATTCTATAATTTTTTTAAACTGTTCCAAATTAAATTGAATTTATATATTTCATTTCTCTTTTTTGCTACATGTACATACTTCTCAATATTTCGTTTTGAATGAATAAATGCAAGAAGACCAGTGAAAGTTAATCTCTTAGGATTGAGAAAGTGGTTAATTATCATATTCACACACGGTTTAAAATTTAACAAAAAAGTTTTGAATTGGTCAGCGACTTAGGAAGTATTTTGTTCATTCAAGGATCTACAAAGTTTCCCCGGGATTTACGTGTCCAGTCAAGCTGAAGGGGGGGGGGGGGTGTTGGCTACATGTATATTTTGTACTGAATGCCTTTTTACGACTGATTTATAGGAAATGTGATATCTCCAAATCGAGCAGATAATATCGTTTTTAAATTGAATAGAAGATGCCTCCCATCTAAATTGATGTGTCAATAGGATAAATACCACCTATTCGAATTGATGATCTCCAATAAAAACGGATATATCAATTTGACATATCTCCTATTCGTATTTGTGATATCTCCAATGGAACAAATTTGTAGGTGATATCTCCTATTCGAATTTATATCTCTATCTGAATTGATGACCTATCTGCAGCTGAATTTCTGATATCGCCAAAAGAATTTCTGATATCGCCAAAAGAATTTCTGATATCTCCAACTGAATTTCTGATATATCGCCAAAAGAATTTCTGATATCTCCAACTGAATTTCTGATATCTCCAACTGAATTTCCGATATCGCCAACAGAATTTCTTATATCGCCAACAGAATTTCTGATATCGCCAACAGAATTTATGATATCACCAACAGAATTTCTTATATCGCTAACAGAATTTATGATATCGCCAACAGAATTAATGATATCGCCAACAGACTTTATGATATCACCAACAGAATTTATGATATCGCCAACAGAATTTATGATATCGCCAACTGAATTTATGATATATCGCCAACTGAATTTATGATATCGCCAACTGATTTAATGTTATCGCCAACTGAATTTATGATATCTCCAACTGATTTAATGTTATCGCCAACTGCATTTATGATATCTCCAACTGAATTTAAGAAATCGCCAACAGAATGTATGATATCGCCCACCGAATTTATGATATCACCAACTGAAGTTATGAAACCTCCAACTGAATTTATGATATCGCCAACTGAATTTCTGATATCGCCAACAGAATATATGATATCGCCAACAAAATTTATGATATCACCGAAAGAATTCATGATATCGCCAACTGAATTTATGATATCGCCAACAGAATTTATGATATCTCCAACACAATTTATGATATCGCCAACAGATTTTATGATTTCGCCAACTGATTTATGATATCGCCAACTGAATTTCTGATACCGCCAACTGAATTTCTGATATCGCCAACAGAATTTATGATATCGCAAAAAGAATTTACGATATCGCCAACTGATTTATGATATCACCAACTGAATTTCTGATACCGCCAACTGAATTTCTGATATCGCCAACAGAATTTACGATATCGCCAACTGATTTATGATATCGCCAACTGAATTTCTGATACCGCCAACTGAATTTCTGATATCGCCAACAGAATTTACGATATCGCAAACTGATATATGATATCGCCAACTGAATTTCTGATATCGCCAACAGAATTTATGATATCGCCAAAAGAATTTACGATATTGCCAACAAAATTTCTGATATTGCCAACTGAATTTCTGATATCGCCAACTGAATCTCGCCAAAAATATTTATGATATCGCCAACAGAATTTATGATGTCGCCAACAGAATATATGATATCGCCAAAGGAATTTATGATATCGCCAACAGAATTCATGATGTCGCCAACAGAATTTATGTTATCGCCAACAGAATTAATGATGTCACCAACAGAATATCGCCAACTGAATTTTGATATCGCCAACAGAATTTATGATATCGCCAACAGAATTCATGATGTCGCCAACAGAATTTATGATATCGCCAACAAAATTTATGATATCGCCAACTGAAGGGAAGATACCACCTGTTTAGATAAGATATCACTACAATTTAAAGTTGAAAGGACGATAATCCTTTCGAATAGGAGATATCACCAATTCAATTCAATTCAGATCACTCCAATTTTACTTGAATAGATATCTTCAGTTCGAATAGAAGATATAGTAGATATTTCCAAATGAATTCATGATATCTCCCTTTCGAATAGGAGATATCATCAATTTAATAAAAGTTCAATCCAACTTTTCTTGAATAGATAGATGATATCTTCTATTCGAATAGCAGATTTAGGAGATAACGCTAACTGAATTTAAGATATCTCCCTTTCGAATAGGAGATATCACCCATTCAATTTTGAACTTTATTTATTTTACAATTCAATAAGAGATAACTCCAACTTTACTTGGATAGATAGATGATATCTTCATTTCGAATAGCAGTTATAGGTGATATACATTGTATCCAACTGATTTGATATCAATACTAGTATTCAATTCGAATAGGAGAAATCACGTTGAGATATCTTCGGTTTGAATAAGAGATATCTCCAATTTATCAAATCATATCTCCATTTCGAATGGAAGATATATAGGATCTCAAATGAATTTTCATTTCATACGATGTATTATGAAACGAGTTGTGTGTTTTATATCCCCGAGCCTTGGCGAGGGGATATAAAACGCACAACGAGTTTCATAATACATCGTATGAAATGAAAATTCATTTGAGATCCTTTTTATCACATGATATTGCCAAAAAATGTGTATTTCTAACGTGAAATCAACGTTTCCGAGAACTACAGAGGCGAATCACGCTGTGATCTAGAGGTCGTCTGCTACGCCATGAGAAGTAGTTTCCCCATCGTATAGATATTCTGTGCGTAAGAGAAAAGTATTTCAATTTTGAATAGTATTTTAATGCAAGAATTAATTCAACAACAACAATTTTAATCATTGATATTGACTCCGGTCTGAATTTAACAGTTAACCGATATTTGAAAGGTCACATTTGTCAAGGTTCATGTGATTAGGTTCCAAACTTGACCAATCGCATTCAAGCAGAGCGATATGTAACGTGTTATCATATCATATATTTATGAAATGGCTTTATGAAACTGCATAACGGGTGTATCATGTGATAAATCAATTTATGAAGAAAGCCACCAAACCGAATAGGTGATATCGTCAGTTAAGGATATAAATATGTTTGCAAAGGAGCTGTAAGAATAAGACGTAAAATCTGCCCTGAAAAAGTCGAAAAATCAAAATGGGAAATGTTAAGAAATTTTTAAGTAGATATATCAATTAACTGAATGCATATCTGAATATAATGTCCGGTCGAATAAATTATCAATAACAATATCGATATTTGGGTTAAAATGTGCGTTTTTTCCATAGAAATCAATGGAAAAAGGAAAAGTTTTCTACAACATTGTTCCACCCCGAGTTACAGAATGCCACATTTACCAAAGGTGTTTTTTTTTTTTATTAATTTTCTGACCAAGTGGGGTTCTGTAACTCGGGGTGGAACGATGTCCCACAGGTGAAAAACGAAAAAAGGGGGGATGGGCTATTTTTTTAAGAATCTGACTTAAAAGCGAATAGATATATAAAAGTTGTCAATTTCTTCTTGTTATACACTGGAACAATCTATTCTGAGTAACATACACGAATGAAATAAACGATATAAAGATGTCTGTTTCTACACAGTGTGTATTTCGCGCTTGAAAGCTTACAATATGGTTGTTTAGTATAAAATAAAACGGTTTTCAGTATTCGGAAATGTGTATTTTAACGATTACATTGACATACTGGTTTCGAAGTTATTTTTTCTTTTTCATTTTTAAAATAAGAGGGGATCAAAACATAAAACACTTAAAATTTATGGAAAAAATGTATTTTTTGTATATTTTCGTTTGCTATTTGACGTAATCAGACATGTCCCCCCCCCCCCCCCTACCTATTCAAGCCGTAATTATTAAATCTTGCATCAATTTTGTTTAAATAAAATACTTATGAGAAATTTTCTAATAAATCATATTTTTACCCTGAACAACCTTTTCCGTCAAAGGAAGGACAGTGCTCAAGAAATAATCGAATGATTTCAGGGCTAAATCAAGCCCTTATTCTTACAGCTCCTTTCGATGGGAAACATGTACTATACATTTTTGCCGATTCGAAAAGGAAATATTTCCTATGCAATGGTGGATACTTGGATTTGGACTTGGACTTGGACTACTTCCTTTTGAAGTAGTGGTATCTTCTATTTGTATTGTCTAAAAAGCATTCCTACGATTTTTTTCTAGTAACATTCAAGAAAGTTTACTTCTGTTTCAGTTTTTACCAAAAGAAGATTGCTTCAATGAACATTGTGTTTTAGAACCATAATTATGCCATTTTTGGTTTTCATTCTATTTTAAGTCCTTTCAAACCGGCCGGCTATGGATAAAACAAAATTAAGTCGCCTTTTCACATAATTTTTTGTCATCTTTGATAATTTTTGTTTGATATTACCAAATACAAGAGTGTTATTCAAGAAAATATTAAACTGAAATTTTCTACGTGAAAACAATACGATAAATTTCTCATACATATATATGTATATGGCGGAAATGCATTCATTTATATTTTAACAAAATTTACGATTTTGTTTCTTTCCATGGTTTCGGAGCACAAAACCATCCAACACGAGGACGCAAAACAGACACTTAGCCTTATACTATTGAAAAAAACTACCGTTGTTATGTAATATGTTGATGTTTATACTGAAAATGTATGCTGTGACCCAGTTTTTCCACTGAAGTTCTCAAAATACAGCACACTTATGGAGAATAGACCGTCATTATTTTAGTTCAGCAGTACTTGATCAATCTATTACAACACCGAAATTATGTCATCTTGGTATATTTAATTTGCAACCCCCCCCCCATTCGTGTATACAATGTTGGCGAGAAAGCCTGTCACATATTTCTTGAGCCTGAAAAATCTATTTCAGCGGCACGTATAGGCATTAACCCCCCCCCCGCTCCTCCCCATCCTCCTCCCCAACCTCCTCCCCACCCAGCCAAAATGTGTCCATTTCATTCGGAAAAAAGGGAAAGGTAAAACCTATGATTTTCAATAAGGCCATTTCTTGTATTTATTCTGTTTTATGTCCTTTCGGAATTGAAAAACCTTCAAGCCAGCCAGGGAGAAAAACAAACAAGCATTTGAAACAAAGTTGAAATTTCATAAATCAGAATATGTGAAGCACTATAAGTACCATGTGAAATCTGACAGAAACTTGTTTCATTTGAATATTAACAGATTTTAGACAGCAAAAGAATGAAAGTCTTGAATCATTGAAGTAGTTTTACATCTTAATTTACATGTAATTTCAAAGAAATAAACAATTTCTCTATGATTTTTGTACAAAATATATAAAATTTGCACAGATTTTATCATATTAATTTTGTTTTGTTTTATGACTATGGGCTCAAAACCTACCAGCACGAGGACGCAAAACAGAAAACAACAAAGAAATGGCCTAAATAAAGTACATGCATGATGCATGCAAAAGTTCGAGAGCCTCTTTGAATCGAGCGTTATATATGGGCCAAAGATAGGAAATAAAAGTATTTCTTGAGCTATCACCAAGGATATTAAAATGTTTCAATAAGCGACAATGTTCCTTGTACGTCCATGTATAGTAAGTACCCTATTATCTATAGACTGGTACAGCTCGCCGTCACAAGTGTAACCTTTTACCATTCAATTGGAAGAGGTAAATTTATATAGGCTAGGCACGCGCGGATCCGGAGAAAAATTGAAGAAGGGGTCCAGCCTGCCCAAGAAATGGGGGGGGGGAGGTTCACCTATTATTATGAGAAAATCATATGTAAAAATTGGAAAATTCAGCATCTTTTTCAAGTTTCTGGAAAGTGGGGGTTGACCTAAATCCCACTTTCTGGATCCCCGCATGATCCATACACTCAAACAATGCTTTATGTAGAGAGGTTCAATGCACTTTCTTTGAACAATAGTGTTTTGTAAATAGTCTATTTTAAAGCAATGCTTGACACTGAAATTTTTGCTTTTAAATATGCATGATTGTTTTAGATGAAGGAAAATCGATCCCCTAGAACAAGAAACTTTTTCCCAAGGGGAAAGGGCGTGGTTTCAATTACGTCGGACCGGAGGCACTGGGACGTATAATAATCTTTGAGAAATTTGAACGATTTGACATATCTTTGGTGCATGTCTTAGGGTAATATGAGCTAGATTTGTTACAAAATGTTGAGATGTTTGATGAGCATTTGATAAATCAACATTCTTATTTTGCAAAGTTCCAATATCTTGTATAGTTCCATCCTCGGTTCCACAGTCAGCCAAAGCTAAAATAGCCTGGGGAACCGAGGATGGCATAGTTTCTCTCAATATCCCTTATCTTCTCCAGGTTACCTTTCTTTGTATAAACACCACGTACGGAATCCAGGGTTGTCTTTCTTTTTAAAGTATTGCTTTTTATCAGAGACGTGGATTAAAAAAGTTGTATCGTTAAGGAAAGATTCAGAGTCGTGATTCACATGCAGCAGGTAAATAATTCAGACCGAAGATCGAAGAATAAAAAAAAAGAAAAGAAATTAAATTAAAAGAAAAGAACAAAACAAAAAAACAAAACAAACAAACAAACAAAAAAAAAAAAAAGAAAAAAAAAAAGAAAAGAAAAAGAAAACCGCTCGAAAAGACCCCCCCCCCTCACAATGGTACCTTGATAATAATAAGAAGAAACAAATAGAACAAAAAATCAACTTGATAATACAAAATCGTAATCAATGAAACAAGTAAAAATAAACGAATTAAAAAATCGCCAAACCCCAAAACGAAATGGTCATAAAAGGCTGAGGGCAGAGTTGTCTTTCTTTACCTGTGTAACGTCCACCAGCAATTCAAATCCTTATGTAGCAAAGCCAAGCTTTTTCTTTGATAAGCGTCAGCGGGCGGGTAGATTTTCAGTATTGTTTGCAAAAAATAAACAGTCTATATATACATATTTTTCCATCAGTTTTTACTTTTCACAAGAAACAATATTATTATACAGTGAGTATGGTTACATGTAGCTAACCTGAAAATTGACACAAAAGTACCATTTTCTGCAACTCTCTTTGTTTCCCTACCTTTAGATTAATTCTTGCGTTTTCTTCAGATGCTCACATCTCTCCGTTGTTTGTTTTTAACGGATATGTAGATCTATAGGTTTCCATTGATTGCCCTGATGCTTAATAAAAGCAAACAAATAGAAAAAACAAAACAAAACAAAACAAAACAAAACCAAAAAACAAAAAAAAAAAAAAAAAAAAAGGAAAAAAAAAAAAAACCAAAACAAAACAACAATAAACAAACAAACAGATATGGCCGAAGATAATATTTATTATCTTCTAGGGATAAGTCCTAAGGATATTATACATATCCCTGACTCCCAAAAGAAACGATACGTGGTTGTATTAAAAAAAAAGCAGAGAAAAAATTCAATAAACATTCTCTATACACAACTTCTTTTTTATATTCTTTTTTTTTTCAAAATCATTAAAATTGACCCTTCCGAATGCGGGAAAAATTTGAGAAATTCCATGACGTCACAATGCAATTTCGATGTTCGAAGCTTCTTTGTCCGAGGTAAAAGCATATATATACATGACGTCACGAAATTTTGCATTTTTCCTGCAATCAGAAGGGTCAATTGTCGTTTTAATACAGAAACCTTTGTTTTAAGGGGGTCCAGAACAGTATCCGAAAGAACCCCATCGGAAAGCTCTGGATCAATTATGACGTCACAATAGAAACTGTGATATTGGCGCGTTTTTCGCAAGAACGTCAGCATTAGGTAACGTAGAAATAAGGGGGAGGGGGTAACAAAATCTTTATAACTTAAAAACTGACGGTCAAATTTCAATAGGAATTTATCGGTGTTTGACTTGACATATGAAGAAGATAATATCAAGTTTTTACGGAAAATAAATGACAGGGTTTCAGATAAATGGACTTTATTTTTAAAAATTATCAACTCAAAGACGTTTTGAAAATAGACATAAATTTATCTCCTTTCGACAATTTCTATTAAAAGTCATAGTGATCATTTATAATTCTATACATATCCGATTGCCCACATCATATCTAAATGAAAAATATAGAACTTGTTACTATTCTGCCTCTACAGAAGATTTTCAACTGTTTTTCATTACCTAAAGTGTGTTAATTTTAACGTCACATTTACGGCCCATTTTGGGGCTTCCAATGGGTATATATATGTACGTTCGTAGCGTCAAAACTAACGGTAAAAAATTGATGAAACTTTCCATGTAGAAAAAGTATGTTTCAATTATTAACATTTATAATTTTTTGGAAAATTAAATGATGGGATCAAAATTAAGTCTGGCTGTCCTGGACCTCCTAAATTAAAAATCTGAGATTTCTGTACATCAATTTAAGCAAACCTTATCCATTATGAAATCAACGACTGAAAGCCATTTTCTAGTGTATTTTTCATACTTTTTCAGATTATATATGTTTTACTGGTATTTAAGAACTGAAGTGTTTTGGGATGGGGGGAGGGTAATTTTTTCATTAAAAATCGCTGATTTCTGGAGAATATTTATCAAATCTATTGGATTTGTTTAAAATGATAGCAGGAACGTATTTTCAACTGTAAGTTGGTTGTGTATAACGAGTTGTTGATGCTTACTTTTTCCAGGAATCTGATCACTGATATAATCATCCCCATTATGTAACAGTTCATTTTCGTTCATTGTTTAAAGGAAATTTTCTTTACTTTCTGTCTCTTTCTAGTTTTGATTTATCATAGAAATTAATTATTCTTATTATTAATTTCTATGGGGTTACTTTATTTCTTTCGGTTAAATAATTCAGAATTATAGAGGAAGAAATAAGGCAATCCCTAGATGATACAGAAAACATCTGTCCTTATGATCAATGATGTACGTGTACAATCAGAGCTAGTTGTATGAATTACGCAACTATTAGCTTTTTATAATAAATAACAATGAACACTCTATATCCACAAATTTTCGGCCACTCGGCCTTTATCAAGTGGAAAAGCACGAATACAAAAGAACTCTAAAAGCTTTTTAATATAGATTTAATATTGAATTCTTTTATATATCGCCCGCCCGTCCATTATTTCTAAAATAACCGAATAGAAATAACGTGAAAGACGGGCGAAATATTGAAGCGAGAAAGGTCTATGTTTGAGAAGGAAATTCATTCGATGAATTTACTAAAATTTATTCTAACAAAAAATGTGTTGCAAATAAATGTACAATGCAAATTGAACAAAACAGGGGACAAATAATTATGAACTTGCACAAAAGCTCATTTTTGCACCCACACTTCTTTGTAGATACCTCAAAATGAATACTGTCATCAGGTACATGTAGGTGGTGCCTTACTGAGTAAGGATCCATATCTCTTTTACCTGGCACACACCTGGTACCCGAGATATTCACCTTTAATTAAGTAAAATCCTGCATGATTTTCCCCCTACTATTCAATGTATTTTATTTTCCTGCATGATCTTTATTTCATTATAGCAAATGTTGTAGTCATCCGGATATTGTGTTGACAACAGTCGGATGCACAGAGGTCTCTGAAGACGTTAAATTTTGTGAAGGGAAGACGGTCTTTGTTAAGTGTCAGCAGGCGGGTAGGTTTGCAGTACTGTTTGCAAAAAAAAAAAAACAAAAAAAAAAAACCCAAACAGTCTATACATTCATATTTTTTCCATCACTTTTTGCTTTTCACAAGAAACAATATATATGTAAATTTCACATGAATTTCAAATGAGTCACAATAATTAGTTGATGCTTACTCGTCTTTTTTTCTTCTCTACAATAAAACTTATTTATTTACACTGAAACAATATTTCAATGTTTCAACCCTCACTAATAAACTTGCTATTTCTCTTCTAAAGATATTTTTTTACTTTACTTCAACACTATATTTTGTTACATTATATATAGAAATTATATTACTTTTTAACATCTGTATAACTCGATCATACTTGATATTTCACACCATGCTATCATCAATATTATCTTGCATGCTATCATATATTACATATATAGTTTGCCCTCTGGCCCGGAAGGCAGCTAATTTGTTAAATGGGCAATATACTTATTTGAATAAAAAAAAAAAAACTGTCTATAAATCCATATTTTTTCAATCACTTTTTGCTTTTCACAAGAAACAATATATATGTAAATTTCACATGAATTTCAAATGAGGCACAATAATTAGTTGATGCTTACTCTTTCCAGGAATCTTATTAAGATAATCATCTCTTAATGTCAGAAATTTCACATGAATTTTATGTAAAAATTCACGTAAATTTCATGTTCGTGCTCACTTCACATAAATTTCATGTAAACTTTTATGTAAAGTTCATGTAAATTTTACATGAATTTCATATGAGGCACAATTGGCTGTGTAATGTTGGTAGTTGATGCTTTCTCTTTCCAGGAATCTGATCAGTATAATCATCTCTTAATGTAAGAAACTTCACATGAATTTCATGTAAAAATTCATGTAAATTTCATGTTTCAAATTAATTTCATGTGAACTTTTCTGTAAAGTTCATGTAAATTTTACATGAATTTCTTTCCAGGAATCAGAACAGTTTAATTATCTACATGATGTAACAATTCATTTTCGTTCATGTCTTAAAGGAAACTTTCTTTACTTTCTGTTTCTCTCTTGTATTACTTTATCATAGAAATTGATAATTATTATTAATTTCTATGGGTTACTTTATTTCTTTCTGTTAAGAAATTCAGTATTTACTGAAATGTTTTTACAGAAAGAAATAAGGCAATCCCTAGATAAATCAGAAAACATCTGTCCTTATGATCGATGATGCACGTGTGCATTTGTATCCGTTAATCAGAGCGGATGGTATGAGTTACGCAACTATTAGCTTTTAAATATAGATTTAATATTGAATGTTGAAATAATAATGCATGTTATGATAATGTTGTGCAGCATATGCACAATTAATATTCAGTTCATCGGATGATGTCTCGTTGATGCCCCAGGCCTAAATTATTAGACATTTTTCATCGTGACGAACTTCGCACTTCGAGCTTCGTACTTCGCACTTCGAACATTGAAGAAAAAGTGGCGTAGCTGCCGTTCGCGTATAAACTCATAAGCGGAGTCATCTACATTTTGATTAGTATACTCAATGGAATGGTATATTGGACTTTCTGTACAACTGGCTCGCTTTTTTCAGCAACCAACTTATGCGAAGTTCGAAGTGCGACGTGCGAAGTTCGTCACGGTGAAAAAAGTCTAATAGAGGGAATCCAGACATATAAATATGGACGAGTTCAAAAATTCTAAAAAAAAAAAAAAAAAAAAAAAAAGAAGACCTTAATGCATCCAAAAGAGTCAGCTGGAAATGTCCTAGGTTCAATATTTCGCCCGTCTAATTATCTCTGTACGGTTATTTTTGTGTGTGAATAAAATAACCGAATAGAAATTACGTGTGAGACGGGCGAACTTTTTTTTGCTAGAAAGGTCTATGTCTGAGAAGGAAATTCATTCCATGAGTTTACTAAAATTAATGCTAACAAAAAATGTGTTGCAAATAAATGTACAGCGATTGTATATTATCATTGTCAGTGCAAAGTGAACAAAACAGGAGGCAAATAATTATGAACTTGCACAAAAGCTCATTTTTGCACCAACACTTCTTTGTAGATACCTCTTACTGAGTAAGGATCCATATCTCTTTTACCTTGCACACGCCTGGTACCTGAAATATTCACCTTCCTGCAGGATTTTTCCCCTACTATTCAATGTATTTTATTTTCCTGCATGATCTATATTTCATTATAGCAAATGTTGTAGTCATCCGGATAACGTGTTGACAACAGTCGGATGCACAGAGGTCTCTGAAGATATTAAATTTTGTGAAGGGAAGACGGTCTTGTCATCTTATTAACTGGCTTTTTGGGGGAATCAAATCGGCTTGCTTAACTTGACCTATATCTGAGAAGCAGCTTATACATCGCGTGGGATCGAAACTTGTAATGTTGTGATTCCTTACGGAGATTTTGTTTATTGTTTTTCATCATTTAAGTCCATGATGTTCATTTTCGTTAATTTCTATAGAATATTTCTTTTACTTTCTATTTTTAATTTGTCATGAAAATTCATAAAATAATAGTTTTGTATGTGTAAATGGCGAGCGAAGCGAGCCGGTTTCAATGCCCTTTCATTCATTATTAGACTCATTTCAATTAGAAATAGGCCAAAGCTGGACCCCACCTCCGAAAATCTCAGGGGAGGGGGGAGTCTGGATCCGCGCATGGAGTTGTATAAATTGCGCAAAGTTCTATCAGCTTTTTAATAGATTTACTATTGAATGTTGAAATAATAATACTTGTTATGGTAATGCTGTGCACCATGCGTACAATTAATTCATCAGATGATGTCTCGTTGATGCTCCAGGCCTAAATAGAGGGAGACATAAATATGGAAGAGTTTAAAATTTCAAAAAGATGAAAAATTACCTATATGCATGCAAAAGAGTCAGCTGGAAAGGTCTTAGCTTCAATATTTCGCCCGTCTCATATTTTCTATTCGGTTATTTTTGTGTGTGAATAAAATAACCGAATAGAAATTACGTGTGAGACGGGCGAAATATTGAAGCCAGAAAGGTCTATGTTTGAGAAGGATATTCATTCCATCAATTTACTTAAATTTATTCTAACAACAAAATGTGTTGCAAATAAATATACAACCGCTGTACATTATCATTGTCAATGCAAATTGAACAAAACAGTGGGCAAAATAATTATGAACTTGAGCAAAAGTTCATTTCTTTGTAGATACCTCAAAATGAATACAACCATCAGGTAGGGGTTACCTAACTGCGTCAGGATCTACATCTCTTTTACCCGGCACACACACCTGGTACGTGAGATATTCACCTTTAATTAAGTAACACAGACAGATAGGTCAAAAAAACAATTAAGTAAAATTCTGCTGTTCTAAAATTCTAAAATTGTGATGTTGTGATTCCTTACGGAGATTTTTGATTGTTTTCTTCATTTAAGTGATACTGCACATTTCCATGATGTATACTTTCGTTAATTTCTTAAAGGATATTTTCTTTTACTTTCTATTTTTGATTTGCCATGAAAATTCATAACAGTGAATGTTTTATTAGAAAGAAATACCGAAGGTAAGGCACGGTCCATTTGATAGTCTGGGGAGGGGGGGGGGGGGGGGCTTGGGTTTTTTTTCGAAAAAAATAATTTTGCTCTCATATTTGATGGAAAAAATAAATTTGCTTATCGTGTGACAGAAAAAAATAATCTTGCAGTTACAAATCATCTGAATTTGAAGAATTACCATGAAATTTCGCTAAAATTCTTGAAAAATTTCCTGCTCGCTTCGCTAGCCGCAGTTTTCAATTTATATCAAAAATTTATTGCCTCGCTTCGCTCGACATAGTTTTCTATCAAAACATTATTTACTTATGGCAAAGTTCATATATTTGAAGATATCAAAAGTTATACATGTATGTGAATGAAAAAGGGCTTCCTTAATGTTAAAAGCTTAAATATATTATCAATATTTATGCATACTACTATTAATACACGTTGCATGTATCCCTTAAAGTGTAATTTTATGTTCTTGTAAGCTTGGAAGGAGAACTTAAGTTATTCACCAATTTTCGATTCTACATTTAAAAATCTGTCTAGAAGACCTTCCCTTCAGACCCTCTTATATTACATGAACCTTATATAAAATATAGAGAATTGTATTGTAAAAATCTTTTATCTTTCTGTTCAGAAGTGAATTGAATACTTATATAAAAATAAAGTACATGTAATATATTAAAATATTTAGAGTTTTGAGTAAAAATATAGATAATTTCTATTGATAAAACACAAACATTCCTAATATGCGCATCACTTTGTTAAAAAAAATCCTTGCTTCAACTTTGCAAGAAAAAATAATTTTGCCCCGGTCCGGAGCGAAAAATATAATCTTGCTCCGACAAACCCCCCCCCCCCCCCGAATATCAAATGGACCATGCCTAACCCCTAGATAATAATTCTTTTTTAGATAATACAGAAAAATAAATACAGAAAAATTCTGTCCCTATATGAAACACAAATATGTATCTGTTAATCAGCGAGTTGCATTTATATATTACGCAACTATCAGCTTTTTAATAGATTTACTATTGAATGTTGAAATAATAATACATGTTATGGTAATGTTGTGTACCATATGTACAAATTCATCAAATGATGTATCGTTGATGCCCCAGGCCTAAATAGAGGGAAGCCAGACAAATAAATATGGAAGGGTTTAAACATTCTGAAAAATAAAAAATGACGACCTAAATACATGAAAAAGAGTCAGCTGGAAAGGTCTGTGTTTGAGACGTATAATCATTCTATAAATTTACTAAAATTATATCTGACAACAAAATGTGTTGCAAATAAATTAACAGCCGTTGTACATATCATTGTCAATGCAAATTGAACAGTGCCATGTTTTTCACGATTCGTGTAAAACGGTTCTTATATGTCTTGTAGGCTAGTTGTCATCATTTCTTTTTATTTGTACTTCTCAAATGAAACAATACCTACTCAGAGATCGTAAAATCAAGGAGTCCTGCCGTCAAAATTTTAGTCAGAATTAGATACTCTTTTTGTTTTTTGGGTCAATGATTCCGGTATCGTAATTAAACGCGAGATGAGTACCACTGAGATTGCCAAACAGACTTTGGAACCATATCTAATAATCAAAGATGAGCAGATTCCAGCTCAATACTGAGTTCGGAATTCAAATGACGTCATCCTTGCTATGCATTTTGTTGGCGGTGTGTCGGCCATATTTGTTTACATAGCAACCGAAAGCAGCGGTGTAGGAATAATTAACGTCAACATTCAGATACCCTCTGAATTTACCGTAGTGATCTCGAGTAGGAGGAAAAAGATAATGAGTTCCAAAAATACGCCTTCGGACAAGGCCATGTTGAGAACAGTGTGAAACCTATGACGTTGAGATGCAAGACGCAAAAGTAAGACAGTCGTTTCTTAAAAATAACTGCAACAAACAACTGGAGACAACAAGAACGGTCCCAAACAATCAAAACAGCCGCGCTAAATTAAACATAGATCACGAATGACAGACTGCACATCCAGTTGTGCCTCATATGAAATTCATGTGAAATTTACATGAATTTTACATAAAAGTTCACATTAAAGTTATGTGAAACGAGCACGAACATGAAATTCACATGAAATTCATGTGAAGTTTCCGACATATATTTCATGCAACTTCAATTTCGCATGAAGGTCCCATAAAAAACTACATGTGAAATTCATGTGAAGTAAATTTATGTGAAATTCATGTAAAATATTTTTCTCACAAATCTTATGTGAAATTAAAGTTGAATGTCACACGAACTTTCTTGTGAAATTTTCATGATGCTCATTTCATATGAATTTCATGTGAGGCACAATTAGCTGTGCACTTGCAATACGCCTGCTTATAATATACATTTTGTACGCAAGGAACATCTATTCCTGTCGAATCCTACAGGAAACCTGGAACCACGGTGTTCGGTAGGGGACATCACTTCTTCACTTCTTCAACCTACTTTATATCACAAGGCGAAGAATTGAAGTAATATTGCGACGAATTGAAGAAATGACGCGAAGAAGCTAATTCGAGGAAATGATCGTTTCTTCGCATCATTTCTTAAATTCTTCGCATCATTACTAAAATTCTATGTTTCATTAATCTCCGCCTGGTGATATATAGTAGGGCGAAGAAGTGAAGAAGCGATGTCGCCTAATGAACATCGTATGGAACAGTAATTCACTATGAAATATAGCGGATGACCGTCTTTTGTCGGCAACGGGTGAACATTGTGTATAATAGTTACCCGTGCTTCATTGGTTGATTGTGAGTGTAAGAATGTGTCTCGTTCTCCCCTGCTCTTTTTCGAAGTCATGTTGTCTTCTGCTGACAGTTACAATTCTTGTGTGTTACGTTCTTTGCTTGTTACAGACCTGCGGTTGTTTTCCGCTGTTGTATGCTCAGTTGTCTTGCCTGACGTGTCATCCTGCTATTTTCGGTCCATTTTTAGACATAATTATCACACTCTTTGGCTATATTACATTGTTTAGATTGAGGATCACTGAAGAGGTTTCAGTACCCGAAACGTGCATGTCTGGTCCATGCTGCTTTATCAGTTCTTGAATGCTGCTATTGAATTTGAAGACGTTTAACATCCCTCATATATTCTTTTTTAAAATCGGCCAATGCGTTTACTTACAATATTCCTTGTATTTAAAAGTTGAATAGTAATGACTTATATGGGCAAGAACCATATCCCATTACATGTATAGAGAACAAAATGGAAAATTAAAATTCATTGACCGGAGGACAAACAAAATCATGATAAAACTCCAACAAAGAAAGAAACAAAAAACCTACACCACATGAAAAGAAGCGAAATCCCAATAAGGGAGTGAGACAAGGTGCCCAGGAAGAGTCAGCATCCCCTGCTTGCTGAATTGTTTAAATGTAAATCTACGTTTTGCTATTCTCCTCCTTATTTATCTATCATATATGCGTGCCACTGATAAGGGCTGAATATCTAAATTATGTTTGTATGAATTAAGTTATTTTATAGTTACAAGGCATATGTGTAACAATACGACTAAGAAAAAAGATAGCAAAGTTTTTTATGTTTCAGATATTTACAGTTGCTTATTCTTTATTATCAATAAAATGCATTTAGACATGTTTAATTGTGATTTCTTAATTGCCTGTGTCTATATCGAACAGATGGTTGGATCAGCCTTGCTGATTCAAAATAATATTTTATTCTGTATACCATATACATTTTCTTACTGTAAAAATCGTATGAGGCGCCGTTTTACTATTTATTCCCTATTTTTTTGATATCACAAATTCGAATTTGTGATATCACAAATTTGATTTTTTGATATCAGAAATTCCGTCATATTTTGTGATATCAAAAAATCTATTTTTTGATATCACAAATTCTATTTTTTAATATCACAAAATCGATTTTTGATATCAAATAATCGATTTTTTGATATCAAAAAATGATTTTTTGATATCACAAATAATTTCTTGATATTAAAATAAATTTGTGATATCTAAAACTAAATTTGTGATATCAAAAAATAAATTTGTGATATCAAAAAATAAATTTGTGATATCAAAAATAGGGAATAAATAGTAAAACGGCGCCCCATATTTCTTACTGTGAAAATCGCTCCTTAATTTTTGAGCAGTGTAGAATGATGGCAGACATCCTGAAGAAGAACGTGTTTCATCTTAACTGTAAAATACAAAATTTGGTATATTCCAACATTGGGAGTCCCTGAGTTGACCTCGTCCATGAAGCAGGTTGTTCAAAGAAAAAAAAGGAGACGCTTACTCCTCCACGTCTCCCAATTTCACTCTTTTTACAGAGGTGGAATTTTACTCGATATATTGTTGATCTTGAATAATTTTCTATTCTTATTATTTGTTATATTCTTTATTAGTTTGAAAAATCTACGTTTCACTAGTAACTGTACAATACAAAATCTGGCATATTCCTACATAGGGAGTCCCTTAATTGACCTCGTCCATGAAGCCTAGGCTGTTCAAAGTGTGTTGTTACTTACTCCTCCCGGGCACCCCGTCCCACCTCTAGCTTGCTAGGGGTCCGTCGATGCTCAATTTGGTGCTCTATTGTGAGTGCTGTCGACATCATCGTCATGATCTTCTTTAACGCATTTGTAACAAGGAAACACTTACTCCTCTAGGTCTCCTGATCTCACTCCTTTTGCAGGGGTATACTTTTACTCGATACATTGCTGACATTGAATATATTTCTATTCTATTCGTTGTATTTTTCATTAGTTTGAAAACCGTACGTTTCACTAGTTTTTGAATGACGTACTTATTAAACAGATCATATTTGGCGCTTTCTATTCGTGATCACATATGTTCTGTGTTACAAAATAACACTTTACATAAATATTACATACATTCTCTGTTTTCGATCCTCGTTTTCTCTGTATATTTACGGTACTTTGTGGTGTGACTTTTGCATATGCATGTGCGTATGGGTTAACTATACTTATCATCTTGTCAGCTCGTCAAATATTAACCGTCTTCAAATTCAATAACATAATTTAAGAACAGATGAATTTGCAGCATTGACCAGACATGCACGTTTCGGGTACTTAACCGTCGTCAGTTATCCTCAATCTAAACAATTTGATATAGCCATCGAATGTGAAAGCTATTCTATCCAAAAGAGTACCGAAAGACGAAGCAGGATGGGTGTAATATAATGCTAAATGACCAACGTTTTAGAAATTTTGATGACAGAAAATTTTGAATGCGTTGAAGAAACGATCAACCGAACTTGATCGAACTTAGCTACACGTGCCCTCGGGGACTCCTGGTCCAACATCAGTGACATTCACCAAGTGGTACAAATGTTAAGTGTCTTCAAATTCAAAAGCATCATTTGACAACAGATAAATTTTCAGCATGGACCAGACATGAACGTTTCTGGTACTTAACCCTCGTCAGTAATCCTCAATTTAAACAATGTAATATGACCAAAAAGTTTGAAAGATATTATGTCCAAAAATATTACGAAAGACGTGGCAGATTTGGTTGGATATGATGCTACAGGACCCACGTTTTTGAAATTTCAAGAAATTTTGATAGTAGAAATTTTCGAATGCGTTGAAGAAACGATCAATCAAAGTTGATCGAACTTAGCTACATGTGACCTCAGGGACTCCTGGTCCACCAGCAATGACACTCACCAAGTGGTACAAATGAAACGTCTTCAATAAAGTCCTTTTAGTTTAATATACAAAATGAAATTCACCAGTCAGTTAGGCATATGAACAAACAAACAAACACACAATATATTTCTCTATTATTTTATCGTTAGAAATAACAAAACTTGTAACAGATGATTCATTAATATCACAAATGCTCGAGATATGTAAAACAACACATATAAAGTATACAATGGCATGTATTTGTAACAAGAAACAAGAACTCGTCCCGAAAAGGCTATCCAATCTTCATCAAAGATTCTTATAAATAAACGAGATCTTTGGAAAGAAAAAAAGTCTTTTTATTTTCTAAAGTGATATAATTGGACAAAAACTGGTATTGAAGTTTCACTACCTTTTTACAGATCAAAGTAAATGTGAAAAGCAGTTGATTAAAATTAATGTTTAATGAATCTTGTTATTTGGACATTTTCAAGATAAAAAATGGTGACACATTTGTTTATGTATGTTTTTATGAAATTAAACATGTATGTTTCTCTACGCTACGGGAATGAAATAAAAGCATATGGGATCCCCCTTTTCAGAATGATTAGTGACATTCTACATTTTCATTGAATGGCTGTCATCATCACCAAACAAGACATACCTGATATGTACACCAAAATTTATATCGAGACAATCACCGAATTTGACAAGTTTCCAGCTGGAGCTGTTGGGACGGGTGTTGCATGCAATCAGGAGACACTGACTCTCCCCGGGCACCTGGTCTCACTTCGGAATTTTGATCATTCCAATGTTAGCAACCGTTCCTGTGGAAAATCTAATGATTTTACCTTGCCTTCTCGACTGTGAAACTGAATAGCTGATGGGTAATTCTGTTATGTTTATTTCTCCACAGGGGGTCGTTGCCTTAATCTTTTTTTTTTCATGAATTCATACTGCAATCAAAATTTCCCTTTTTCCATTCCTTATCTGCTACAATTCTCGTGGACTCTATATATACTGCATATAGGGAAAAAAAGAAGTATATATAGAATTCGCGGGAACTCGCAATTGGAGCTGATTAAATGGAAAGAGGGAAGCAAGCGCGGATACAGAGGGGGGGGGGGGTCCGTCCCCCTGGAATTTTATTAATATACATATTTCATATGATTAAGTCCCAATACCCCTTCTGTTGTCATAATATTTGAAAAATATATCATTAATTTGTATTAGAAATCTTTCATTTTGATAATATCTTGACGTCAGCATTTCAAAAATTTCCTCTGGCTCGCTTCCGCCTGCCCGAATTTATTACATATATGTACGTTATTTTCAAATGATGCTGCGCTTTCCTTTATACAACACATATACATAACACCTAGGTTAATAAACAAGGGCACAAAGAAAAAAAAACTGAGGAAGACACGAATAGTGGATTTTATTCAAATTCTCTGAAAAAATAGATCGCTGGCTTGCTATCGCTCGCCATTTGTTATATTTACATATTAGAACTGACAATCAATAATCAAGTACTATGCTGTGAAAATTCAAGATTTTAAGCTTTTTGCTCTCCTGTTATCTATTTTGTTAATAATTAGAAACAGAATTGACATAAAGTTTCTTTTCTTGCGTTTGTTTTATTTATTTATTTATTTTTTTTTGCTCTTCAAAAAATTCGGACTTTAGGACCCCCCCTGAAAAATTCCTTGATTCGCCCATGGAGAAGAGTTGGGGAGGGGTGTTGGAATTTCGATTGAAGTATGATTTCTATAATTAATCTGGCAAAGCCCCCCCCCCCCCTCCTTTACAGTGATTAACCTCAGAAAACAATAAACAACCTACATGCGAAAATGTTCAAAATTGAAAATTAGGAAAGACGTGAAGCGCTCGGACAATATTCCGTTTTTTTTTTGTTGGTGTATGCTTGTGTTCCATTCGGGACTGTATCCGACATAAAAGCATTATGACGTATAATCATAAATTTCTATAGAAACATCGGTTTTGTAGCGTACTTTCCCTGAATTAAACGTTGGTCTCCATATAATTTAATGACGTCACAATAGGTTTACGTCATATACCGTCCCGAAGGGGAAGTAACTCTGTATAACGAAAATCCCGATTACTGTATTCTCACTATAAATGCTGTGCACAGTTGATGATTTACAAAAAAGCAAAAGTTTGTTATAATTTTCAATAGGAAAAACAACAATGATGGCACATATTGAAATATGTATACATTTATATGACACCCCCCCCCAAGTAATAATACATGACAATGAAACCAGTGAAAAGTCAAAGTTAGTTACAAAATGTTCATTGTACGTGCTGACTATCCTTTTCATTAACAAGTCTGTCTGAAAATGGGCTAGCAGTTTGCAGAAAATTGTGATTGTCTGAAATTGACCCTTCCGAACGCGGGAAAAATTTGAGAAATTCCATGACGTCACAATGCAATTTCGATTTTTGACCGAGGTTCGAAGCTTGTTTGTCCGAGGTAAACACATGTTAAAAGCATTGTGACGTCACGAAATTTTGTATTTTTTTCCCGCAATCGGAAGGGTCTATTATGTACCAGTATATTTTTCCTCGTGTTTCAAGCTGTTTTATTTTCCAATAATTTGGAAACTAAATGATTCACTTTTCAGGTATAAAAAAGCCACAGATAAAAGGGCACAGAATCAATCATCGTCATACTTAAATTCTTTCATAAAAATTATTTTGATTCCATCTTATCATATTTGATACGAAATATTTTTACAAAAACATTCTTATACACAAAGATTAAGACATTAAGTAAATCACCAGAAATAAACATAAATAAAAATACACCTAGGAAAGTAGCACCAATGAGCCCGATCTGCTTGGCAGAAGTTCTTTTGTCCCCAGCACTTATGAGCTTTCGCCTCCTTGACGAAAGTGTTGACTTATTTACGAATAATTCCTTCTTGATGTTGTTGAGTTTCTCTTCCAGTGTGATGTTCTGTTCGACACAGGTGCACTGGCATTGCGGCTCCAGTGAAGTGGTTTGGTCTGTAAAAGAAGTTTGTACATTTTAAATTTGTATATTTGTTGAATTGCACATACAGTGCACTGGGTTAATCGATAGAACATGTTTCAATATGATAATTTCAACCACTAGGTTGGTGCATGTACGTAACTCTACTGGTGGACTGTCATTTACAAATATGGATAATGACCATATCCCAATACACAGTACAAAATCGATAATTCAGAAAATCATATACCGAAGGCATACAAAATCAGGATAAAACAGGAACCAAAGCAAACAAACGAAAACCTCCACCACATGAAAATATCGTTTGCCTTTGTTTTTCCTAACTGTGCACTGACTTGACAATTTGATATTTATTATTCCGAATTATTCTGAAACTAAGGAACATCTTCTTCATGAGATATCTCTGTCCATAGCTGGCTCTTAGGCATAAATGTTTAACGTCTTCATATTCATTAGCATCATTTTAGAGCAGATAAATCTACAGCTTGGACCAGACATGCACGTTTCGGGTATTTCGCCCTCTTCAGTGATCCTTAATCTAAACAATGTAATATGGCCAAAATATATGAAAATTATGTCTTAAATATACCGAAAGATGAAGCAAGATGGCTGGGATATGATGCTGCAGGACCCAGATTTTAGAAAGTTTAGAAAAATTTGTAAATAGAAATTTTCATATTTAAGGTCATGTTTAGAAATTCGTTCTTCGTATATTCGCTATGTGGACTTTCTCGCTTTCGGCTTCGAGCTATATTTCAAGATAAGATGTGTATATATGTATTTATTTGATTTGATTTATTACAGTACATCATGGATCATTACCCTTACAGAATGATCTTGCTGACTGCTGAAATTGATATTTGATGTGACGTAACAGCAGTTATTAACCTTGCACATCTGAAAATAAAAACACCAAGGTCGTCGCAACACTTAGAAAGGGACCATCAATGAAATAAGCCAAAAATTCCATATATTATTTAAGTAGAATCATTCGCTTGTACATTCTTTCGCGATTTTATAAAAGTAAACTATTTCGCAAGGAAAATGATTCGCGGATTCACCCATGTTGGTATTGAGTAATGTATTTGGTATTTAAATTCACAAAGACAAACTTTCGGTGTTCGAATTCGACCGCAAAAGTAGCGAAGATTAATACACCGCAAATGATTTACGTAAACAGTAAAGGGAACATTCGAATAACATTATTATCTTGCATGTCACTATAACTATCTTGTATATTATCATTATCTGTACTAAAATATCTCGCATGTAGGGGGCAGAAGTATGGCACCATACAGAGATGTCGAAAATGAAAAAAAAAATATATATATGACGGACAATGGATGGTGCACTGTTACTAAAGCTCACTTGCTCAGGTGAGCTAAAACCCAAAAGTCATATAAGAAATAAAAGGAAATCTAAATAAACAGAAACTGAACGGGATATGAGGGGGAGGGCATTTTCTTCGATTTCTGTTTCGAACATTTTTGTTCTAGAAGCCAGGATTTCAGTTAGTGCCTTCATATGACATATTCATTTTTTATCAGCGTTAGATAAACTTATACATAAGCATATTAGCGGAAGAGAAGACGTTGACCAGATAAATTTAAGTTTTCTACAATCCACTTCTAACTTCCGAACGAATAACTTCAGTATAATGGAGGAGCATTTCTTACACTATGCCGCATCCTTATCAAGAGAGATATTAGAAGGTGTTTAAGAAACTGAATGCTTGCACTTTTTTCACATAATTTGCATTTTTTTCGAAATTGGAAATTATTGGGTTCAAACAAATCGTGAATTTCAAAACGTTTAACATTTGAACAACTTGGTGAGTGTCACTGCTGGTGGACCAGGAGTCCCCGAGGGCACATGTAGCCAAGTTCGATCAACTTCGGTTGATCGTCTGTCTCTTCAACATACTTGGAATTTCTGTTATCAAAAATTATTGAAAGTTCTAAAACGTGGGTCCTGTAGCATCATATCCCACTCATCCTGCTGCGTCATTCGGAACATTTTTGGACATAACAAGTCTCACATTCTTTGGCAATATTACATTTTTTCAGATTGAGGATTACCGACTAGGGTTAAAGGTCACCTCTAAAGGTTTTTAAATACTAAAAAACCTTTATTTTATTTTACTTATTCATACTAGAGAAAAAATTTCAAAAAAATTATATTTTTCCGACCGTCCGTTTTCCTGTAAATCGACCTGAAAAGTCTAATCGTTGAAGCGGTGCGACTGAATTATCTGCCCCTTTGTGTGACGTCATGTGCACCCAAGCGAGTTTTAGAGGCTATCTGAAGGTAGTGAGGGATGAAACTCCCATATCTTGTTTACTTGAAGATAGATAAAAACAAATCGGTACCAAATACGTTTTATTGATTGATTTATTTTTATATTTTATTAATTTATCTATTTTTTTCTTCTTGGGGGGGGGGGGTTCTTCTAAAACGACTTAACAGCGTATTTGGAATTACCCAAGTATGACTTTTACCTATTATTGAGAGATGGCCTTAGTTAGCCGGGTATAAGTGTCGATCAGTTCATATATAAAGGTTGTATATTCAAATCAGAGTGATCGCAGGCGTGTCATATACAGACAAGCCTATAGATTGCGTAATATTTGACCCCCGTACAAGGTGTGAACAACAAATTAGACCACGACAGGCATTTGTTGGGAAATAGACAGTAGATGCTTTTACGTTTGGGCAATGTTCGTCTTGATGGAATTTTAGAAAAAACAAATTTACCAATGCCATATAATGAAAAAAAAATCTGCATGATGTTAAAATTCGAATGACCGCTAAAATATGCTGGAAGTTATATGATGCCCGCTAGTCTAGTCGTCTTTTTGTTTGAAAAAATCAATTTAGAATAACAAGTTTTTCTTGAGGATCGATCTTTATAGACCATGATGAAATAGTTTGACTATTGTCCATCTCTTATCATGCTTATACACCCAAAAACTATCTTGAACTAAGATATAATCGAATGAAATATACAAAATCAGCAAGACTATGTGCTATGTTTATTTCTCTGCCGACTTTTCCGCAATAAACATGGTGAAAAGCTAATTACATTGTACGAACCCATTGAATATTTTTTTTACATACAAATCGCTATGCAGAAGAAATACGGCATGAGGTTCAGTGCCAAGATCGACCCTTAACTTCAGGTAAATTGTATCTCTGGTCCAAAATAGGTGAAAATTATGCATGGATACTCCATATTATCTTTTCTTATTATTGCACTTTTGGTAAAGCTAATTAATACAGGTTTCAAATATTCAGATTGCACCATTTGCATATATTTTTTGCAAAATTTCCCGAGGGAGGCCCCGGACCGCCTCCCGCACCTCTCCCCCCTCGATGCAACCCCCGCACCCTCTGGATCCGCCACTGAAAACCACGGATTTTTCAATATTTGTATTTACTCGATAATAATTAATCATTCAAATTTTCAGAATACTTAAGCCCGATTGTAAAAAAAAAACATCTCCCGAATTAACAACATTTTTCGATAAACAAATGCATAGATATTACAAACATTTATCCCATAGTCTGTTTATTGGCGTAAGTATTTCGTTACATTTGATATTTAGTAATGAAGTTTGCATGTTATATATGTTAAAACAAGATAAATGTGATAACATCATTAAATTCTATGTCTTTAATTTTTCGCATTTCTTCACATTTTTTCCTCAATTTTGTCTGACGGAGATGAGGCGGACATCACATACCTTACCGAACCATTCACTGACTACGGTGGAACCATTTCGTTATTTAAATATGACATATTTTATGAAATGAAATAAATGTAACTAAAATAATTCACATTATTCTTCTTCTTCTGTTGTAGCAAAAAAAAAAAAAAAAAAGAAGAAGCAGCTCTTGATATTTTTGAACGACGAGTGTTGGTGCTATATTTATATACTATTTGAAATGTGTATTCATATATAAAGACCAGCACATCTTTACAGATTGAACACAAACACATTACATCACACGATCAAATATTCTAGAATCTTAGCTTTCAATACTCATCATATACTTTTACAGGTAAACTACAGGTAAACTTTATACTAATTGGTTAAATATCAGTCTACCTGTGCCCCTTAGATGGCCCCTTTGACACCAAGTAAGGTGATTATAATATAATTGAAGTCGACAAATCGGGAACACACACCCTCCACTCATCATTACACTTTTTGCCGATAACTTTTATACCGTAATTCGGCAACGATCGCCAAGCCTTTGATGCACCGACAAACTCGGCCGTAAAGATACAAATTGTCTGTTTCAACATTATTTTTGCATTTCCTTATCATCTTCCTCTACAGCACTTCATTCGAATTCATTTGATACCAAACACGACCACAGTACTCCAATTAAACGCATAGAAATAAATCTACACACAATTAATTTTTTTGGCCATCAAAGTTCTTTTTGCTAATAACTTTTTTGTTTTAAGTCCGATTTAATTGAAATCATTTTCAAAATCGCCGTCTCGGAAAGACCTTTTCAAAAATATATACATTACTTAGGGTTGCTCGAAAAATTCAATCCATAATATTTCGCCCGGTAACAAATCTTGAAAGCAGGTGAAGCCACTTTCTATAGGAAACTTCTAACCGCACAGTCGTCAACTTATGATATCAAAACGATTGTTAATGTGATGTACAAAATTAGCGCAAAGCTATTCGATATTTGATGAATTAAAAAAAAAAAGAAATATATACTCGCATAAATCGTTCTTTTTAAGCTGTGTATATACATATACAGTGATTACAGCATAGTATATGCGGGCTTGGGTGTACATTACGTCATCGCCACGGGAGGTAATCCGGGCAGGCTTTTTTGAATTTTAATACGGGACGTATTTTCATCCGCTTTATTTGCTAAATGGGACGCAATTTGGTCAAATGAAAAATTGGAATGTGTTATTCTAGATCTACTTGATCAAGTGAACAAGAAAAAATGAGATGAGTGAGGGATCTTTGCAGGTCACCTTTAAGTACCCGAAACGTGCATGTCTGTTAATGCTAAAAATTTATCTGTTCTTAAATGATGCTATTGAATTTGAAGACATTCAACATTTCTGAGTAGATAATAAAATGCTGCTGACTCTTCCGAACCGGAATCTGCATCTCAACAATATTACGAGTTTCAACTAGAACTTTTTTTTGATAATTTGAATTAAATTTGGATGTCGATTTTACAGATTTTGAATAATTTCGTTTGCACAACAAAAAATGAACACATAACAATTAAGCGGAGGGCAGTTTGTACATGATGAAAACATGTACCTTACAAGGTCATTTATATCCATTCTTTGCATAAAATACAAATATGAAAGACAATAATGCGAACAAAATGACGTCATTTTCCCAACTATTTAATTTGTATGTAAATGCGCAATTGTTATGAGAAACAAACCAAAACCCTTTGCTACACGTGAACCGTGTCAGTACGGAATAAGAGATATATAACATATATCATATTTCGAAGAAGTAGGTTCCATATTGTAATCCTTTATGACTGGTCGAAAAATGTACATCAGGTTCGATCAAAATGCTAATCTGAAAAATTATAAGAAAGTAAAAAATGGTTCATAGAAAAACAAAATTATCACTTTGCCATGTTTTGAGTTAAATCCGTGTCACACTATAGTAGAGCAACCAAGTCTCTGAATTGGAAATTTTAATCAACACCCCTAACGCAAGGCTGAATTGTATATCAAACGAAAGAATAGAACGCGGGTCATCAGTTTGACGTGTCGTAAAAAATTCTTATGGTCAGAATTTCTGTAATTTAGAGAAAAGAAGAAAATTAGTAAAATTCATAATCATACATTTCTTTAGCAATTCACTGCAAATAAACTAGAAAATATATTCTCGATATTACCGAGCAAAACACTACGTAATTTCGACTTTGTCAAATTTTTACATATTAAAACGAATAAAAAGTGGTGTTTTATGTTGAAGATTATATCAAACATTTGATATGACAGCATTTTGTCCACCGAATTTAAGGAGTGAAATATTTGTGATCAACAAATATACAAAGAAGGAAATATCCATTTTACTTTCACAAGCTCAATTTAGATCAGCAGCGTAGCTGCCTATACGGCATCATCACATGTACGTCGTGACCTTCAAGACAATTATTTCATTTTCTCCCTTCTATTGAGGGTTTGACGTTAACTCTTGTCGCTAAAACGTAACTTAAGGCACTGTTGTACATGGTGATGCTGACGGAGATAGCCTTTGATCTCTAGTTCTGTATCTCTAGTCTCTGATTGGGTAATCGTTGATAATGATTGTAACATAATATGACTTGGGATGCTTTTTGTTAGAATTTTGACTGTGCTTCATCCTAGTCTCATGGACACATTTGAGATTTTTTTCTGCACTTTTTATATATAGATGAAAAGAAAAACATACCAAAAAATAAACATAGAACAACCACACCTACAGCAATCAAGGATACTCACATAAAACTACCAATCGAGAAGCAAATCTAAGAAAATATTTAGATAGAAATGACCACACATGATAGGAATCGCACATTCTGTGTCTTCTTCAGACGGTTAACTGGTAAACAATCAGTAAAAGTAGTGTACCTATCCGAATTACAACCCTCTTATTTATTCGAAAATGACTAGATTTTGTATTTGAATAATTGAAAAGAAAGCAGACCAGAACAGAACAGAAGAGATGTCCATGTATGCACCTTAAATGTTTAACGTCTTCAAATTCATTAGCATCATTTAGAGCAGATAAATTTACAGCATGGACCAGACATGCACGTTTCGGGTAATAAACCCTCATCAGTGATCTTCAATCTAAACAATGTAATATTACCAAACTCTGTGAAAATTATGTCCTAAATATACCGAAAAACGTAGCAAAATGGCTGGGATATGTTGCTACAGGACCCAGGTTTTAGAAATTTGAGAAAATTTTGTAAACAGAATTTTTCAAATACGTTTGAAGAAACGACCAACTGAAATTGATCGAACTTGGCTACATGTGCCCTCGGGACTCTTGGTCCACCAGCAGTGACACTAACCAAGTGGTACAAATGTTTAACGTCTTCAAATTCATTAGCATCATTTAGAGCAGATAAATTTACAGCATGGACCAGACATGCACGTTTCGGGTAATAAACCCTCTTCAGTGATCCTCAATCTAAACAATGTAATATTACCAAAATCTGTGAAAATTATGTCCTAAATATACCGAAAGACGTAGCAAAATGGCTTAGATATGATGCTACAGGACCCAGGTTTTAGAAATTTTAGAAAATTTTGTAAACAGAAATTTTCAAATGCGTTTGAAGAAACGACAGTGCGGAAATATATTACACTTGTCGCATGATTTAAAAGCAGTGTTGGGCTATAACATAGGAAGTTTGGTCTTTGGATATACATGGAATTTGCAATTGCTTTTACTCTGAGCCATTCATTCTTTCACTGATTTTCCATTGTAATGTGTGATTTCCATTTTACTGAAATTTTCTTGTTGATCTTCTTTTTAGACAATCTTTATAAGGGAGCTTAGCTCACGACCAGTTCGCGGAGCGACCCTATAAATAGGAAAGTCTATACACATATGTAAGTTCTACTTTACATCGCATTTTGAAAGATACTAAACTTTCAGAACTGCCTATACTGAAAGCCAATTTTTTTTCTGTATTCTTCCCGCCATTTCCGCCGGACACCACAGTAGCCCAGCAGAAAATCATACCGTGATGAATGAATAAATATTTGTTTGAAATCAGTAAATCGATCAGTATTTATCCAATTTTAAGTTCCTTTTAAGTTTCTTTGTCATACACAGCAAAATGGAATTTACTAAACCGACGTTACCCCAGCCTTCTTGCAAAAAGTAAATAATGACGTCATGATGTCAGTGCTCAAAAGGTTATGACGTCAAGTATGACGTAACAGTATGTGCGACTTTGCAAATGATGTCTGATGTTCGTGATCCAGCCGAAGGAATATCTTTATCTATACCGTAGTTTTGGATAATTATTTAACGTATACTAACGAACGAATTAATAACAAATTCAAAATCAACAGAATTTGAATAAATTGGTAGATAAATAAATTTATGATGATCAGACAAACCGGTGCTTCAAAAGTACGACAATAACTTTCAAACATGCTACGCTGCCTCGAAGGCGATACCTATAGATTCATATTGATGAGGTCAGACGCTGAGCCGACAACATCAGTTTTGTCAAAGTCGGCGCCGGGCGCACATTGGTCTCATTCCTTTTAAATGTTGTCATTTATGTTTGATGTTTCTGTACGTCTGTTTCGATTGTTTTTAATGATGTTCTAGTGAATATTGTTGTGTCTTAATGCGATTTGTAGTTTTGTCCGATGTCATTTCTTGTGGATTTGTTTCGCTGGGTGAGCGCAGGGTGGTGATGCTGTAGATCCTTCCCTTTTCTCATTATATTTTGATTTCACTATTGTTATATCACATCTTGGATCTTTCATATCCATCGTTGAAATGTTTAATAAATCATTGGAACTTGAATACATTCTACTTACTTTATATTCTTCACGTTATGTATTTTATTTATACTCTTTCGTAGCCTACGGCCAGCGACGACTCCTGTAGGGTGAATGTTCCGTTGTCAACAGAAAACACACACTTTTCTGTTTATATAATTTTTATTTGTTTTAATGTAGCAGTATATAGATCCAATTAATATAGGAATTGCTCAATCAAGTTACCAATATTACGTATGACACTGTGGTTTCTTTTTACTACTGCATCACGAGGCAAAGCCCCCCCCCCCCCTCCTGTGATCCTCAGGGGCTTTCCCTTGGATCCCCTGGAGACATCAAAGGGGTCCTCTGATCCAGTGTATCTTGAAAAGCTTCCACTTAATTTTGTTTCAAATCTGAACGGAAAGTTAGTGCAGATGAGAAAAGGGGGAAATTAGACAACGTTAGCCAAAGGCCTATCTCAATGTTAAAGACCAAAGTCCCAACTCTGAGCAATGTACTTTACATGCATATTTACACTTCTGCAGTTCTAAAATGAACGTCAAAAGATACTTTTTATTATTTCATAGAAAATTCAAGGACAGTTTTGTAATTCATGTATTTTTTCCAACTTGTCACAATAGGGTCTCCATACAAGGTCTTGTCACGACACATTAATTTTATGAATTTATCAAGAAAATGGTGTAATTCCACATTTGTTGTTTACTTTTAGATTAAGTATGTCAATGTATACACCGGTCGGCTAAAAGGTACGTTATGATAGACAATGTAACACGTGGTCGACCAAGTATCTTCTGTGGGAAATAACGATTAGCCAAAAAATGTATACGCATTATTCATAAGATCTTAAGAAAATTATCGACGAAAAAGCCTTATTACTAATATACATATATTTGTAGACGTGTTTAAAGACAAATATACAGTCTCGTGGCTTCAGAAAAGACATCAAAACGGATTCTTCATATTTCAAAGAAATTTGCATAAAACTGCATTATTTCGAGAGAGGAGAAATATTCTACATCGAAAACAATCCTTTATAATATGAGCATATCTAATGCATGAATTGCACCGACTTTATATACAAAAAAAATTAATATATAGGAATACAGAGGATATAAACGATAAATATTTCGTTTTAGTTTTTTACGATTTTATCACTATTTAAACAAAATCTGACCATGGTATTTTTGAAAGTAGCGATATTCATTTAAAATGTAAGACCAAATTCAGGCCTGTGTGTTGATCAAACTCGAAAACATAGCTTCTTGTTTAAAATGGTCGCTCTACTACTAGGACGGCGTTCCCACTGCGTCCCATGCGGCGTTCTGGAAAAATATGAAGAACGCCGTCAGAGCGCAGTGAAATCGTACTCATCGCCGTAGCATCTCCATGAGAAAAATGTCGAAGGGTTCCAACTCTCTACCTTCTTGAAGAAAATTCCAAATCAATTTACATGCACCAGACACGTGTTTCGAATATTAAATTGTCATAATCGTGACAGCCCAGTGACACAGCAAAAAACTCCATAGCATCGCATAAGACGTATAGGACAAACCATGGTGTTTGTTTTGAGCATGCACTAAACAGACGCCATGGGCACGCCGTCTTTTAGATCACATTTGACAACCTTATTTCAAAAATGATATATAGCCTGATAATTAATACCAATTTCTCTATAATTCACAAGACATTGTGCTCATATGCCTACGTTCTCGCTTTGGAAATGAACTTCTGTATAGAAATCATTACGCACATTCATTAAACATTTTCCCTATTGTTGAGACTAAGGAATTCGTATTTGTATGACGTGAACAAATCTCAGTTGTCACGAAAAGTTGGTCAAAGAGACATTTGATCCAATGGAGTAATTTCTATACCGTCATTCGGTCTATACACTTTTCAAATAAAGTCAATATATAAACAAATGATATCAAATTTGTACTAAGTGATCCTTCTTTTACAGTCATTTCAATTTCCAAAGATATATGTATATTTAATCATTTACATCGGATACATCAATGAAACATTATTCTAGAGGGAAAATGTAAACTGTAAACATTACGTACATACATCACCCATTTAAAGGACCTCGCACGAACAACAGATCAATTTTCAGCATGGACTAGACATGCACGTTTCGGGTACTTACCCCTAGTCAGTGATACTCAATCTAAACAATGTAATATGGCTGGACAGCAAAATATCCTCCGGGATTACTTAAACTATTTAAGGTGAAAAATATAAATTTATAGATAAGAACACGTCTTATATGTTCACCATTTGCATCATTTTCTTTGCAGTTATTCAACATCAAAGCATCGTGGGACCCGCCATTTAAAGACATTATTAAAAATCAAGAAAATGAAATTAAATTTAGAAAACCGTTTTTGTCTGATTTATATTAAGTTATCATACATTAAGTTCTTTAATAAACGGTAGAATTATTGTACTCCTCCAAAACTTGTATTTCTTTTCCGTACAGAAAACTGCATTTTTGGTTCATCACTATACTCCAAATATTTTACAATTGATAAATGCGCTGGGTGCATTTACAATCACAATACGAAAGATAAACGAAAAATTATCAGAATAAAATATTTTTGTTCTTTGCTGTAAGTGTTTGAATGAATTGATCAATAGAAAAAAAATATAGTCACAAAATGTTTCCCACTCACTCAAATACATTAAATGACGTCATCAAAGTAATGAATTAATATTTAATATATATAATTGCAATGTATTATTATTCTAAACCCGTGGAAAGAAAACATGATATATTTATCTAAAATAATTCAGAGATTTCCAGCCTTTTGAAACTACCTCCTCTTTTTGATATTTCGATCGCCTGATTGACATCGTTCCCCGCCTTACTACGGGATCGTACTTGTCATGCTGGTAATTCTTGTCAAACTAAAGTTTCTATTAAAAGGAAATTCTTTAGCAAGGCGGGGAACAATGCTCTAAAAAACTTTTCCAGTTTCCATAAGCTTTAGTGTTAAAATCGACTGTTTTAATCCATATCATACACAAAATATAGGTCGCATATTTGAAATATTACTATTTTCATAAAATTCAGCAAATTTTGACCGAATTCCGAATTTTAATTTCTTTTCAGTAGAAAAATTGTTTTATCGGTCCCAACTGGGCTGAATTTCCTACCAGATCGTTCGAGCTCCTTTGTTGATGGGAAACTTGACTTAAAGTATTAAAAAAAGAATGTCCGCGAAGCTCACTTCAGACATCGGACTACACGATCTTGTCGATTCCATCTTTAAATTTTTTGAGTATCATGGTGTCATGTAAATATAGTTTGAAAAAAGTCATTAAAAATAAAATTAAATTTAAAATGAATATCTGAAATTCTTTTTTCAAGACGCAACGTGTTCAATTATTCCATGTCAATGGCATAAGAAACGTTTTACGACTTGTAGAAAGTCCCCACAAACAATCTTTTCAGTGGAAACAATTTAAATGTCTTATACTACACTGCCATCCATAAATAAGTATACACCATTACTGTTCATGTAGCCGTTAGAAAATGAACAGTTTTGAATCTATTGCTGTATAATTCTGAAAATGAACCTTACAGAAATCATTGGTAACAAAATTGATCCAAATATTTGCATTTTTAACATTTTTATTATTTTTTCTATAAAAATGACAATTTTTGAAAAAAAAATTGTGCTGATGAAAAAAGTCTCTATTTACATTTTCGTTATCACAATTCATAACTTTGAATTATGTGAAGTAAATCATTATGAATATTTCAAGTTCAGAATGGAAAATTTAGGATTAACTAATAAAGAAATTAGAATGATTTCCTTGTTTGTATAGTTATATCGATTCAGTGAATGAAAGTCAAACACTAAAACCGAAACCAGATTCCAAAAAGCACAATCGATCGTAAAACTTATGAATTTTGGAAAAAAAATGCAAAACAGAACATTTATATCACATGGTGAGTGTCACTGCTGGTGGACCAGGAGTCCCCGAGAGCACCTGTAGCCAAGTTCGATACATTTCGGTTGATCGTTTCTTCAACGCATTCTTAAATTTCTGTTATTAAAATTTCTTGAAATTTCTAAAACGTGGGTCCTGTAGCATCATATCCCACCCATCCTGCTACGTCTTTCGGTACGCTTTTTCGACATAGTAACTTTAACTTTCATACTTTTTTTGGCATAGTACATTGTTTATATTTGAGGATCACTGACGAGGGTTGTGTATCCGAAACGTGCATGTATGGTCCATGTTGCCAATTTATCTGTTCTTAAATGATGCTATTCAAATTGAAGACGTTTACATTACTCAGCGAAAAGAAAATAGGACAAACGGATGGAGACAATAACGAACATCCTTATACAGAAAGCTTGAATATGTTTTGAAACTGGAATTGCTAGCATGGAAGCACCGTATTTTATAGTATACAAAACAGTCAGTTACAAGATTTTTGTAAATATCGAATTTCAGTCACTTCGGACTTTCAAATTCGATGATAAACAAGAAAAAGATTTGCTTTCTTCCCCGGATACGAATATAACGAATTATGTTGTTTGGATGGTCGAATATATGCAACGGGTGTTGCATGCAAGCAGGAGATGCTGACTCTTCCTGGGCATCTGGTCTCACTCCCATATCGGGAGTTCGCTTTTTTCATGTGGTGGAGGATTTTGTTTGTTTGCTTATGTTCCTGTTTTATCCTGATTTTGTATGCTTTCGGTTTGTGAGTTTCTGGATTGTCGATTTTGTGCAGTATATGGGGATATGGTCATTATCCATATTTGTGATCGGAACGGTCGAAGCCCATCTTGTTTTAGTTCTCGCGTTTAACAGCATGATCAAGCATTTCACGATAAATTATTTTTTGTGTTCCGATCGGTGCATACTACACTACAAAGCTTAAAACTTCCTTCCCTTAGTTTATCATGATATTTAGAAGATAAGGCGGATATCCCCAACGACGTACTAGTGGTGATCAACGCGGAATAAACAGGCATGACACAAAACAGGGGATATGGAATGCAGAGCCACAACGTGAGTACAAAATGCCGCTATCTATTGGGTAACCACTCATAACAAAGCTTGTTGACTTTAAAGAGGCCGAGTATAATTTAGAAAAAATTGATGACGGTGAAATTTCAATTTCTTTTTCTTAAAATAATATTTGAAGTACAACAAATAAATAACATGCATTTAATTAAAATCTCTTGCGCAGAAATATGAAAACTTTCAGTAAAACCCCATAAGGTCTCATTGTAAGATGCCATTATCTTTGAGATGACCCCTACATTATAATAAACTGTCAACTTCTATTTTCTTTCCCATAAAATGAATTTTATAATACTGCAATCATATTATCCGAATTTAGTCAAAATACCTTGGGTAGAAGTTCATCATTTTCTAATTAGACACAGCCTCGTTAAAAGTGATCCTGTTCCAATTCTACCATAACTAATTCAGAGAAATTTTTAAATATCTTGTAAAGAACACTCGAGCAATTTGACAACTCTATTTCAAAAATGAAATATTGACTGAAGATAAACATAAAATTTTCCACGATTGGCTAGTCATTGTACTCATATGCTGTCGCACCCTCCTTCTTTTTTTTATTTCAAGATAAGCGTCAGTATAGAAATCATTTTGCAAATTCGTTAAACATTTGATGTATAATTGAGACATGAATCGCTTAAATGACGTCAAAATTCTCTGTTGTCATGGAGAGTGGGACAAGGAAACACCATATCTATTGAAAAAAATTCCATATCTTTATACAGTCATTGAATTATTTAAATGAAGTCAATATTACAACAAACTGTTTCAAATATGCACTGCTGGATTTTTCTTTCACCGTCACTTCAGTTTCCAAACATGTATGTATATTTCATCGTCTACACCGTGTACATCAATAATATATTATTCTACATGGAAAATTTAAACCGTAAACCTCACGTACACATATCAACGATATCAAAATATAGATTGGAAATTTGAATTTGAGCATTTTTGATGAAGTTTTAAAATTCTATCCACAAAGCTCACTTTAGAAATCAGATTTCACTATTTTGTCAACTTCATCTTTTGCATGTTTCAGTATCACGGTGTCATGTAAATATAATGGATTAATCAATTCGTTAAAGAAATAAAAGCAAAACCAAATTCGTTATGTTCAATAATCGCCTGCAAATGGCATATTCATTTTTGAGTCCTAACGTTTTATGATTTGAAGGACGCCCCGACCAATTTCTGCAGTTTAAAGAGGAGAACGCTTTATACTGCACCACATATACTTATCAAGAACGCTTACAGATATTTTAGAATCCTGGATTACTAGCCCTGAATCAAAGAATTAAAAAAAATTGGTCGGAGCAGTGGTCTAGTGGTAAGGGCGTGTGTTCGCTGGTTCGAGCCTTTCTAAAACCATTGGTCGGCCAATATATATATATACCATTCTATGTTCTGTGTTAGATACAAAAATGTCTTTGTCTGTGTATTATTTACATTTCTGTGGTATTAAAATTTTGAAAATGTGAAATTTCAAGATAAATAGCACCGAATCAATGAATTTTGGTCAACGCCGTGTTCCACTGGTTAGGTCGACGGGCCAGTGACCGAAAAGTCGCTGGTTCGAGCCTCACTAGGACCACGGGCCGGCCGATATATACTAGGACCACGAGTCGGACGATATATACTCATATATACTATGTTGCTATTGAATTTAAAGACGTTTAACATTTTATACAAAAAAGTGTCCATGTCTGTATATTGTTTATATTTCTATGATGTTAAAATTTTGAAAATTTGAAATTTCAAGATCTAAATGCCTAACATCAGTTACTTACGACGTTCTATTTCACTGAAAAAAGACTTGCTTACCCTCACAGAACACCTGATCTTAATAATTTCTCAACTGGAGATTTTTTTATGTCTAAGAGGAAAAAATTGCATCAAATTAAAATATTGATTTTGAAGGTTTTGTATAAATTCTTTCGCATTATATGTCATAACAAGAAGATAAAATACAACAAGCAGAGAGCACTTTGTATATGATGATAACATAAGCCTTACAAGGTCACAAATTTCCATTATCTCTAAAAAGTGCATCATTTATAAGAAAGAAAATATGACAGTCATAATGACATTCTTACAAGGTCATAAATCTCCATTATTTACATAAACTGCATCACTTATAGAAACGAAAATATGGCGGTCAAAATGACATTCCTTACTCAACCTGCGCATATAAATGTTCAGTTTGAATTAGAAAATTTTCAAGAACGCAAAAAATCGTAACAAAGCTATTTGCAACACGTGAACTGTGTCAATACCAAATATTTGACATTTATTATACGTATAAAAGTAGGTTCCAAATAGAATTCTTTTCGTAATGATAGATTCTGAACAGAAACCTATACAGCAGGTATTATCAAAATATTGATATGAAAATTATAATAAAGTAGAAATGACACATAGAGAATAAGAAAAGGATCAGATTGTTGTTCGTTCATATTAGAGAAACTATTAATAAGAGGGTAAAGACGTCCAGATGTATCTAGGACTATGAAGCACGTCCTGCCTGAAAAAAATACATACTTATACGTACTGACGTCATTCATGCGTTACAAAAGGATTTGTCATAATTTTTGGAAAAGTTTAAAATATCGTACTTGCTAGTACACTCATCACTTGAGTTGTGTAGAAAGAGATTAAATCGGTGAATGTATATAGTTGTTTTTTGTTTGATGGTTGAATACTTGAAGAATCGAATCTCATCTTGTTAAAGTGTTCATGATTACTTTAGATTAGACGAAAGTGTTCCAACCCTTTACCTTCTTAAAGACACGTGTTTCGAATATTAAATTTTCATCAGTGATACATCCTGCCAAAGTGTTTTTCATATGCCACTCAAATTCATTTCACTAGCGCCCTCTGAATTTACTTTTAGAATTTAAATTTGTACATTTACTTTACAGAGAGTGCACGGCTCCAAATTTCCTGTAGGGTCGATTCAGTAGCGTATCCAAATAAAATCAAAGTTCAAAATAGCATTGGATGGATGGTGGTAAAATGTAAACCCCCTTTAATTTCGATGATATTTTTCGATGAAATAGCAAGTTTCCAATATAGCAAAAAAAAAAAAAAAAAAAAAAAAAGAAAAGGAAAAAAAGAAAAAGAGATATGGTGTAAAATTGATAGAGTGCCAAAACAAAGCATCTTTCAGGCAACAGAAAGAAGAAGAACATAATAGAGTTATAAACTGTTTTACGATGGATAAATTTTTATGTTCCTAAGGTGCATTCTAAATTAAAAAGTTCCCTATCTCATTTTATCATGATATTACACAGATTAGAGAATTCCGTTGTAGTGATCACAGCGAATCACACATGTATGAGTCAAGAAAAGGGATACAGCAAGCAAAACCTCCACAAAAATACAAAATGACTTTAATTATTGAGTGAACGCCTGTGACTTTGACTTTCAAAGTGTTCCTTTTATAATTATGACATAACCCATACGGAGAAATTTTCGATTAACTTTTTTTAGAAACCCATTAAATTAATAACTCTTGAAATCTTAGTTGAATTACATACGTCTATTTTTATCTTCAAATGTAATCATAATAATACACATGCGTAACTTCAGGTTTTTTTATTTTTTCTTGTAAATATTGTAAAATTATTTACATGCTAAAATTTCACCACTTGTCTAAAATAAGGTCTACAACTTCAAAGCATCGCGCTGACGTTAACAGCATTAATCGTCTTAGTAGAGATTTTTCATCGTGAAGAACTTCGCGCTTCGTACTTCGAACTTCGCACTTTAATTTTATAATTTGATTGCCAAAAAACCGCACCAATAGTACAGGAAGTCCAATATACCAATTCCATTGAGTATTCTAATCAAGATGTAGATGATTCCGCTTATGAGTAAATACGTGAATGGCAGCTACTCCACTGATTCTTCAATGTTCGAAGTGCGAAGTACGAAGTGCGAAGTTCGTCACGATGAAAAATGTCTACTAGTAGAAGCAGGATATCATACTGTAAACGTGGTTATTTTCGCTGGGGGGAAATTTCGCAATTCTAACATTAAGACATAACGCGTGGAGGAAATATTCGCGATAAATATGTCTTGCCCATTTTAAGAATGCAGCGGAGATATTTTCGCGTTGGGGGATCATTCGCGATATCTATCGATTCGCGACAAATGCGAAAATTACCCCCACATAAAAAAATTTCCACATCTACAGTAATAATATCCTGTCAGTGACCTTATATTATACTATATTACGGTTCAACACAGGCATCATGGTCTGTCCCGAGACGAAGGCGAAGCGAATATTAAAGTCTAGACAAGGAACATAGAAATCAGACCAATTACCTGTCTGGAACCGTAATAACTTTTTTTGTCATACTGAAAAACCACTAAAGTAACTAACAGCGAGTTAAGAAAACGAAAATTTTACTTAAACGCTTTAAGATCGATACATATGAATATTGAGGGAAATGTTCAAATATGAAGGCACTGTTTGGAAAGGATTTTTTTTCTAGTATCATTTTTGAATTTTCCCTCTACACATTGTAAATAACATGTTTATTATCTTCTTCATGCACCAAGTCCGTAAAACCTACGCTGGTCAAGTTTGAATGATACAATAGCCATAATCTAGATGCGACACATAGATTTATGCCTGAATTATCAGTGAATTTCAACATATATGGATAGAGATTGCCGTTATATTTAACATACTATACCTTTGTTTAGAAAAATGACTTGGTCAATTTGTACGCGTAAAATATTGATATTTTCCAATGAGTACACCAAAATTGTTGCCTTATAAGGTTTATAAAGCTTAGTTTTTTAGAAGTGCTATTCCTTCTGTATTACCATTTTGACTTTAAAATGATTCCAACCTACCGTTTGCAAACAGAAGGGAAATTTCGGTTTTCTTAAAAACCTGTTAGTACTTTAATAAATTGTCATTTCAAAATGGCGTAAACAGTAAAATTTCTAACTCTTTTATTTATTGATGGATTGTAAAATTTTCTGCGCCATGAAAGAGATCGTACCGTAAATGCTATATTCGAAATGAATAAACTACGAATGAAATTCATTTTTGCCGAAAAATAAAATCAAAGGATCTGGAGACAGGAAAATTCAAAACGTTTTAACGTTTTTATGGCAAATGCTCGCTATCACGTCAAGAATCATTAAGGTATCCAGACCAGAAACAATCGGCAGGATAAATTTGTTATACAGCTTTGTCTCGCCAAATACAACTTTTTTCATCGATACAATATATTTCTGTACCCACAAGTAAAACACTGTATAACTTATAGTGCATATATTTTAGATATTGTTTTCATTTTTGTGTGTGAACATCGACGGCGGATGCGGCTAGCCAAACAGGGGATGCTTACTCCTCCCGGGCACATGGTCCCACCTTTGACTTGCTTAGGGTTCTCCGAGGCTAGATTTGGTGCTCGGTGGTGGGTGCTGTTGAGATTATCGTCAGCATCTTCTTTATCTCATTACAATATTTGGATTTCAACAATCAACCAGATTGAATGGAAATGCCAGAAGTGGGGAAATATTTTAAGATATATCCTTACAGAGTAACCCGAAAGAGTAATCTTACTCACTAAGAATTGAATATCTCTAAAATAGAAAAAAAAATAAAAAAATGAATGGGAACATGTCAGCTCGAAATAAATTCATGAAATATAGAGACACACAATCATTCAATTTTGTAATTGCAAATCTAAGGTGGGCGTTTTAAGTCATTAAATAGTAATAGGAAACTAGGGGAACGTTATTATTTTTGGGGCTAACAGTCCATTAGCTTCATTTAAGAACGTCAGAATACTTGTTAATAATTGAAGAACATTAGAATAACAATATTGACGAATCCGAAATGAAAGGGAATAAGCTAGTTTAGAAAGAACATATTTATGCAATATAGGGAGATATCCATTTAAAATTGTAACATTATTTCGTAAAAACAGATTTTATGAGTATAGAAGTTATAACAAAATGCACATGATACTCTCTGGGACCCACATTCCATTAGCAGCGATAAAAACTAAGTTCTTGAACTGACTAAAATCAAAGATGGCGAGATGAATTACATCATATTTTATAGGATTTACATACTGAAGTATAATGAGTTAAAGAAGATCCTGACGATAATCTCAACAGCACTCAAAATAGAGCACCAACTTGAGCATCGACGGACCCCTAGCACGTATAAGCAGAGTAAATCCATTTCCCAATGTTCAGGAATAAAGTCGGACATTCATCAAAGTCAGCATGACTACTATCATGAGTTGTATCCATAAAAGGGTGAATATTCAGATTTGTTTTAATCGGGCCCAATATTTCAAGGTTTACATAGTAAGTCCGGGGATCCTCCTTCCAAACTGACTACTAGAGAAGGAGCTGATAATTTTAGTTTACCTGTGGACATCTTGGTAAACGCCTACTGGATCATGACACGTTCATATGAAGGCAGCTATTGTTTATAACAACATAAAGCATTAATCTCGATATGATATCTACCAAAAGGGTGAGGGCTTACATAATGATGTTAAAACATGTTGCCCAATACCTTTTCTCTTAATTGAAAGAAATACGTTCAAACTGAAGTAGCATTTCTTAAAATTCATTGTGAAACACGTGTAAAACGCGGAATGCTATGATAACGCGAAATATACTCTGCCTTTGTGGCAAAATGATTATCAATTGGTGAAAAATGGGGTCAAATGTCACAAGGTTACACGATCGAAGTTAACAAGAGTAAGTAAAGCTTTACAAGTGAGAAGGAAATGATTCAATCAAATAACAGGTTTAATGCTGAGTACAAAAGTTCCAAGAGTCTTAGAATTGTAATTGTTGAAATTTGTGTGGATATGTTAAATGTTTATATATTATTCACTCGATTCATACATATTTAGGGCGTAAGGTCACGTGATGTCTGTGATTGCTGTAGACTTCGCGAAACTCGCCTAAAATCAGTGATATGACCATAAATAAAATCGCCTAAAATCAGTGATATGACCATAAATGTTAATTCTTTGTAAAAGCATTCCCACTGATATTGTCACGACTAATACAGCTCGAAGCTAAAATAGGAAACAAAAGTTTTAACGTCATCAAATTCATGAGCATCATAGAACAGACAAGCACGTTTCGGGTATTTAACCCTCTTCAGTGATCCTCAATCTAAACAATTTAATATGGCCTTAATCTGTGAAAATGATGTCCTAAATATTCCGAAAGACGTAGCAAGATTGCTGGGATATGATGCTACAGGAACCAGGTTTCCGAAATTTGAGAAAATTTTGTAAACAGAAATTTTCAAAGGCGTTTAAAGAAACGATCAACCGAAATTGATAAAACTTGTCTACATGTGCCCTAAAACATAATTGTTGCAATAACTAAGAAATTCAGTTATATGATCATAATTCAAATTTTTATTTTTCATAAAATCATTTCGACTCATATTTTAACATTATTTATGCTCGAAAGTGAAATAGGAAAGACTTAATAATTGTTGCAATAGCTAAAAAATTAAGTGATATGACCATAATTCAAATTTTGATTCTTCATAAAAGTATTTCGACTTATATTTTTACATCATTTATGCTCGAAGCTGATAAAGGAAATACTGAATTGTTGCAATAACTAAAAAAGTCAGTTATATGACCATAATTCAAATTTCAATTCTTCATAAAAGCATTTCCACTTATATTATTGCATTATTTATGCTCGAAGCTAAAAAGGAAATACCAAATTGTTACAATTACTAAAAAAGTCAGTTATATGACCATAAATTGAACTTTTAATTCTTCATAAAAGCATTTCGACTCATATTACCACATTATTTATGCTCGAAACTAAAATAGGAAGGACTTAATTGTTTCAATAGCTAAAAAATTAAGTGATATGACCATAATTAAAATTTTAAGTTTTCATAAAAGCATTTCGACTAATATTATCACATTATTTATGCTCAAAGCTGAAATAGGAAAGTTCAGATCTACCCTCAACCGATAATTTAATAATAATTCATTGGCAGATCTAGTTTATATAAGATGTCCAAGTCGTCAAGGGTGAATTTCTGCCTAATTTTTGACAAAGTATTAACGAAAAAACGGGGAAAATCAGCAGTCATTCCATACCATTATCAATTTTCATGAGTCGGAAAATTTGAATTTTTACAGCAATGAACTTTTTTCTTGTAATTGCCGTAGTGCTTGCATACGGCAGCTGCACGTAGATCAACGTCTGCCTCATGTCATAAAAGAAGTCTGTCTGCTACGTTGCGACAGCCTTGCTACCTCTAAAATCGACTTTAATATATGTCTTTCGACTGCCGCACAAAATTGAACAATTGTTTTGGCGTAGTAGTCTAGTGGTAATGTTGCTGTACCAATAAACTGAGGTTTACTTGTTCCAATATCACTAGTACCTCGGCCGTATATACAGTATACATACTAACATGTTTTGAAATTGCATGGTATATAAAGGTCTTGTTTCTTAAATTATGCTATGAATTTGAAAATGTAACATTTGACCATCATTCAACGTTACCACGTAAGTAGAATCGTAGCATTGGCATGCAAAAACTATCTCAAACAAGAAAATAAAAATCAAAAAATCAAAAATCAGAACAAATAAACGAACAAAAAAAAAAAAAGAAAGAAAAAAAAAAACCCCACGAGATGTCGTAACGACAAGACAAAGATAGGATTGAAAAATGATTTCATTTGGCATGGCTACGAAGATTGATTTAGAGTTACTGCCCTTTGGACCGTCATATTTATGCTTTCTTTCGTTTGAACATTTCTTTAGACTAAGAAGTAAACGCTTAGTAACTTCAATGACAGAGCCAATTTTGCACACAAGGACATGAGCTGCATGTGCTATGTTGGGTGATATGATAAAGTTCAAAAGGATGTGACATGTATGCCGATTTGAAGCGACGGGGATGCTGACTCTTCCTGGGCACCTGGTCTCGCTCCCTTATTGGGAGTTCACATCTGTTGATATGGTGGAATATTTTGTTTGTTTGCTTTTGTTCCTGTTTTATCATGCCCTACGGTTAATGATTTTCGTTTTTTTTTTTCGGTTTTGTTCTCTATATTGGGATATGGTTCGTGTCCATATTTCCCCTTTCCTTCAAGCAAAAGTTTTGTTTTTCTGGTCCAAAATATGATAAAATCTTAACCTTACCTGCATTAACTTGTGTTGTGTCATCTGTTGATGTATCCTTTGTAGTACTAGTTGTTGTTGCAGGTCCCATTGTTGTTGTCTGTTCTTGTGTTGTGCTTTGTGTTGTTGTTGTTGTTGAGGTATCCTCTGTTGTTTGTTCTGACGTTTGTATCGTTGTTCCATCCTGTGTTGTCTGAGGAAGTGTTGTTTTCGTCGTCGTTGTCCCTTTTGTTGTTTGTTGTAGTGTCGTTATGATCACCTCCTCTGTTGTTGTTATTATGTTATCACAAGATGTTGGTGTTTGGGATCCTGCTAAAAACAATAATTATACATGTATAACATCTCCATTCGATTTATTATTCTATCTGAAGGCTGTTCTTTAAGTCTCAGCTTGAAATTTTATTTATGGATGAGGTAACGGGAGAACGAAGAAATTGTTGTAATTTTGCCGCCTGACATCAATGAAAGCAACGATAGGTGCTTTTCGAGTTGACACATGTCCACACACTAGTTTTTTAGAGTGAAACTCACTCAGGAAAAATGTGGGTTTTCGAGCGAATTAGAAATTGTGTAAATAGAAATATAGACATATTTAGAAATGCCTACTACTACCTAAGTTCGATCGATAAGTTAATATGTAAACAGGAGCATTGGAACAACATAGAAGAATGAAGTTAGCCGGATAGTTGGAAGGAATGTGGGCACGTAATCTGGATATCTATACAATTTGCATCTGACGTGTCAGGTGGCCGTCCCATATTGGGCACCTATGGTCCATCAGTCAGTTTAGTGATTTTATATCGTCTTTGGTGTTTAGTTTACCTTGTCCCTCTTGCTATATTTGTCCCTACAGGGCTGTGGTTTTAGAGGTAACTTCTCATTTGTGTAAGTTTTGACTCAAACGTGCTATGTCGTTCTTAATTGTGTACAAACATCTACATACGACAGTACAAGGTTAAAGTAAGGAGAACGATATACAAGCATTATGTTTTAGTACGATATTGTATTGCTGTTACGGCCATGGAATATCAAAAGTAACAAACGACCCACATTCGGACCAGTTATGCATATTTTGGATATCTACACCATTTGCAGGACTTTTGCACATAAGTAGTATTCTTTCAGCCGTACTTATTTAGGATTGCTTCCTATTCTGAAACATGCATATAAGAAAATACCATTTTGCAAATAATCTATACTACTATAGGAACGAAGCCGATTCGCCGTCAAAACGAAGAGGACAGAGATAAATTGAAAGTATATGATATGACATGTGAATTTGATAATGGTCTATAAGAATTATTTCTAATTGATGTGTAATCATTAATTATGCCTCACCATTTTCCTAACAAGATTTTAGAAAATCTGAAGTTCAAAACCGGCATCGGACACTTACCTCTAACTTAATATTTTTCTCTGATTTATACTCCCTTTCTAATACCCGACTTTTTAAGTATCATAAATTTAGTGAGACGATTCATGCAAGACATTTCTCATATTAATAGGACGCTAATTTGGCCACATATTTTTTCGAAACAAATCCAAGATTCCATATTCGCTTTCTGAAATATACGACTCACAATCTTACAATTTTATTTTATTTTCCAAAAAAAAAACCCCATTCACAAGCACAAACAAAGTCACAAAAGACAAAGGCATCACTACTCACTTGTACACGTGTAATTTACTTCCAAATACTTAAAAGTTCCGCCACATGGATCCGGACTAAATAGTGTATTCGTAACTTTAAACGAACACGAAGACCGTCCTTGACATTTCCCTCTTACACTTTGTAACGAAGATGCATGTCTACAATTTTGGTTGCTGTCTCTGTTCTGTGAGTCACATTTGTCATAGCTTCCAGGCTTCAGTCTACCATAGTTCGCTTCACATACATAGATATTGTTCCCGTTGTTACAGTCTAACTGGAGGTTCTTCCCTTCACATGCAATAACTGTAAAAGAGAGCAAAGAAGGTATATTCGTCTTTACATAGTAAACATTTTTCCAATATATCAACATATTTTAATCGTTTTGAAATAATTCAAATACCTCACCATTCTAATACTCTTATCAACTACTAATCAGATGTCGTCTTTCATTCTCGTCCATACTATGATGTCATAAGTTTGTATAAAGAACTCATGATAGTATGTTCTAAAAGGAGATTATACTCTTTATATCACATAATTGTTTCTTAATCAGGATGGATTTATGATATATGAGTAAAAGGCAAACACAACCCAAAAGTGGATTAAAAAACAATAACCAATGGGCAAACGAAACTTGAAAAACCAAAGCCAAACCAAAACAACAAAAAGAAAAAGGCAAAAGTTAATTCGGTCTTTTCGAAAAAGAGAGTTACTTCCAATTTGTGCAGGCATCTGACGTTAACGCATTATGACGTCATCGAATTCTATGGAAACCAACATGAAATTCAGGGAAACAGGGTTACATATATGACGTTTTCAAAGGAATTTAATGACGTCACAATGCTTTTACGTCAGATACCTGCACAAATCGAACGTAGGACTGTAAAATCGAAAAAAAAAAACAAAAAAAAAAAGAACAACCGGAATCCTTAATAGAGAAAAAAATCCCATGTCGGTAAGAATAAGCATAACCTGCTTACTATAACTACCCGTCATTTAGGCCGCGTAGAAAAAAGTCAAAACCACTGAAGGTATCAAAGTAGTTGTGATTGGATAGTTATAACCAAAACTCGCTTTTTGTAAAAGTATGTCATAGTGTTTTAATATTCATTGTGTCGTCAAAAACTTAAGATTTTGCTTCTTTGTTGTTCTTCCAATTTTTTCCTATAACTACTACTTGTTAGTTGCATCGTCATCAACATAAACATACAAACTATCCAACCATTCCTAAAAGTGGTAGGGCCATCAAATGTAAACGTCTTCAAATTGAATAGCATCATTTAAGAACAGATAAATTGGCAACGTGGACCAGACATGCACGTTTCGGGTACATAACCCTCATCAGTGATCCTAAATCTAAACAATGTAATATGTCAAAAAAGTATGAAAGTTATATGTCGAAAAAGTGTACCGAAAGACGTAGCAGGATGGGTGGGATATGATGCTACAGGACCCACTTTTTAGAAATTTCAAGAAATTTTGATAACAGAAATTTAGAATGCGTTGAAGAAACGATCAACCGAAATTAATCGAACTTGGCTACATGTGCCCTCGGGGACTCCTGGTCCACCAGCAGTGACACTCACCAAGTGGTATAAATGTAAACGTCTTCAAATTGAATAGCATCATTTAAGAACAGATAAATTGGCAACGTGGACCAGACATGCACGTTTCGGGTACATAACCCTCATCAGTGATCCTAAATCTAAACAATGTAATATGTCAAAAAAGTATGAAAGTTATATGTCGAAAAAGTGTACCGAAAGACGTAGCAGGATGGGTGGGATATGATGCTACAGGACCCACTTTTTAGAAATTTCAAGAAATTTTGATAACAGAAATTTAGAATGCGTTGAAGAAACGATCAACCGAAATTGATCGAACTTGGCTACATGTGCCCTCGGGGACTCCTGGTCCACCAGCAGTGACACTCACCAAGTGGTATAAATGTAAACGTCTTCAAATTGAATAGCATCATTTAAGAACAGATAAATTGGCAACGTGGACCAAACATGCACGTTTCGGGTACATAACCCTCATCAGTGATTCTAAATCTAAACAATGTAATATGTCAAAAAAGTATGAAAGTTATATGTCGAAAACGTGTACCGAAAGACGTAGCAGGATGGGTGGGATATGATGCTACAGGACCCACTTTTTAGAAATTTCAAGAAATTTTGATAACAGAAATTTAGAATGCGTTGAAGAAACGATCAACCGAAATTAATCGAACTTGGCTACATGTGCCCTCGGGGACTCCTGGTCCACCAGCAGTGACACTCACCAAGTGGTATAAATGTAAACGTCTTCAAATTGAATAGCATCATTTAAGAACAGATAAATTGGCAACGTGGACCAGACATGCACGTTTCGGGTACATAACCCTCATCAGTGATCCTAAATCTAAACAATGTAATATGTCAAAAAAGTATGAAAGTTATATGTCGAAAAAGTGTACCGAAAGACGTAGCAGGATGGGTGGGATATGATGCTACAGGACCCACTTTTTAGAAATTTCAAGAAATTTTGATAACAGAAATTTAGAATGCGTTGAAGAAACGATCAACCGAAATTGATCGAACTTGGCTACATGTGCCCTCGGGGACTCCTGGTCCACCAGCAGTGACACTCACCAAGTGGTATAAATGTAAACGTCTTCAAATTGAATAGCATCATTTAAGAACAGATAAATTGGCAACGTGGACCAGACATGCACGTTTCGGGTACATAACCCTCATCAGTGATCCTAAATCTAAACAATGTAATATGTCAAAAAAGTATGAAAGTTATATGTCGAAAAAGTGTACCGAAAGACGTAGCAGGATGGGTGGGATATGATGCTACAGGACCCACTTTTTAGAAATTTCAAGAAATTTTGATAACAGAAATTTAGAATGCGTTGAAGAAACGATCAACCGAAATTGATCGAACTTGGCTACATGTGCCCTCGGGGACTCCTGGTCCACCAGCAGTGACACTCACCAAGTGGTATAAATGTAAACGTCTTCAAATTGAATAGCATCATTTAAGGCCGATGGATACTTTTGAAATTAGCCTGTTTACCCTGTATTTTTTTTGGATAAAATTGAAAGAACAACTTAATATCTTGCAATTGAAACCTTAATCTAAGAGATCAACCACATATTTTCTTAAAAAATACAGTTCAAGGCCACCCATTGAAAATACAAAATGGCTATTTTCAACAAATACATAATATAGTTATAACATGTACACTTATTTATTGATGAATGTTCTGAAACGTTTTCTTTTACATCAGTTTTATGGAAAATAATTCAGTATACATTCTTAATAGAAAAATTGTAGGAATTTCTCATGATAAGATGAAATTTTGGTATTTTTAAACCATAACGTTCATTGAAAAAAAGTAATGATTTTTCACTTTATTGCCAATTTCTCAAAATCAAAGTTGTTAAGGTATACTTTTATTTGCATTAATATTAAGCACTATATCTTAGGTCTATAAAAAGACTTACTAGAAGAAGCCTACCCAGAGTATTTGTGTACAATTGTATATTGAATATGTATACCCCCTTATTTCAAACATCAATTTTGTTGTAAAATTTTTCAATTTCATGCAAAATTTCTTTAAATCTATGTGTAATAATGTATACTTTATTTCATAAATAATAGGAATTATATATTATGTTTCAAAAAAGTAGCAATAGAAGAAGCCTCCCCTCACCTATTGTATATGACTGCACTAAGAATACATATACCCCCTTAATTAAAACGTCAATTCATTTAGTAAATATTTTCACTTTCTTGCCAATTTCTCAAAATCTAAGTTGTTAAGGTATACTTTTATTTGCCATAATATTAAGAACTATATCTTAGGTCTATAAAAAGACTTATTAGAAGAAGCCCACCCAGAGTATTTGTGTACAATTGTATATTGAATATGTATACCCCCTTATTTCAAACATCAATTTTGTTGTAAAAATTTCACTTTCATGCAAAATTCTTTAAACTATGTGTAATGATGTATACTTTATTTCATGAATAATAGAAATAATAATAATATTATGTTTCAAAAAAGTAGCAATAGAAGAAGCCTCCCGTCACCTATTGTATATGACTGCACCTTGAATACATATACCCCCTTAATTAAAACATCAATTTATTTAGTAAATATGTTCACTTTCATTACAATTTCTCAAAACCAAAGGAGTGAAGACATACTTTAACTTGCATAAATATTAAGAACTATATCTTAGGTCTATAAAAAGACTTATTAGAAGAAGCCTTTCCACAGTATTTGTGTGCAATTGTATATTGCATATGTATACCCCCTTATTTTGAGCATCAATTTTGTGGTAAAAATTTTCACTTTCATGCAAAATTTTTTCCAATCTATGTGTTATGATGTAAACTTTATTTCATAAATAATAGGAATGATATATTAAGTTTTAAAGAAGTCACAATAATAGAAGCCACCCCTCACTTATTGTATTTAATTGCACCTTGAATACATATACCCCCTTATATAAAACATCAATTTTGTAGTAAATATGTTGACTTTCATGCAAAATTTTGTAGAATAAAATCTGTAAATATGCTATTTTTATCTCATAAATAAAAACAAACATATATTAAGTTTATAAAAAGTCACTAAACTCTTTATTAAGAAAGAAGAAACCTACCCTCACCAATTATGTATGACTGCATCTTGAATATACACTGCCATCCATAAATAACTATTCAAACAAGGAAATCATTCTAAATTCTTTATAAATTCATCCTAATTTTTCCATTCTGAACTTGAAAGAATAATAATAATTGGCTTCACATAAATTTATATGATGAATTGTGATAACAAAAATGTAAAAAAAAATCTTTTTTCATCAGCACAATTTTTTTTTAAATTGTCATTTTTATATAAAAAAAACAGTAAAAATTCAAAAAATGCAAATATTTGGGTCAAATTTGTTACAAATGATTTCTATAAGGTTCATCTTCAGAGTTATACAGCAATGGATTCGAAATTGTTCTATTTTTGACAGCAACATGAACAGAAATGGTGTATACTAATTTATGGATGGCAGTGTATATACCCCTCATTTGAAACATCAATAATTTTGTTATAACACTTACTTCAATCATGTTCATGCAAAATTTCTTGAAATCTTATGTGTAATTATGAATAGTTAATTCTTATAAATAGTAATGTTTTTTTTTCAAAACCTATAATAGATGAAGCCTTTCCTCAAATATAATGTATGACTAGTAAATCAATGTACTTCTTGAATAGGAACATTGCCACGAAAATGAAATTTCCATACGTTTCATGAAAATTCATGACAGAAGACTGCATGAACATAATATGAATCATTTATTAACTCCATACGTTCAAGAGTTTAGATGCTGAGCAACATTCTTAGTTTATTTATTCATTTAATTTTTTTTTTTGGTGTTGTTGTTGTTTTTTACATGCATTTAGGGATTCTATCAATCTTTGTACATGTATCTTAGAGTCTCCAACTGCCTCACAATTCACTGTGGGTCCAATTGTGCCAATCAAGTCAGTACATTTGTCTTTATATAGACACAGAGTTACACAGTCTTTACCAGTAATGATAGGATCATTCAGTCCTTATACATGTTACTATAAGATACTCAAACCATGTTTATCAAATAACTTGAATGTACAACTATAAGTAAATAATCATAATATTCATAACAAATCCAGAGCAATATATGAAACATGCACTTTAATTTAACACATTGAAATCTTGGCCCTGTCAAGGACAGAGCTGCTGAGAGCAGCCCACAGTTCAAGAGCTGACATGCTGGAATAATTATATAATCCATGTTAACTTAACCCCTTCCCAACCCCTTCACAAGTTACCCAGCCTGTTGAAGTGTTTGACATGGACCATGCACAGCTCAAATTCTGACTGTCATACATTTCCGATCATCTAAGCCAGGATGTATCTCCTCAACCAACATGCTGAGAGAAATTTTAATGGAATTAAACCAAAAGTCCGTCAAACACAACTCCGAATTTCCTCGTGTAACTTAAATGACAGAAATTTTTAGAACTTACGATTTTGTGGTTAAATTAAGCTTAAAGATGGCTTCTTGATGTCGCAAAATAGACAAATTTGGCAAAATGCCCCTTTTAACTGTGAAATATCACCATATTTGTCTAAAATAATCTCATTTTCTGTACCTGCGACCACCTGTTATTGCTACTTAGGAAACCGGCGACGCATTATAAAATCTGAACCGGTTGCGCGAAAGTTCCCATCGGCCTTAAGAACAGATAAATTGGCAACGTGGACCAAACATGCACGTTTCGGGTACATAACCCTCATCAGTGATTCTAAATCTAAACAATGTAATATGTCAAAAAAGTATGAAAGTTATATGTCGAAAACGTGTACCGAAAGACGTAGCAGGATGGGTGGGATATGATGCTACAGGACCCACTTTTTAGAAATTTCAAGAAATTTTGATAACAGAAATTTAGAATGCGTTGAAGAAACGATCAACCGAAATTAATCGAACTTGGCTACATGTGCCCTCGGGGACTCCTGGTCCACCAGCAGTGACACTCACCAAGTGGTATAAATGTAAACGTCTTCAAATTGAATAGCATCATTTAAGAACAGATAATTGGCAACGTGGAACAGACATGCACGTTTCGGGTACATAACCCTCATCAGTGATCCTAAATCTAAACAATGTAATATGTCAAAAAAGTATGAAAGTTACTATGTCGAAAAAGTGTACCGAAAGACGTAGCAGGATGGGTGGGATATGATGCTACAGGACCCACTTTTTAGAAATTTCAAGAAATTTTGATAACAGAAATTTAGAATGCGTTGAAGAAACGATCAACCGAAATTGAATCGAACTTGGCTACATGTGCCCTCGGGGACTCCTGGTCCAACAGCAGTGACACTCACCAAGTGGTATAAATGTAAACGTCTTCAAATTGAATAGCATCATTTAAGAACAGATAATTGGCAACGTGGAACAGACATGCACGTTTCGGGTACATAACCCTCATCAGTGATCCTAAATCTAAACAATGCAATGTGCCAAAAAAGTATGAAAGTTACTATGTCGAAAAAGTGTACCGAAAGACGTAGCAGGATGGGTGGGATATGATGCTACAGGACCCACTTTTTAGAAATTTCAAGAAATTTTGATAACAGAAATTTAGAATGCGTTGAAGAAACGATCAACCGAAATTGATCGAACTTGGCTACATGTGCCCTCGGGGACTCCTGGTCCACCAGCAGTGACACTCACCAAGTGGTATAAATGTAAACGTCTTCAAATTGAATAGCATCATTTAAGAACAGATAAATTGGCAACGTGGACCAGACATGCACGTTTCGGGTACATAACCCTCATCAGTGATCCTAAATCTAAACAATGTAATATGCCAAAAAAGTATGAAAGTTACTATGTCGAAAAAGTGTACCGAAAGACGTAGCAGGATGGGTGGGATATGATGCTACAGGACCCACTTTTTAGAAATTTCAAGAAATTTTGATAACAGAAATTTAGAATGCGTTGAAGAAACGATCAACCGAAATTGATCGAACTTGGCTACATGTGCCCTCGGGGACTCCTGGTCCACCAGCAGTGACACTCACCAAGTGGTATAAATGTAAACGTCTTCAAATTGAATAGCATCATTTAAGAACAGATAAATTGGCAACGTGGACCAGACATGCACGTTTCGGGTACATAACCCTCATCAGTGATCCTAAATCTAAACAATGTAATATGCCAAAAAAGTATGAAAGTTACTATGTCGAAAAAGTGTACCGAAAGACGTAGCAGGATGGGTGGGATATGATGCTACAGGACCCACTTTTTAGAAATTTCAAGAAATTTTGATAACAGAAATTTAGAATGCGTTGAAGAAACGATCAACCGAAATTGATCGAACTTGGCTACATGTGCCCTCGGGGACTCCTGGTCCACCAGCAGTGACACTCACCAAGTGGTATAAATGTAAACGTCTTCAAATTGAATAGCATCATTTAAGAACAGATAAATTGGCAACGTGGACCAGACATGCACGTTTCGGGTACATAACCCTCATCAGTGATCCTAAATCTAAACAATGTAATATGCCAAAAAAGTATGAAAGTTACTATGTCGAAAAAGTGTACCGAAAGACGTAGCAGGATGGGTGGGATATGATGCTACAGGACCCACTTTTTAGAAATTTCAAGAAATTTTGATAACAGAAATTTAGAATGCGTTGAAGAAACGATCAACCGAAATTGATCGAACTTGGCTACATGTGCCCTCGGGGACTCCTGGTCCACCAGCAGTGACACTCACCAAGTGGTATAAATGTAAACGTCTTCAAATTGAATAGCATCATTTAAGAACAGATAAATTGGCAACGTGGACCAGACATGCACGTTTCGGGTACATAACCCTCATCAGTGATCCTAAATCTAAACAATGTAATATGCCAAAAAAGTATGAAAGTTACTATGTCGAAAAAGTGTACCGAAAGACGTAGCAGGATGGGTGGGATATGATGCTACAGGACCCACTTTTTAGAAATTTCAAGAAATTTTGATAACAGAAATTTAGAATGCGTTGAAGAAACGATCAACCGAAATTGATCGAACTTGGCTACATGTGCCCTCGGGGACTCCTGGTCCACCAGCAGTGACACTCACCAAGTGGTATAAATGTAAACGTCTTCAAATTGAATAGCATCATTTAAGAACAGATAAATTGGCAACGTGGACCAGACATGCACGTTTCGGGTACATAACCCTCATCAGTGATCCTAAATCTAAACAATGTAATATGCCAAAAAAGTATGAAAGTTACTATGTCGAAAAAGTGTACCGAAAGACGTAGCAGGATGGGTGGGATATGATGCTACAGGACCCACTTTTTAGAAATTTCAAGAAATTTTGATAACAGAAATTTAGAATGCGTTGAAGAAACGATCAACCGAAATTGATCGAACTTGGCTACATGTGCCCTCGGGGACTCCTGGTCCACCAGCAGTGACACTCACCAAGTGGTATAAATGTAAACGTCTTCAAATTGAATAGCATCATTTAAGAACAGATAAATTGGCAACGTGGACCAGACATGCACGTTTCGGGTACATAACCCTCATCAGTGATCCTAAATCTAAACAATGTAATATGCCAAAAAAGTATGAAAGTTACTATGTCGAAAAAGTGTACCGAAAGACGTAGCAGGATGGGTGGGATATGATGCTACAGGACCCACTTTTTAGAAATTTCAAGAAATTTTGATAACAGAAATTTAGAATGCGTTGAAGAAACGATCAACCGAAATTGATCGAACTTGGCTACATGTGCCCTCGGGGACTCCTGGTCCACCAGCAGTGACACTCACCAAGTGGTATAAATGTAAACGTCTTCAAATTGAATAGCATCATTTAAGAACAGATAAATTGGCAACGTGGACCAGACATGCACGTTTCGGGTACATAACCCTCATCAGTGATCCTAAATCTAAACAATGTAATATGTCAAAAAAGTATGAAAGTTACTATGTCGAAAAAGTGTACCGAAAGACGTAGCAGGATGGGTGGGATATGATGCTACAGGACCCACTTTTTAGAAATTTCAAGAAATTTTGATAACAGAAATTTAGAATGCGTTGAAGAAACGATCAACCGAAATTGATCGAACTTGGCTACATGTGCCCTCGGGGACTCCTGGTCCACCAGCAGTGACACTCACCAAGTGGTATAAATGTAAACGTCTTCAAATTGAATAGCATCATTTAAGAACAGATAAATTGGCAACGTGGACCAGACATGCACGTTTCGGGTACATAACCCTCATCAGTGATCCTAAATCTAAACAATGTAATATGTCAAAAAAGTATGAAAGTTACTATGTCGAAAAAGTGTACCGAAAGACGTAGCAGGATGGGTGGGATATGATGCTACAGGACCCACTTTTTAGAAATTTCAAGAAATTTTGATAACAGAAATTTAGAATGCGTTGAAGAAACGATCAACCGAAATTGATCGAACTTGGCTACATGTGCCCTCGGGGACTCCTGGTCCACCAGCAGTGACACTCACCAAGTGGTATAAATGTAAACGTCTTCAAATTGAATAGCATCATTTAAGAACAGATAAATTGGCAACGTGGACCAGCCATGCACGTTTCGGGTACATAACCCTCATCAGTGATCCTATATCTAAACAATGTAATATGTCAAAACAGTATGAAAGTTATATGTCGAAAACGTGTACCGAAAGACGTAGCAGGATGGGTGGGATATGATGCTACAGGACCCACTTTTTAGAAATTTCAAGAAATTTTGATAACAGAAATTTAGAATGCGTTGAAGAAACGATCAACCGAAATTAATCGAACTTGGCTACATGTGCCCTCGGGGACTCCTGGTCCACCAGCAGTGACACTTACCAAGTGGTATAAATGTAAACGTCTTCAAATTGAATAGCATCATTTAAGAACAGATAAATTGGCAACGTGGACCAGACATGCACGTTTCGGGTACATAACCCTCATCAGTGATCCTAAATCTAAACAATGTAATATGTCAAAAAAAATATGAAAGTTATATGTCGAAAAAGTGTACCGAAAGACGTAGCAGGATGGATGGGATATGATGCTACAGGACCCACTTTTTAGAAATTTCAAGAAATTTTGATAACAGAAATTTAGAATGCGTTGAAGAAACGATCAACCCCTAAATCGGCCCTATTTTGTAACTTTGGAATTCATCGAATATTTATTTGTGATTTGATACTTTGTAAAGCTCTTCACTAAATTATGAGATGAGATTTTATAAATAATGTATTTAGTAGCAGCTTTCTCTGAAAACCCCCAAATCGGCAATTTTCCGTGGCATTGCTGCAAAACCTACATCTTTCATAAAACCTATCATTGACCACATGCGTTTATAAACATGAAAAAAATAATGATAATATTTACATCCTTTTATATTTCTCGACTCAATAGCCCACAATGATTGAAATTATCCACTACTTTCGAGCATTTTTGGACATGTTTTGTTAAAAACGTCACAATGATGCATTTGTTGACGTCATAGTACTTCTTACGGTGCTTTGTTGGGTGATTTGTTTGGGAAACATTCATAACTAAATGTGCGATATATCTTACTAGTGTTTCTCTTTGAGTTAGATATTAAAGAAAATTACAGGCCAGAATTAGAGGCCTAATGGATCTATCCAGATAAATTGGCAACGTGGACCAGCCATGCACGTTTCGGGTACATAACCCTCATCAGTGATCCTATATCTAAACAATGTAATATGTCAAAAAAGTATGAAAGTTATTTGTCGAAAACGTGTACCGAAAGACGTAGCAGGATGGGTGGGATATGATGCTACAGGACCCACTTTTTAGAAATTTCAAGAAATTTTGATAACAGAAATTTAGAATGCGTTGAAGAAACGATCAACCGAAATTGATCGAACTTGGCTACATGTGCCCTCGGGGACTCCTGGTCAACCAGCAGTGACACTCACCAAGTGGTATAAATGTAAACGTCTTCAAATTGAATAGCATCATTTAAGAACAGATAAATTGGCAACGTGGACCAAACATGCACGTTTCGGGTACATAACCCTCATCAGTGATCCTAAATCTAAACAATGTAATATGTCAAAAAAGTATGAAAGTTATATGTCGAAAAAGTGTACCGAAAGACGTAGCAGGATGGATGGGAAATGATGCTACAGGACCCACTTTTTAGAAATTTCAAGAAATTTTGATAACAGAAATTTAGAATGCGTTGAAGAAACGATCAACCGAAATTAATCGAACTTGGCTACATGTGCCCTCGGGGACTCCTGGTCAACCAGCAGTGACACTTACCAAGTGGTATAAATGTAAACGTCTTCAAATTGAATAGCATCATTTAAGAACAGATAAATTGGCAACGTGGACCAGACATGCACGTTTCGGGTACATAACCCTCATCAGTGATCCTAAATCTAAACAATGTAATATGTCAAAAAAATATGAAAGTTATATGTCGAAAAAGTGTACCGAAAGACGTAGCAGGATGGATGGGATATGATGCTACAGGACCCACTTTTTAGAAATTTCAAGAAATTTTGATAACAGAAATTTAGAATGCGTTGAAGAAACGATCAACCCCTAAATCGGCCCTATTTTGTAACTTTGGAATTCATCGAATATTTATTTGTGATTTGATACTTTGTAAAGCTCTTCACTAAATTATGAGATGAGATTTTATAAATAATGTATTTAGTAGCAGCTTTCTCTGAAAACCCCCAAATCGGCAATTTTCCGTGGCATTGCTGCAAAACCTACATCTTTCATAAAACCTATCATTGACCACATGCGTTTATAAACATGAAAAAAATAATGATAATATTTACATCCTTTTATATTTCTCGACTCAATAGGCCACAATGATTGAAATTATCCACTACTTTCGAGCATTTTTGGACATGTTTTGTTAAAAACGTCACAATGATGCATTTGTTGACGTCATAGTACTTCTTACGGTGCTTTGTTGGGTGATTTGTTTGGGAAACATTCATAACTAAATGTGCGATATATCTTACTAGTGTTTCTCTTTGAGTTAGATATTAAAGAAAATTACAGGCCAGAATTAGAGGCCTAATGGATCTATCCAGATAAATTGGCAACGTGGACCAGCCATGCACGTTTCGGGTACATAACCCTCATCAGTGATCCTATATCTAAACAATGTAATATGTCAAAAAAGTATGAAAGTTATTTGTCGAAAACGTGTACCGAAAGACGCAGCAGGATGGGTGGGATATGATGCTACAGGACCCACTTTTTAGAAATTTCAAGAAATTTTGATAACAGAAATTTAGAATGCGTTGAAGAAACGATCAACCGAAATTGATCGAACTTGGCTACATGTGCCCTCGGGGACTCCTGGTCCACCAGCAGTGACACTCACCAAGTGGTATAAATGTAAACGTCTTCAAATTGAATAGCATCATTTAAGAACAGATAAATTGGCAACGTGGACCAAACATGCACGTTTCGGGTACATAACCCTCATCAGTGATTCTAAATCTAAACAATGTAATATGTCAAAAAAGTATGAAAGTTATATGTCGAAAAAGTGTACCGAAAGACGTAGCAGGATGGGTGGGATATGATGCTACAGGACCCACTTTTTAGAAATTTCAAGAAATTTTGATAACAGAAATTTAGAATGCGTTGAAGAAACGATCAACCGAAATTGATCGAACTTGGCTACATGTGCCCTCGGGGACTCCTGGTCCACCAGCAGTGACACTCACCAAGTGGTATAATGTAAACGTCTTCAAATTGAATAGCATCATTTAAGAACAGATAAATTGGCAACGTGGACCAGACATGCACGTTTCGGGTACATAACCCTCATCAGTGATCCTAAATCTAAACAATATAATATGTCAAAAAAGTATGAAAGTTATATGTCGAAAACGTGTACCGAAAGACGTAGCAGGATGGGTGGGATATGATGCTACAGGACCCACTTTTTAGAAATTTCAAGAAATTTTGATAACAGAAATTTAGAATGCGTTGAAGAAACGATCAACCGAAATTGATCGAACTTGGCTACATGTGCCCTCGGGGACTCCTGGTCCACCAGCAGTGACACTCACCAAGTGGTATAAATGTAAACGTCTTCAAATTGAATAGCATCATTTAAGAACAGATAAATTGGCAACGTGGACCAGCCATGCACGTTTCGGGTACATAACCCTCATCAGTGATCCTATATCTAAACAATGTAATATGTCAAAAAAGTATGAAAGTTATTTGTCGAAAACGTGTACCGAAAGACGTAGCAGGATGGGTGGGATATGATGCTACAGGACCCACTTTTTAGAAATTTCAAGAAATTTTGATAACAGAAATTTAGAATGCGTTGAAGAAACGATCAACCGAAATTGATCGAACTTGGCTACATGTGCCCTCGGGGACTCCTGGTCCACCAGCAGTGACACTCACCAAGTGGTATAAATGTAAACGTCTTCAAATTGAATAGCATCATTTAAGAACAGATAAATTGGCAACGTGGACCAGCCATGCACGTTTCGGGTACATAACCCTCATCAGTGATCCTATATCTAAACAATGTAATATGTCAAAAAAGTATGAAAGTTATTTGTCGAAAACGTGTACCGAAAGACGTAGCAGGATGGGTGGGATATGATGCTACAGGACCCACTTTTTAGAAATTTCAAGAAATTTTGATAACAGAAATTTAGAATGCGTTGAAGAAACGATTAACCGAAATTGATCGAACTTGGCTACATGTGCCCTCGGGGACTCCTGGTCCACCAGCAGTGACACTCACCAAGTGGTATAAATGTAAACGTCTTCAAATTGAATAGCATCATTTAAGAACAGATAAATTGGCAACGTGGACCAAACATGCACGTTTCGGGTACATAACCCTCATCAGTGATCCTAAATCTAAACAATGTAATATGTCAAAAAAGTATGAAAGTTATATGTCGAAAAAGTGTACCGAAAGACGTAGCAGGATGGATTGGAAATGATGCTACAGGACCCACTTTTTAGAAATTTCAAGAAATTTTGATAACAGAAATTTAGAATGCGTTGAAGAAACGATCAACCGAAATTGATCGAACTTGGCTACATGTGCCCTCGGGGACTCCTGGTCCACCAGCAGTGACACTCACCAAGTGGTATAAATGTAAACGTCTTCAAATTGAATAGCATCATTTAAGAACAGATAAATTGGCAACGTGGACCAGCCATGCACGTTTCGGGTACATAACCCTCATCAGTGATCCTATATCTAAACAATGTAATATGTCAAAAAAGTATGAAAGTTATATGTCGAAAACGTGTACCGAAAGACGTAGCAGGATGGGTGGGATATGATGCTACAGGACCCACTTTTTAGAAATTTCAAGAAATTTTGATAACAGAAATTTAGAATGCGTTGAAGAAACGATCAACCGAAATTAATCGAACTTGGCTACATGTGCCCTCGGGGACTCCTGGTCCACCAGCAGTGACACTTACCAAGTGGTATAAATGTAAACGTCTTCAAATTGAATAGCATCATTTAAGAACAGATAAATTGGCAACGTGGACCAGACATGCACGTTTCGGGTACATAACCCTCATCAGTGATCCTAAATCTAAACAATGTAATATGTCAAAAAAATATGAAAGTTATATGTCGAAAAAGTGTACCGAAAGACGTAGCAGGATGGATGGGATATGATGCTACAGGACCCACTTTTTAGAAATTTCAAGAAATTTTGATAACAGAAATTTAGAATGCGTTGAAGAAACGATCAACCCCTAAATCGGCCCTATTTTGTAACTTTGGAATTCATCGAATATTTATTTGTGATTGGGTACTTTGTAAAGCTCTTCACTAAATTATGAGATGAGATTTTATAAATAATGTATTTAGTAGCAGCTTTCTCTGAAAACCCCCAAATCGGCAATTTTCCGTGGCATTGCTGCAAAACCTACATCTTTCATAAAACCTATCATTGACCACATGCGTTTATAAACATGAAAAAAATAATGATAATATTTACATCCTTTTATATTTCTCGACTCAATAGGCCACAATGATTGAAATTATCCACTACTTTCGAGCATTTTTGGACATGTTTTGTTAAAAACGTCACAATGATGCATTTGTTGACGTCATAGTACTTCTTACGGTGCTTTGTTTGGGAAACATTCATAACTAAATGTGCGATATATCTTACTAGTGTTTCTCTTTGAGTTAGATATTAAAGAAAATTACAGGCCAGAATTAGAGGCCTAATGGATCTATCCTTTCAGATTCACCTTTTGATAATTGAGCAAATAAATAAAAGATAAAAAAGACGAAAAGAGACAGAATTCTCCTGTTTCAAATCAAAAAGCGTTCGGAGGAGGAATCGGGGAGTTCTCCAGCCAAATCAAATTTGATCCACCCTATATTTTAAGGTGGGCATGTTCTTTGTGCATTAAGGGCTCTATCGCATTCCGCTTGACGCTTCATTGTCATTACGTCACTAGAGGCTCCGCAACGCCGGTCAAAGCATTATGCCGTCATATAAAAGTCCGCCAAAATATTAGGTAGTGTTTGCATTTTTGACAAATTCCTGTCGTTTATTTATGTATAAATATTTTATCAATTGATTCAAAGATAAGTTGTGTAGACTAAGTGTAGTAATCAAGTATGTCCTTGATATGTAGGATGAATATACAATTCATTGAATATAGGACATTGTCAGAGATAATTGGATAATTAAATGTATATAGAATCTCAAAACAATTTTTCTCGGAAGCGCCTATATAATTAAAATTGAGAAAAAATTACCATCGAGAGAAAAATAGATCAAAATCATTGTAAATATTACGGGCAAAGCCAAGCGAAATTTAACCATCTAAACATTGAAATAATTGTACGGCTTGATTGATTATTAGTCCCTTACCGGCTCGCAGGAGGGGCATTTACAGTTTTTTTGTACTATCAAAGGTCGTCTTAATAAAGTAGAAGCAGTGTCCAATTGCATTACCAGAGCACAAGCTCCTGAATAACAGACTGTAGACTTTCTCAAGTCCTTAAATCAAATAATGTTTTGCTAAGAAAATAGCAGTTATTAATGAAAATTTTCAAGTAGAAAAGAAATGCCCCTTTAATACTATGGACAGTGAGCAATTGGTTGCAGAGATATAAAATCGCGAAACAAAGAAGAAGAATTTTGCTTGCCTGTAAAGATAAATAAAATAGGATTTAAATGAATTTGACATGATTTTAAAACAAATTTGATTTAAGGACTTGAGCAAGTAAATTATCATTGGTACGTTTAAAGTTGACAAACTTAGTGGCGCGTCACAATTAATTTCTGAATTCTAAATACTTAGATATTTAAGTATATTGTGTTAAGAGTGAGCAGATCTACATATCCCGTCTTGAAAAAAAAAAAAAAAACATCGGCAGAGCGGAAGTAGGGGTATTTAACTCCTGTATTTTGCTGATAACATTGCGTGAAATGGCATATTAAAATGATTTTTCATAATACCGTTAATTTGTTGCGTAAGAAAACCTCCTCTAAGGCATGAGCGCCGGAAAGTATATAATTGAAGTAAACACGTTAAACAATGAGTCGCGGGAATCTTTTACGAGCTAAAGGCTGAAACAATAAATAAGTGTCAGAAATAAAGGGAAAAGTGTTTTATAAATGGACTTCACTCAATTACCGTGATACTTTCTAAAGACGCCAAGGTATAGAAATGTCATTGAATTAATGAAATCCATCACAGAAAGTAGCAATAAACTTAATAAAACAGAGCATGTTGATTACAATTATGTCCGATAGTGATTCATTAACGATACACTTGTGTTGAATGACGGATGATCTGTCGGCTTCTTATTGAAATTTGGTTTCGACCCAGTCTTGCAAAATTTATCAAGCACTCCGAGTGTCTATGGAAATATAGCCTTTTGTCGTTTTGTACAAATTTCGTTTCACTTTATCTTCTATTACTTGTTTCAGGAAGAATATCTTGGATTCATCCTTTTTGGACTCATGCATAACTGTTCATGCTTGCTTATTGTGCATTTCGTACTCTGACGAAGTCTCTCTTGCTTAAGTTCCGTATAGCAGGTCAAACGAAGTTTGGTCTAGTTTACCAGCAAAGTATTATTTTCTAACTTTGCGAAAGACAATGTCAGCATTTCAGAGAACGCCCACCCGTAGGATTCTAGTAGATAGCGCAAAGAACAATATGAGTTGGAGGAGGAACATCAAATTCAGACAGTTTAATAACATATTTGTGTTATGTCGTACAAATGCTTAAAATCAAAGAAACCGCATTATCTACCAATTCAAATATTGATTTTGTCACTTAAAACTAATAAAGTAGATTGAACATCAGAAATGAAACGTAAACGTTCTCCACAACAAAGAGATCTGTTAACGTAATATTTTGATGGTAATGAGTTATGAGCATAAAACTCGTTTAGAGTTATTATTCAATTTGCATAAAAGTGGAATGTAAAATAATTATTCAAGACTGAATGCTCTACAAAAAATGTCTACTTTCTTTTTAACTGTTATTTCGAAAAAAAATCAAATCTCGTTTTGCAAGATTTTTTCCCATGAAAATGCCGTTTGTACAAGATATACCATATTCTACGTTTTCTTTCAGACAAATTGAGGAGAGCGGATGTGATCGGTTTTGAGAGTGCATGCTCAACAAAGAAATGAGTACCCGAAACGTGCATGTCTGGTCCATGCTGCAAACTTTTCTGTTCTTAAATCATGCTATTGAATTTCAAGACGTTTTACATTTGAACTACTTGATGAGTATCACTGCTGGCGGACCAGGAGTCCCCGGGAGCACATGTAGCCAAGTTCGATCGCTTTGGTTGATCGTCTGTCTCTTCAACGCATTAGAAAAGTTCTGTTACCAAATTTCTTGAAATTTCTGAAACGTGGTTCTTGTAGCATTATATCCCTCATATCCTGCTACGTCTTTCGTACATTTTTGGACATAATAATCTATCTTCACACTCTTTGGCCATATTACATTATTTAGATCGAGGATCACTGACGAGGGTTAAGTACCCGAAACGTGCATGTCTGGTCCATGCTGCAATTTTTTTCTGTTCGTAAATGATGCTATTGAATTTGAAGACGTTTTACATTAAAAGGAATTCGAAGTTCGGACCCAATATCAACTTTTGAATACATTCCTTTAAAGGTAAAAGAAATATCCATTCAGTCATAATTTCTCAAACTTGATAATGCCACATGAATCATAAAAAAACCCATGATAACTAGCTGCAAATATATGAATGATAACAAAGAAACTGATTTGCAGAGTTTATGATATATGATTCAAAACTGTTATTAAAATTATAGGAGAATTCATCACTGCACAATACATCGAAACCTTTTTTTCTGTCGTTCAGAATCTGCATTGATCTTTATCATGGTGAACAAAATTTACATTTTTAATGAAACGCAAAAGATTCGGCATTTTTGTGCCATTGATGTTTGCTTCTATATTTGCTATTTTGATCATAGATATTATAAGAAAAAAATATGCTACTGAATTGACCCTACAGGAAATTATAAGCCGCGCACTCTTTGGAAAATAAATGTACCCATTCAAATTTGAATATATAAAACCAGAGGGAGCTACTCAAATGAATATGGGCTGTGTCTGAAAATAACTTTGGCTGGAAGCATCACTGATGAGGATTTACGTGTCAAGCGCATTAAAATTGGTTTGAAATTTTCATCAAGAAGGTAAAGAGTTGGAACACTTCCGTATTATAGGAATAATGTTGTCTTAAAACAAAGGAGGGGATCTCCAACAACACCAGGTGACAACATCCACAGCAAAACCCCAAAACAACCAATGCAAAAACACAGAACAGACAAGCATAGAAAGAGACGCAAAGGGACAAGGAAAACCAACGCACAACACAGAAACATCAAACACAAAGGACTACACATAAACCAACGAGACCAATGGGCTACCGGTGCCGACTTAGGACGGTCATCTGCAACGAAAATAGCATAAGGTGTGGTTATCCTGGATTACGTGCGCATAACTCTCCCACTTTTCCGATTTCCCAGAGGTCTCAAATACCGTACAATTGTGATGTAAAACAACCTTCTCGCTGCCAGATAACCACACTTAAACAAGACCGCAAAACGCAAGGACCCAAGCAACACAGATGAATATGTAAATGGATGAAAAAGAGGGCGTAAGCAATGAGGTACCACAATTGAGTTTTTCCACTTGAAGAAAAAAAATTATCTTATGTTTTCAGTATTCCATTTCCAAATTACTAGATATTGATCGTATGTTTGAGTGTTTTTTTTGCCTGGTGGGAGGGTACCTTTCCGAAAAAGATCGGGACGTAAAACAAAATACCAAATCAGTATTGCCTAAGATTGTAAACACTTAAAGAACTATCAATATGATAGATAAAACGTTCTTGATGGCTTACTTTAAAGTCCTATACACTTTCTACATACTCGATATATTTGCATTATAAATGGGTTGAACTTCTCTGAACACTTAGTAGATTATAAAAATAGAATAATAAATGTACCATGGTACTGGAATAGATAATTTGATACATGAAAATAATACTCCCCTAAAAAATCATAATTCTTGCCTATGAAAATCAAAGTAAAGCAATGTAAAACATATAAATAATGCATAAGTCTTAGTTATATACTAAAGCGGTAAACCATTGGCAATTGAGAACATCATAATAGGAATAATGTACAACTTACTCAGTATGTATACAAAATTTGTGTTTAGGTGTCTTTTTCTAACTTTCAATTCTGAATCATTAAAAGTGAGCACACAATTCAGAATTGAAGCGAAAAAGATATAAGTATAAGTAGTTCAGTGCTAATCATTTTAATTTCATAAAAGTGAAGTCAAAGAAGAAAACGAAGAATCCCGACTCTTCTGGGGGATGGCAAACTTCACCAGTCACCAATGAAAACAGAAAGAACAAAATATATTAACCAGGCATGAATGTCTAGGAAATCCATATAAACTAGCGGAAAGCGTAATCTTAAATACACCTTTTACAACCCTCACCTGAAAATTCGTTTTGACAAAGCCTAAATAATAGCACAATAGCAACAAATTATGAAAGGACTCCTTGACGGACTTTCTCCAAATGTTTCAAAGAGAAAAAAAATCGGAAACCGGTACGTAAGACGCTGTATCCAACTTTGTTATACCCTTGTCAGTATCTCTATATAAAATCCCCATAGGAAAAATAGCCTATAAATTCGAATATTTGACCAAGCGGTCAATATTTACATCAATATTGGCCCTAGGGCAACATTAAAAAATATATTGACCGATAAACGGTACATCGTTTGTGACGTCACGTCATTGATGACGCTATTAGCTCTACCTATTTTTCCGCGCTCTTTCTCTTACAGAAGAAAATGAACGTAAACATGCCGGGCTAATCGGTTCGTTGATGCAGTATTGATGTAAGGTATAACAAAACAATTATTGGCTGGGAATTCGGGCAATATATGATTTGTTGGACCTTCAGACAAAATATAGCCCTCGGCCTTCGGCCTCGGGCAATATTTTCTCTTCAGGTCCAACAAATCATATATTGCCCTCATTCCCAGTCAATAATTGTATAATGTCTACCAGAGAAAGAGAGAGAGAGAGATAGAGAGCAGCCTTCTAGTAAGAAATTAGTAACATAACCGACAATCTCCGTGCTTTCTTCTCTCAAATAAAAGTATTTCTCTTCTTATGATTAGGAGAAGGATCAGGGTGACACCTTAGTGTCATACCCATAAAGAGATTGTTGATATGCCTGGAAGAGTTTCCTGCTTGATGCAATAGTATTTACATGCTTCAATAGAATTAGATAATTCTTATATGACATGAGATTTTCTCCCTATGTGTGCTATAGAGCTCTTTCATGGTATATTCTCCAACACATTCATTGTCAGATAAGCCACGCCTACTCATGCGCATACTCTGGCCTTGATTTTCCGAAAATCTGCCATTTTCTGAAAACTATATACTGCATACTGCAGCAAAACTACTTGTCGTCTGCTATAATCAGAATACATTACAAAAGAAATAACAACTAGCTAACCGTGGTTAATTGTCCAATAATTCCCGGAGTCATTTGAAACAAATTAAATTATCACCAAGCCGCGAATTTAAAACTACTTTAAATTTAATTCTTATACAAAAATCAATTAATCATAAGGAGATCGGTGGACAGATAATTGGTACTTTCTTTTTATGGAGTTGCATTACATAAATTAAAGGTAGCTTAATCGTTAAAAGAAGACAATACAAACGTTTGTGAACGATGATAGAGAACGGGACAACACTTTTGGTAAAAATATATTGCTGGTCTTAAACTCAGTAAGTCGAACTCCTGATAAGTCGATCTTTTTCTAATGGTCCCTTGAAGTTCGACTTATCGAGAACAGACTGTATGAATAAGAGAGATATCTTCATCATGACGAGTTCAGAGCGGAATTTGACGAGATGAAGAGTAAAGATAGATGGTAATGTCACAAAGCGAACAAACCCATCGCATCATTAAAAATTGAAGGTCAACTGATCTGTTCAGAGTTTCAATGTGAAAACAAATTGATGGTTGTTAGCGCAACTGTAATGCATTAGTGCGGAACTGCACAGACTAACACATCGATAAATGACCACTCGTATCGAAATCGGGTTAAACAGAATTTCAAAGGTCTATTTTGACTGCTTGGAAATAATCTATTTACTGTGTATATGTATTTTATCGATGGGATATCGATAGAAAGAGATGTCGATGTTGTATTCTGTCGAGACTGACAATTTCTCCGATTTTTTATCATTTTGCGCCGGTCGGTGCATGCACTAAAGGACTAGGGAATAACAAAATTAGATCCTATGATCTAGCCTAATCATCTGCAATTAAACTTGATAATGACGGGTTTTATTCGGTGCGATATGCTACTTGGCTTCTTTAGCAATTCCTATCAATATCTCCTATCCTCACCATGACAATAATTATTGGCATTTGACTGTGATAAACCTCAAAATGCATGAAATACATTAGGACGAAGAAAAAGTACAGTAAAGAAAAAAAAAAGTGCTTTCGATAATCGTCTGCGATTAAACCTGATAATCACAGTTTGTTCGGGTTTTTTTGTAAGTCATGAATGGTAAATGTATGTCATCTTTCGGTGCTACACGTATTTGCAAATTGGCATCTACAGCATTAATGGTGTAATGAACGTCCTCACAAAGGCTGATAATTATTTGCAACGGGTCTGAGATAATGCTTTAAAGTTAAAAAAAAAAGAGAAGAGCAAAATCTATATCAGTTCCTTCCCTTTAATTGCATGTGCAGAACTAGGAGCATCCGTCCTTAATAGACTTTTTTCAAGGTGACGGACTTCAGAGGAGTCATCTACATTTTGATTAGTATACTCAATGGAATTGGTATATTGAACCTCCTGTTCTTCTGGCAACCCACTTATAAAACTTTCTATCATGATTAAAGTGCGAAGTTCGAAGTACGAAGTGCGAAGTTCGTCACGGTGAAAAATGTCTTATATCATGTTATACAAGTTTCAGAACATATGTCTGTACTTAATATGCAAATTGGAATGCAGAAATGTATTTAAACTTAGCAAAATTGTCAATAAATAGTCAATAATTCTTATCACAAGTTTCAATATATTGAAAAAATGATAAACTTCGAATTAAAACTCACCTGTTTCATTGGTATTATTAGGAGTTTGTAATCAATTCATTAGATATATAATGAGGGATTATTGGTTCTCCCATTTATTGAGTTTGGAATTCTGAACTCATGACATAGTTATGATATAAAAAAATATATCAAAAAATTTCACCGATGAAAAAACTAATATTTCAGTCATATTTGCCATGAAAATGATGGGGGCTGAAATTTTGATGTTTAAAATTTCTTAAATTAACATTTGTCAAATTTCAATGAAAAAAAAATATCATTCATTGTTTAGATATTTCGCAATTATTATTTTTTTTCAAAGTGTTCTCCAATAAGAGGACACAATGCCTAAAATGACCCTATTAAAGAAAATCTTTCTCGACTTTTAGACTAAATATCTGATGGGTATTTCTCCGATGTTTCTTATTATCCGATGTTAAACGTCTTCAAATTCAATAGCATCATTTTAGAAAAGATAAATTTGCAGCTTGGACGAGATATGCACGTTTCGGGTACTTAGCCCTCGTCAGTGATTCTTAATCCAAACAATGTATTATGGCTTAAGAGTGTGAAAGTTATCATGAATGTCCAAAAATGTACCGAAAGACGTAGCAGGATGGGTGGGATATGATGCTACAGGACTCACGTTTTAGAACTTTCAAGAAATTTTGGTAACAAAAATTTTCGAATGCTTTGAAGAAACGATCAACCGAAGTTGACCGAATTTGGCTACATGTGATACCTACCATTACGAACGTTTATGCAACATCAAGTCGACCGAGAAATATGAAATAATTAACATACATTATTTCAATATTTTTGGCATGATTTCGTTCATTAAACATCTAATACCTTGAAAATAATTATTCATCTAATTAAAGAGGACGAGTACGGTTTCATATCTCAAAAACTATAATAGAAAAATTGATTATTTTTACACGAATTATGACTTTCTTAATTATTCACATTTTGACAAATTTCTAGAAAAATCGACCTGATTGGTAAAGTTGTAGGGGCCGTCTCAAAATAATGCATATTTTACTATGGGGGTATATGGGAATTAATCGATTTTTCCTATAAAATGCCAATTTTCAAGAATACTATAATAGAGATTTGATTTAAATTGCAATATACTATTACTTTATGAATGATTTACACAACATATCGACAATGAAAAAAATGACCGATTGTTATACAATTGGGGGGCATTTCAAAGTATGAAAATATATCAAAACTGGAAAATTTTGATAAAAAATGTTGAAAGTGGCAAGAAAAATTAAAGAATTTTCTTACAAATGCTGTACCAGTATTCGATATTTGTAAACCCTCATTTCTAGCTTCAAAATTATGTAACACAAAAGCAAAGAAGAAAATTATGTGAGGAAGGGTAGGGGGTAATATCAAAATTAATAAATCAAATGTGAGCCTGATAAGGGTCTTCATGAGTCATCATAACTCAAAAACCATAATAGAAAAATAAATCCCTTTATTACTTTATATGACGTTCTAAATCATGGTTATCATTTTGAGAGATTTTCAGAAAAAAATCCTTCGTCTAGATTACCTTGCAGGGGCCTGTTTCAAAATAATGCCTAATTTACAGTTGGTGCAAGAACTATGACGTCACGCACCGATAATAACGTTCGCCCAAACTGCAATGTGTAAAAGAGCAGTTACACTGCCAGGACAGGGATGCTGCATTTAATGTTTTATTATTTTCTTTAAGTTGAATAAATTTAGACGATAAAAATATATGCAATGTTATAATTAAAGAATGTATATTTGAATTTGAGTGTAAAATAAAACGGGAAAAGATTCCCGAGAAACGTCAAAAGCAGCTAGAACGCAACGAAACACGTAGAAGTGATAAATCATTATTTTAGTATATTTCATATCTCTCTTATAGATGACGATAACATACATTTGATATCATCACATAAAGTTCACAGAGAGAGAGAGAGAGAGAGAGAAAAGAGCGATCTTAGAGGGTCTTTTTTATTATTTATTTTTTCTAAAGGTTTCGTTTCGTTTTGATTTGTTACGTTTCGTTTCGATTTGTTACGTTTCGTTTCATTTCTTTTTTGTTTCGTTTACAGGGAACCAAATATCAGTCGTTATGAATTTATAAAAAAAAATTGCACATATACGAATTACATGTTCTTTTTATCTACATGGAAAGAGAGTTAAACAATTGCAATGAATATTTGTTACTGGTTTATTTTACTTTGAATATCATCCATTTTAGATTGTCTTTTGGTATTCATTTACTGAGGAAACTTATTTTGCGACCGGAGAGTTCCCTCATCTAAATAGGCATTATTGTATAAATCCTTTATCTGTATCATTTCTCATTAATTCTGAATTTCATGTTTACATACATACATTTACTACGAATGCAAACATAGAACATTGTAGAACGGGCACATGAAACCAAAAACAAACAAAAAAAAGGGGGGGGGGGGAGTGGAGTCAGTGACTCCGATTCGAGAATTGTTTTTCAGTGAAACATAAAAATTCTGGTACAAGCATGATCGATTTATACTTTTGATTTTTTTTTCTTATAAACACAAAGTTCTACGATAGTTTATCATCGAGATAAAATGAAAATAAACAAGTTTAAGAATGATGTATTGAAATTATAAACCAAGTACATCTAAATCCCTGGTCAAGCATTATTTGCCCTTTTCATTTATAACAATTTCTGGTGTCAGCTTTGCAACCACCCCCACCCCAAATTTATTTTATTTCATTTATAACATGTATTATTATTATTTTTGTGCGAGTGTGTGTGAAAGAAGCTCAAATCTAGCTCCATGAATCAATTTAGAGATAAGGAAACAAGAAAAAGAGAGAGAAAAAAGGCAAACGTAAGCGTTTTCAATTTTGACGTTACAGGTCAAGAAATGAACGTCACTCATCTCGCTCGTTCTCGATAATGCGTGCAATTACCTGTAGAATGGTTACATCTTTGAACAAAGCAGAGTTGATACTAAAATTCACTCGCTCAAAGTTTTCAAACAGAAAAACTTTATTCGATTACATTTCCGTGCAAAGTACGAAGGTTTACAAAATTGCAGAAAAAATCTTATAATCAAAGATAATTCTTAATACTAAACTTGAAATTTCTAATCCATTATATCGCTAAAATCTGCAAGAAATATCCCGTTAGACCGTCAAACAAAAGTTTCCTGTTTGATTTTGTTCCCAAGCAACAAGCGTTTGAACTTCGGATGGTGACGTTATAAATATGAAACGTTTGCGGCGATTTCCCGGAGGTCTCATTTGCTTTATATTTTTGTATGTATTAAGTAAACGATAAATCTTACAAAATATTCATCACTATAGGATTGTAGATGATAATTTTCTGGTTTCATCGATACCAAACTTGTTGAAATCCGTCAATAAACAAGCGAATAAGATTGCCATGCGCGTAACCATGCGCAATACACTATAACTCGTACCGAACTCGGCCTCGTCAAACGCATTATTCTAATACAGAAAATACCCTCCTGATGATACCCATGAAAACGGTTGAGTTTTAAATCGGCGTTTGTTATTCTTTCAATATATCTAAACTAAGCTTACATTCGATTGATGATAGGAAAAATGAATATGGCTATCTTCAATAGAGCAATTTAAAGAATAGAAAAAGGATTTTAAATATACTTAAAAATCTGAGATTGTATCAAAATTTGTATTCGTTTAACATCTATTTTTCAAAGGATATTTTAGTGATTTATACATCACACAATGAAATGAATATTGAAATCTTGATATTAGTGGATTTATCTTCTGACAAGCTGTTAATCTGCATCTGCATTTATTGAAAACGGCAATTAACGAAATGATGTTGAAATCGTATGTCATATTGTCTCCCAAAATAGTAAAGAAAAAAAAATCATATTTGAATTCCCTTTTAAACCACTTTTATAGAGATGCCATATACTAATTTAAGTATTTTAAGTGTCAAAAATAAACACTAGTACCGATAGAGCAATTTATTTTGTGGGACATTATACAATGTACTGTATAGAATATCGATCAAGCACTAACCGGTATTGTCTAAATCAAGATACTCCTTGAATTGATTGATGACTCCAGAATAACTTCATTGTTTTATAGACACTAAGGACAATAGAGGCGATTCAGATCAAGTCCTTATTATGAGTACTTTCGACAAGATAGTCACATAAAAACACATCTTTAAAGTTCAAAAATACAAAACTGCCATCCCACTAAAAGAGCAATATAGAGGAAACGTTGAACAGAAAAGCAAACACATAAAACGAATCGACCAACTTGAAATAAAGTGAGGGATTGTGGTATATTGGATACCTTAACGTCTTTATTTGGCCAAAGGTTAAGTGATATTACTCGAATGAAATTCCACTATGTTTCACTAGAAACAAAACTCAGTTTGTGACCGTTTGAAATCAGAATTTACCGGCTGCAAACATAATGTAAGAAGCTAGATATTTCAACTCCAATGCAAATTCTATTTTTACGAACATAAAAGTACGGGAGTGGTCGAACTCGTTACCTTCTTGACGAAACTTCCAAACCAATCAATTTTAGTGCACAGGACACCTGTTTCGGATAGTGAATCCTCATCAGTGGTACTTATTAAATTCCGAGGTGATTTCTATCACAACAAAATGTACTTTTGTAGCGCCCTATGGTTTTATTTTTTTTTTTTGAATTTGCTCATTTACTTTGCAGAGAGTGGGCGACTCCACATTTTGTGAAGGGTCGATTCAGTAGCATTGTCAATATTGAAATATATGTTCTATAGTACCAATTTTATTGTACAAGACACGTGTTTCGGTTACTTGAATCCTCGTCAATAGTACTTCATGCCAAACAGTTTAAATAAAGCCGAAGTGAATTTTCCCGGTGCCATCTACAATACAGAGTTTTAATTTCCTCTTGCCAAAATGAGCGGCTCCAAATTTTGTGTAGGGTTTAATGCATAATGACTTTTTTAAAGATTTTATGATTTCAGTAATGAACTTATCCAAAAATGCAAAATATCAAAATATTCAAAAATATCATCGAAATTCAAGAAGGTTAACATCTTAGAACCATCCCTCTGGTCATGGATTTCATTTAACTAGGTATAAATAATAATATACCTAGTTAAATTTTTGATGAGGAGATTACCGACGTCGTAGTAAAAATTCATCACAATTCCGTTAGTAAAGCATAGAAATTGATATCTCTGAAACAGTATTATGTCTATAGAGAAAGTGCTATGTCAGGGAATATATTTAAAATACTTACTGTCAAACCCCTCACATTGAACTTCCTTTCATGGACAAACAGTTTAATGCTACAAAATCATCTGACTTTTGAGTTTTATTCCCTATCAGGTTCAGTCATAATGTAACATGTAATTTTTTTTTTTACAATAGATTAAATTATAATTCGAATGATCATTTATACTTAATAAGCAATATTTATAACTTTTGAAAAGTCAAATGTAATTGCTCATCTTTCGACGAATAAAGTACTCACTTGCTGAATATTTTTCAATCATTTGTATTCCTACTGATCTTGACTTTTGAACTCTATTCAACTTTGGTTGATCGTTTCTTCAAACGCATTCGAAAATGTTTGTTAACAAGATTTTCTGAAAAGTGTCTTGTAGCATCACATCAAACCCAATCCTGCTACGCTTTTGGTATTTTTTCGACATAACTTTCAAGTCTTTATCTATATTTCAATTTTGGATTGCGGATTACTGACGAGTGTTAAGTAACCGAAACGTGCATGTCTGGTCCATGCTGCAAATTCATCTTTTCCTAAAGCATGCTATTGGATATGAAGACGTTTAACATTTTACCACTTGGTTAGTGTCACTGCTGGTAGACATTGAGTCCCCGAGAGCAAGTGTAGCCAAGTTCGATCAACTTCGTTTCTTCAAAGAAAATTTATGTTTACAAAATTTCTTGAAATTTCTGAGTACTGAGGCATCATATCCAAACCCATCCTGATGCGTCTTTCGGATACATTTTTAGACATAATAACTTTCACACTCTTAGGTCATTTTGCATTGTAAGGATCACTGACTGACGAGGGATAAGTACCAGAAACGTGCATGTATGGTTCATGCTGCAAGTTTGTCTGTTCTTAAACTAATTCTTTTGAATTTGAAGGTGTTTAACATTCAACCCAATAACCTCCCTTCGGGTATCTCTTAGATTTCTCCAAAAAAAATTAACCAGAAAAAAGAAAATAAAAACTTAATAAAAGATACAAACAAGCTGAAATCACTTCAGTAAGAATCCTTCATTCTATGTTTTCTTTTGATGACAAATAAATCATATGATACATGATGAAGAGATACACATACTTTTACAAAAACCAATCCAAGCAAGCCAAAACCCAAAATCTGAATCAAATTAAAACAATATATATATACTAAAAAACTCTTACTTTTCTCTGTTTCACCTATTTCTATTATTGTTCCAAAGGAAGAACAAAGTAGAAGATAATTCCAGAATCCCATTTCACGAACTAAAATTATGGTTTATGCAAATGTCATCTCGAACACTCTGATAGTCGTTTATCCAACATTGCAGAACGAACTGATTGCATCATATGCAGCGTTCCGAATCTTGTTATGGATGCAACATGTTATGTTTCCTAGAATTATCGGTGAAATGAAAACGTCGTAATGTGTCGTGATAACTATATAATGATATTTATATTTCTTCTACGTCAATTCGCTCGTATTTGCTTTCCAATTATCTGTTTGATCTCTCTTAATTGATCAATAAAGCGTTCAAGAGGAAATAAAAAATGAAGTATTTACATACGTACCTGAGAAGAAAAAGAACATATCTCAGACATACGACTTTTGCGTAATATGTTTGATGAACAATGGAAATTGAATTGAATGGAACTTTATTCGTGAACAAATAAAATGAATCAAAAGGAATGTGTTGTATTGAAAGTATGTCATGTTTATAATACTCGAATTGATCTTTTGACAAATATACACTGAATATTGAGCAAATGTCAGAGAATTTCATGTGAATGCAACTTTTTTTCTTGAAGTTTGCTGAATCATTCCGACAGCGTTTTTATCTGGGAATTTCAATAATCTCTTGTTATAAATCCTTTCATTTATAGGTATCAAATTAAAATGGATTAGATTTACCTGTAATGAATTAAAAATATCAATTTCATTCATACCCGGTATTGTTACCTAAGATGGGTGTACTCTTTAAACATCCTTTATTGTATCAATGATATGTTAACCCGTTCACATATACTGTCGTTTGTTATTTTTGTAACAGATTCCCTAATTTGTGCTAATAGGAAATTTGATGAATTTATATAGCGTATTGCCAGCAGTAAGTTTTTGAATTATCTATAATTTTGAGTTCCTCTTTCGGCCACAAGTATTATAATGGAGAGACGTGATTCTAAGGCGGGTGCGGCTAGCCAACAGGGGATGCTTACTCCTTCCGGGCACCTGATCCCACCTCTACCTTGCTAGGGGTCCGTCGAATCTCAATTGGTACTCTATTGTGGGTGCTGTTGAGATTATAGTCAGGATCTTCTTTAACTCTAATGCAAAACAAGATAGCTAAATAAGAGAAACCAATATAGCCCTGCATGTCCGACTGTTAGAAAGTTCATAACAGAATAATATTTTATGGCTGTCTAACTAGTTTGTCACATTATTTTACATTACTTATTAATGTACTGTATTTTCTTTTATATCAACCTTAGAACTCCGGCTTAATTGAAAGGTCTTTGATGGTTCATTTACCACTTTTAACTTTTTTTAAAAGCTCGACATCTTTTATTATATATTCAAGCACAATATCGTCTTAAAACGCTCATTCCTCATTCCGTATATTTCTTTGGTCATTTTGATAAATTATTCATTCTATTCTTCTGCGACTATGAAGTCAATTAGTGAAAGCCGTACACAAAAATCGAATGCAGAATAAAAAGGTGATATTATTTGGCATAAAAACTTAGACAAAAGAGCAAAAGTGAATCCCAGGGAGGCAAAAATCTGTGCTCAGGATGGTAAGCATGTCCTGATTCCAATTAATCCATTAGTTTCAACTATCTCTCAATTCTTTAGATAGCCCGTTTAGGAATTTTGTCACTTGCTTTTTTTGTACACATTCCTATTGTGATCGCATTATCTTAAATTTCATAAATTATGTAGCGAATTTCTAGCAGTCAACTATCGAATTATCTTTATTTTTGATATTCCCTTTTCGGCCTCAAGAATGACCAGAAAACGCATTTCTTGATTTAAAAGCTGCCAACAAGTTCCTGCATTTGTCCATATGTGACGACAGAACTCTATGACGGCCAATGCATCGATTCTAATAGGCATAGTGCACATTTCTCTTTAGAATCATTTTAGAATATATGTATTTTGCTGTCTCATTGGTTAGTCATACATGTATTACTTTACATTACTTTTTTATGTTATATTTTATTTCGTACTGACCTATGAACCCCAACTTTATTGAAACATCTTAGTGTGTTCTTAATCAACTGACAATTCATTTGGGGAATTGTCTTATGTATAAACGAAAGGACAGGATCTTAAACATGAACCGGTTTTTAGCACCAACAGCAAGACACCCCAAAAAACACCCCAAGTGAAAACACAGAGAAGACATACAAAAACAGAGACAAAATAAAAGGAACAGCAAACACGGCATCAAAACACAAACACAAAAGACCACCAAAAAACCCAACGATACCAATGGGCAATCGTTGCTAACATAGAAGATTAATCTGCTACGTTATTAGCAAATTGTGTGGTTATCCGGATTACATTCGCACAACCCTCCTACTTTTCCGGTTACCAAACGGTCTCGAAGAACGCACAATGGTAGTGAAAAATAACCTCCTCAATGTAAGATGACCACACAAACAAGACAGCAAAACACAGGAACAACACACAGATAAATATGTAAATGGATATAAAAAGAAAGGGCATACGAAATACAGTCCGTGCTCTGCCCGCTGTAACGGCTGTATCACCAGAGGAGTCCGACCGACATTCAGAAAGGATAGGTGGTCGGGGCCTTGTCTTCTCAAAGAGGTTTGGACAGGGCCAATCATTAAGTCCCGTCTTCACAATAAGTCAGAGTGCAAGATGATTCTAACACAATTTCGATTATGATGATTCTGTCTGCATTTGATCCTTCCAGTTTAAAGCAGTTTCAGAAATTCCAAAAGTAATGTACTCTGTTGCATGTATAGATCTGAATTTAAAAAGAAGTTGTTAAGATCAGAAACATGAAAAAAAAAAAACAAAAACAAATGACATCATATCTAATCAATAGGCGTACAAGACATTAAAGAACTAAAATATTCTGTGAAAGTGCAAATGTGAATCTGGAGCAGTGAAACTCGTTCCCCATGACATTGAATGTTTAAAGTGTATTTATTACTTCTTTCTGGTTCTACGGCCTGAAATGAGCTTTGATTTGGCACTTTATCAATTTGGCTTAATACATATTATTTGGTTATTTCGGAAACTTGTCTATTTCATCGAAAAATATATATCGAAGTTAAAGGAGGTCACCATCTTAGCACCATCCCTCCGATGATATTTTGAACATTATTTTTACTTGGATATGGTACTGAATCGACGCTACAGGAAATTTGGAGACCCGTACCCACTCTAAAGTAAATACACAAAGGAGCAGTTTCGGTAACATTGAAAATCGGCCCTGATTTTAGAATGTTTTAGATTTCGATTGTATTTCGTATCAAGGAAGTTAAATGTATGGTTGTTTGGAATACCAAATAGATATTTCAATTTACGCGCAAACCACCGAAAGATATGGCTTCAAAATCAGCTTTAAATCGTAAAATGTTGAAAATCGTAAGAAATGGACATAATTCTGGTCAAAATTTATCAAAATAAGTAGGGCGCCAGGCCTCACTCAAAATAAATTTCATATAAAATGTTAAATTTGTAATTCATCTTTTGATCTACATAAAATTTATGTTGGTAGAGAGTTGGCGCCTATACTAATTTTAAAGCACAACGACAAAAGGGAAGCTTTTATAAGGGAAGAAAACAAAGCAAAATGCACTTCTAATGTTTTGCATAGAACGTTAGTATTGTAAAGAGTTTTATTGATGTTCTATGATACAAAGTTACTTTATTATATCTAATATACCAGAGAGGATTATGCATTTTTTTCTTACGTTAAATGGAGTTGGTTTACTTGCCTCCCGCAAAGATACAGAAAATATTCTGTTTGTAATTCAGAATGATCAATAAAACTATTTAAACGATTTAAAAAAGTATGCACATATGCACTTGAGCAAAAATGTGAGAGGCATATGACTATTTCTTTGTCGTTTTTGAACAGTATATTTTAATAAGGAACGTTTTTCTAGTATGAATGCATCTTTATCTATATTCACAATACTTTTCCTTTGTTTTATAATCATCTGTTTGATCTCTGAAGAATGACCAATAAAGCTATCGAAAGAAATAAAAATATTGACATGTGCACCTAAGACAAACAATTTTTCCTTGTATTTTTCTGTCAACAATGGACTACTAAATGAGGGAAAAACTAAAGTTGATAACAAATGTTGTGAATCAATTGTGAATTGGTTGCATTAATTGCAGTTTGTTTGAAATTATGTCGTATTTCGTCGCAATTTTACATAAATTGTTTTTGATTTCTAGAAGTATTTTTTAAACTACCTGTATATTGGTTTTACCATTTTCATTCCCAAGAATTAATATAGTGACTTGTCTTTCGTTAGCACAAATTAGTGTTGTCTACAAGTTCCAGCATTTATCAAATTGTGACGACGGCACATTATTACGGTCAATATGTTCATTCTCATCGACGGTTAACATTTTTCTATTATACAATATGGATTTTTTTTTTACAAATATTTGTCACTGAATCCCTTGCTGTCACAAAGAATGATAAGATTTTTACCTTAATTATTCATGCAACGCATTTCACTTCTTTTTGACCTTTGAATTCCGACTTTGTTTAGAATTCTCTGCGTACTCCTTATCGATTGGATTTTCCGTGCATGATTATCTGAATCGTCTTAAATTGGTATACTAAATCCCCCTTAAATAGATATCCGAAGCGTCACTTCGGACAACAAATTTATCTGCTCTTAAATGATGCTATTGTATTTGAAGACGTTTAACATTTGAGAAACTTTAAGAGATTGAGGGTTCACATATGGGATCTAGAATTTATGAAGCTTGGAATGAAATGGTAAGGGAACTAACTCTTATTTGTTTTTCGTTTGATGCAGAAATAACACAAAAAGGATAAAAACCAGCGCCATGCTTAAAGGATATAAAAGGAGATTTTCACATTACCGCAGTTGACATGTATTTTTCACATCTTAAGGCCCACATCACAAGATTTGACATAACTTTTAACTCTAACGTCGTAGCAGATTTATGACATCACAGTTAGAAGTAACGTCAAAAGTAATGATGTCGGATCTTGGCGTGTCGAGCGGTAATGTGAAGAAGGTCTATTCGGTTCTTTTCCCAGTATACCTCCATCAAGCGTAAATATGTTGACATAATAAAATCACCATACCGGAAGTTAATCAAGGAATGTCTGACACCACACCTATATGCAGATATATTTCTTATGAAATCATCATCTTGTGACAGGTCATTTGATTAATACACCATAATGTAAATATCATATGAAGGTGTTTTTACAGTTTTGCCCAAAATCATCAATGTTTAAGAGAACGTATTCATGTTCTTGGATACAAGAATGGTTGATAAATGTAAAATACAACAGACAAAACTGATACAATTTTTTTTTACTGAACTTCATTTGATTCTAATTTAGTAAATGAAAGTCAAACAGAAAAGCGCAAATCAGAATCCAAACATCACGATGAATAGGCATACAACAATAGAAAAAAAATGAATGAAACAAAACAAAAATTGAGAGGAAATCCTAAATAGTGAAATAATTGGAAGGTTTTCAGAGATTTTTCAGGGTGGAACGTTTTCAGAGTGGAAAGTTTTCAAAAAGAGTTTGGTCAAGATTTTCAGAGAAACAATTTTTTTTCAAGAGTATCCTGAAAAGCTTCAGACTGGAAGGTTTTCAGAGAGGTTGGTCAAAAGGTTACTTTAGAAAAAAGAAAAAGCGGACGGACAGACGGAGACAATAACGTAGCACCATAGAAAAGGAAGGACAACACTATCTGATGGACAATCTCCAGAGTCCCGTGCAACAAGAACCAACGGCGTAGCTCTGCCTGAAAAAGTGGAGGAGCACAACATACCAAAATTTCTAACCAGCAAACAAAAATAAGGGGGGGGGGGGAGGAAGAGATTTAAAAAAATGAGGGTTTCATGTTCTCTATGCACAAATTTTAACATTTCTGGAGCAATTCTAAATTTTAAGTACATGAATAAATGTCTGGCGAGCCAGGAAATTTTCTAGCAAAATATTGACTTATCAGAAAATAATTTCTATACCCTCTATCATTAACAAGTACATGTAATAATATTCTATATAGTTTGAGTTAAATGTCTTCATGTACATTGATAAAGTATATAAAGAACTGGCGAGCGGTAGCGAACCAATGGAAAATTTTGAAAATTGACCGAAAAATTGTAGATTTATGGTACAAAATGTTGCTATTTTAAACAATGTTAATGTATCATAAAATTTTGTGGTTGAAAAATGGGGGGCAAAAACATGGTTGTGACCCCCACTTTTCAAAGGGGGGGGATGTGCCCCCGCTGCCTCACTTCTCCTACGCCCTTAAAGAACGGAATTTATTGTAGAAGAAGGAAGGTAGCACTATTAAAAAAGCACTGAATTGATTAGCTGAGTTTAAATATATTAAAAGATCACATGAATACACATGAATTTTATATATTGTTTTCATTTTCGTGCTTAAACATCGACGGCTGGTGCGGCTAACCAACAGGGGATACTTACTCCTCCCGGGCACCTGGTCCAACCTCTAGCTTGGTAGGGGTCCGTCGATGCTTAATTTTGTGCGCTATTGTGACTGCTGTGAGATTATCGTCAGGATCTTCTTAAACTCACATGAAGTTAAGTAAGGTCCATGTAAGAATCAGCAGGGGTGATACATAAAAATTGTTTGCAAAACTTTTTATTTCTGTTTTGAGACAGATATGTGGTACAAATCAAACATATGATATTCATTTCTCATGGTAGCGATCGATGGTGAAGCAAGATATTTATCTCATTATTTATAAAGGATTAAAAAGGAAAAAATGATGGGAAAAATTTCTTTTTATCATGCAACCAAATTTGCGACCCCTATAACTTTCTTCACCATCCAAGTATAAGGAAACATTTAAAGAACATTCGAATGGAGGCTGATCTGAACACATTTCAAGAGAAAAAAGTTCTGCAAAAGTTTTAAGGTTTTTCAACTGCCGTGGACTTGTCCTTAAGTTTGATTTGAGAATTGAGGTGATACTTTCGTATTGTATATACGATGTATTATACTTTTTTTGTATATTCGTATGTACAAAATGTATATGAACGTGATCATGTGATATGACATAATCAATTGATGGTTAGAATATGGAAATATCCAGAAAACAGTGTTTCTGCTTAAATTTTCCTACAACGCATTAAAATTCGAGCACGAAATAATTGAAGAGAAACAATACTTGCATGAAAGAATCTATAGCTATCTAAAGCAATGGTGGCTACCAAAACGTTGAGGATCACTGGTGAGGTATTTCTTATTGAAATACGAATGAAACCAAGGCAACCCAAAGCGCAGCATCCCCTTGCATGACAGAAATATCGATGAATTTATATCAAAGACAGTAGCTCTCATCAAAGACTGGTTTCTTTAAAGTAAAATGAAATATCTAATTTAGCTTCTTAGCCTATGAACTTAAACCCTAGATAACGTATGTACAATGATGGGTGACAAAAGGATTTGATCTCCAACAGGACTTGTATGTAGCACCCACAGAATATAACACCGAAGCAACCCTATTCGGCATTTTCGAAAACAAGAGTTGCCTCCCCCTTGAGACGATATCTGACGTAGACTAATTATGACGTCATAAAATTCTATGGAAACGGTCCTTACACTCTGGGAAATGACAGCATAAAATCGATGTTACCATACCATTCTTCTCCAGTTCTGCTCGTACCCTGTGAGACAGCCTATGTGAGACACATAAATTATCTCAAAGGCTCCAAATGACCATGATAAAAGAGAATCTTATTGTGTTGTCACTGTAACGTCGTCAGAAAACACGTTAGATGGCATGACACGTTGTTTGAATTCGATTTCGTGGAAGAAGAAATAGATTCCATCACTTTCTACTGAGTGAGACATAAAAATTTACACTCGTGACGGACGTTATTCATCTTTTCCCTCGTTCCGCTACTCTCCACTTGGGAAAGACGAAATTTCCGTCACTCGTGTAAATTTTTATATCTCACTCAGTAGATCGTGATAGAACCTATTATTCTCATGACGTCAATGGTTTTACGTAAGATACCGTCTCAAATAGTTCATAACTCTGTTTTCCACAAAGACTCAATACATGTAAGAAAACACAGAGGTTCGTTAAAAGTATCATCAGTTTGAGTTCGCTAGCACTATCAATAAAGCAGTCAAGAAAATCCAAAAATGCCTGTACACATGTACCCACAGAAACAAGAGGTAGATATAAAATTCTTTTGAAGCTTTTGATCAATAATTGACAGGTGAAAAGAATGGGACGAAGCTTCAGAACAAATAAGCTGAATAAACAAGCTGTTTGCAATATTGTAATGTTCACAAAATACAAACGGATCTCTGGGGACAATAAATGGTAAATATGTAATAAATGTGAAAGAATTTCAAGTGAATAAAACAAACATTAGTAGAAGATTTGCTGTGTTACTTACGTCAAGGTTTTGGTCATCTGGGGATATCTAATAGTTTAGTATAATATCTTCCTATGATTACTTTTTTCCAAAAGCTTAGAGGTATCAAATTAAACGGATTGATTTTACAGGAAAATGTATCACTATTATAAATCACTTTCGCACCCGAGGTCGCAACCCAAGATACTTTCAGATTAGACTTTCATGACACTAGATTAATCCAATGTATCATATTTTTACTCCTTTGAACGATCTGTCACTACTGTAAACAACCCGTTTAAACATTTTGTCTCTTATTTTTTTCTTTTGTGTTGGCAATATCGTTATATGCGCGTATTAATACATAGAATATATGATTGAATTTAATGATTTTTAACATTTGAACTACTTGGTAAGTGTCACTGCTGGTGGACCAAGAGTCCCCGAGGGCACATGTAGCCAAGCTCGATCAACTTCGGTTGATCGTCTGTTTCTTCAACGCATTTGAAATTTTCTGTTAAAAAATGTTTTGAAATTTCTTAAACGTGGGTCCTGTAGCATCATATCCCATCCATTGTGCTACATCTTTTGGTACATTTTTGGACATAATAATTTCACACTTGTTGGCCATATTACATTGTTTAGATTGAGAATCACTGACGTGGGTTAAGTACCCGAAACGTGCATGCCTGGTCCATGCTGTAAATTTATCTGGTCTTAAATAATGCTATTGAATTTAAAGACGTTTAAAATTTAATGAATTTGTTGTTTGCATGGTATCTATGAAAGGAATAATACAGTTCAACATTCCGGAACCTTGGCGCGGATAATGAAATAACGTTATGACTTTCATTAATACAGCATGAAACGGAATCTTCATAATTGTTTCCCTTCTTTTCTTTTAATCACATAGTAGTAGTGGATAGAATTTACAGCGAAATCTAAGAAAATCGAATTTATTTCGTACGAATTACACGACATGTTTCAATTGTGACCTTATGTTGATAACAATGCTTCTAATCTTATTGAGTCTTTGTGGAAAACATAGTTATTTCCTATTTGATACGGTATATAACGTAAAACCATTATGACGTCATGAAACTGGTATGGTAACGTCAATTTTATACCGTCATTTTCCAGAGTTAGGGACCGTTTCCATTGAATTTTATGACTTCACAATTAGAATACGTCAGATACCGTCCCCAAGGGGAAGCAACTCTTGTTTTCGAAAATACGGAATATGGTAGGTCAAATTAAAGAAATAGCTTTATAATGTCGAATATTTAGGGTACAATGCTGTAATATGAAATATTGTTCAATGGTCCTCTAGTAAAGTGCTTTTGGATTATCAGTGCCCTTTGTGCTCTATCTATCTGCCTCAATCATCACCAAAGAGACCTTAACATAAATAGCGCGCAAAAAGTCTTACAATAGAACATAGATTTCAATATTGATAACCATGATATTGTGCTAGAAGTACTCTTTTATCCAAGAGTTGGACCGAAAAGTCAATGAATTAGTCCTGCGATTCGCTGCAGAATAAAAACAATAAGATGAAATATTCGACTTATAAGTATGACATTTTGACATACTGATATATTGACACCCTTATACTTCCGGAAGAACTATCTCATTCTAATTGTAGGAGCTAATTTCTGCCCACCATTAACTTTTATCTGATGGTTTTATATCTTTGTTATCGTGTATTGTCATTTGTTACTGTTTATGTGAAAGGTATTCTTTAAACTGAATATTATTTTCCTATCAGTGTCTATCTTCTTTTCAATTAGTTTATGTGTACTTATTTCTGCCATATCAAATTGTTGCAGAAGCGTAGAAAACAGAAGGCACAATGAAACATAAATGTAATCATGAATTAGTGCACTTAGTTCATTTCATCACATCAATGATAAAAGGTTCGATGATTAAAGTTATTTTTATCTCGATGGGATCAAACCATACATGACCTATTTTGCCAAACATTGTCTTGGAATCGAGACTATCATACTAGAAAAGTAGAAATCAAGCCGTTGCAACAATAAAAATGCCCGTGACACCAAACTATGATAAATACTTGCTTATAAAATGGGTACCCTAATATAACCTAGTTTTCTCCGTAGATGACCGAATGCGAACACGTGTAAGAACTTATTTGCATAAAGGTAGTACTATACGAAACAGAACAACATGGCGGAATGGAACGTCGAAGTGAAAGTGAACACGAAAAGGAAATAGCATTCCTTTTATCAGAATCTGAGCATAAAACTCAAAAGGAGGAATTTGTATTGACTTGGCATTGGAGAGATCTAGATCTTAGAAAACGATCGCGACCTTTAAACTGAAGTTGTGCAAGAAATTAGCCACAACTCTGACGAGATATATATACACATAGTTCTCGTCGTTATATTTTATATAGATGAATAGTTATTTGTAAACTTGATACGTATTAACTTGTACTTTCAAGGCATTCAACTTTAATTAATCTTAGTCTATATCAAAAAGGACAAAATTAAACAAAGCCTGTGGATTATCTTCATTCAGGATTTGATTAACAGACGCACATGTGTAAAGGGCTACATCTTTCTTCAATGCAAATGGCATGCACGTTGTCAGTCACGTTTGACAAGTGTATCTTAACTTTATATTACATCTACACATGAGATCAACTTTTTATACAAAACAAAATAAAAAATGAGTACGACCTCAAGAAATTGAGTCATTATTTTCCCTATTGCGAGAATCTTAAAGAGACAGTGAATAAGCAAAAGTAAACACGTGGTGTACTTCATGGTTCGTAGTAATCTACAATGCAAGTTCATTGAATCGATTGGCTGACTGCAGTAGCGCACTTAATCTGACATGAATATGTGACATGCATCTACCATGTACTATATATGCAAATAACAATTTCCGAATTTTACCAAAATACTGTGTAAACCCGAGTAGGGCTGGGACGATAATCCGATTCATCGCTATATTTTATTTCGTGATACAAGTATCGATATACCCCGGCGATACCTAAGTTAAATTTTACAAAAAATATATGTGTTTGAATTTTTCGGATTTTTTTGTCCGTCATCCCAAAAACGAAAATAACGTTTGAAGAAAAGTTAAGAGAAACCTAGTGTTGAATAAATATAATATGTTGAATAAAAAAACTACTTATATTATGAATATAGATTCTACGAAATATCCTTTTGAGAAGGTTTTATCAATTTATTTAGTATCGCGATATGTATCGTATCGGATATCAGGTATGGTGATACGTGTCGGATCGGCTAGGTGCAGTACACCATTTGAGAGTTCATTTATACAAGTAATTTATAAATGCTCAAATAGTAGTATCTAAAATCCATTTTGAAGCTTTTCATCAACAATTGACAGTTTAAAAAGAATGGGACAAAGCTGCAGAACAAATAATGTGAAAAACACAGCATTTGTTGTATCCGTTGTTATTTTCAATATTGTCATGTTAACAATATAGGAATGAAACCCTGGGGACAATAAACGGTAAATATGCACTGAATTCCGTGCACTTGTCAACGAATTTTAAGTGAATATCACACCTTTTCTAGTGGTACGTTGTTCAACTACTTACGTCAAGGTTTTCGTCATCTGGGAATTTCCATAATTATATCTTTCTATGATTACTCCCTCCATAAACTTAGAGGGATCAAATTAAAATTGATTGATTTCCCAGAAAGTATATCAGAATCATTAATCACTTTAGCATCCAGGGTATCAACCCAAGAGGGACACATTGTTCCAGATTAGACTTTTCCATTACACAAGATTCATCGTCTCTTTTACTTGCCTTAATTATCTGTTTGCATTGTAAACCACCCGTTTAGAGCTTTTTGTCTCTTATTTTTTGTTTGATTTGACAATATCGTTATCGCTTCATATAGCAGACGATATTAAATGAATTTGTATGTACTGTATTTACGAAAAAGCACCCCAGAGCATTGGGGAGGTACTGAAATTGCATTATGACTTCAATAATTATGTTTGATATGAACCTTAATTAAATTATCTATATCTATTAAGAAATTTCGAATTTATTCGTTCGACATATATCAACGTCCCATGTTTCACGTCATGTTGTTGTTTTCGTTTGCTGACTTTATTCGTTCGACGTATGTCATCGTCCCATGTTTTACGTCATGTTGTTATTTTCGCCTGCTGACTTTATTCTTTCGATGTACGTTTTACGTCATGTTGTTGTTTTTGTCTGCTGACTTTATTCGTTCGACGTATGTCAACGTCCCATGTTTTACGTCATGTTGTTGTTTTCGTCTGATGACTTAATTCGTTCGACGCATGTCAACGTATCATGTTTAACGTCATGTTGTTGTTTTTGTCTGATGACGATGCTCCGAATATTCATACGGAATGTCATACATCTATTGACAAATTTATGAAAACGCTTTTGCTTATCACTAACGTTTGCATGGTCGGAAATCCATGGCATCTTCTCCATTCTACTACATAAGATACCGTGGGACAATATATTTGGAAACCCTCGTATTCCGAAACGATTTTAGCTGGGAATTTAAGCCAATCAGAACGAGCGTTACAAAATCCGTCCAACAAAAAAGAGCTTTTACTATTCAAACCGACTATTTCATTGGTTACTATATATAACCGTACGCGTATGATGCATTAAAACGAGAATTCCCTTACAATTGCGCCCAAGGCCTATAATCGTAGGGCAATAGGCTGTGGGTTTCCGACGATGTAACGTATGATGGAATGAATATTTCACAACATTTCAATAATAAAGGATCAAAACGATCAAACCAAAACACTCCTCAATCACGAATGTCTATTTATCAAACTGCTAGAACAATGTACATCAATGTTTATTTAATAAAGGCTGTGTAAACTTAGTCATTTTTGTGTCGCCTGCGAAGCAAGGCAACACTTTGTCCGTTGTCTGTCTGTCCGTCCGTCAGTCAGTCAGTCAGTCCGTCTGTCTGTCTGTCACACGTAGGGTGTCACAGTCCATAACTGGAAGCATCACTGATGAAACACGTATCTGATGCGGGAAAAATTGGTTTGGAATTTTCTTTATGAAGGTATAGAGTTGGAACACGTCCGTACTATTATATATTTCCATTGTAGAAGAATCCCAATGCTAAGCGCCCGTTAGGCAAACGGATTTATAAACTATAAACTATAATTCTTGTTGCCTACTATGACGCCATGTTTTAGTTTTGAAAGTACGGAGAATTTACCAACGTTCAGATACTTTGGACATTATCACCTTCAATATGCTCATCATTAATGCTAAACGAGGTGTCTGATAATAAGTATAAATGGAAATATAAGTAATGACTGTCTTACTTTGGGTGTTCATGGTAGTATAATTCTGGTTGGACACGTGCATATTTTACGATTCACGGAATTTGCACGTGACCAACCACATCGAAACGTGTTTTATCCTCGGTAATTGGAGTGCTTGAAAAAGAAAACTATAATCGAATGTCTAAGTAAATTTATATGATCAGTTGAAAACAAATCACTATATAATATGATGTGCATTTTTTGTCGGGTATATTAAACCCATAGTACCAATTTTATTATACTAGACACGTGTTTCGGATATTAAATTCTCTCCAGAGTAATTAATGTCAAACAGGTTGAATAAAGCCAAAGTGAAATTTCATGGCGCCGTCTGCAATATAGACTGTTAGTTTCCTCTAGCCAAGAATGCATTTTTGTGTCGGGTGTATTCAGAAGTGTATTTCAGTGAAAAATATGGCCACAGAATCGTAGGCGCAAAGAGTTTAAATCTAAATATGACCCAAACCTCAACTAAGGACAGTGCAATGCATTGAGGGAGATGCCCCTTAGTTTAGAAGCATGTTGTTCTTGTGATGCATGCGACATAAAAACGATGCGTTCATCTCTGCTGTCGGAGAGCAGCTGTCTGTACAGAAAATTCTAAGAATACAGTTACTTTCATAAGTCAATGGAAATATTCGCAAATGTTCTGAATTTCTACAATTTCCGCAGACGTGTAACTTTATAAACTACTTTTGGCATTTTCAGCTGTGTATTACATCACATAAAGGTATTATTTCGTATTTTCGTTTGTGATATTCATGTTTAAACTCGATATCAATTGCTACTGGCTTTTAAAAGCGGTCTTGGTCATGTTAATTGATAATTTTGTTCCCAGTGACTGGATGTTTAAAATATGATAATTACTTCTTTCCGGCTCTGTCGTATGCATGAAGCTCTGTTTTGGCCCTTTATTACTTTGACATCATATATTATTTCGCTATTTCAGAAACCTATCATTTCATACAGAAATATCATAGAAATTAAAGGAGGTTAACATCCAAGCACCATACCTCCTATGCTATTTTGAACATAGATTTGCTTGGCTACGCTACAGAATGGAGCTGCGCACTCTTTCCAAAATGCATAAATTGAAATTCAAAGTGTAAGGTGCTACTGGAATGAATTTTGCCTATGTCTGAAAATCACTTTGGCTGGAAGCATAACTGATGAGGATTTAATGTCCGGAACACGTGTCAGGTGCACGTGCGTAATAAACTGGTTTGGAATTTTCTTCAAGGTAAAGAGTTGGACACTTCCGTATTATTGTGTATGCTGTTATTCAATTCCTCCAATTTTAAACAATTCCCATTTGCGTATTATTCCGGATTTTCGTTATGCAGTGTTACTTCCGGACAGTATATGACGTAAATCTATTGTGACGTCTTCAAATTCAAACCAACGCTAAATTCAGGGAAAGTATGCTATAAAACCGATGTTTCTATTGAAATTCTATTACGTCATAATGCTTTTACGTCAAATATCGTCCAAAATCGAACACAAGCATACTCTACCAAAAAAAAAAAAAAAAAAAAAAACAAATACAAAAACAAACAAATATCAAAAAGTATAAAATATTTCCGATTTTATTTTCTTCTGAAATGCATCCTACAATTTATACCAAGCGCAAAGTTGATAAGTTCACATATGTACATATAGTAGAGTTGACGCTTTTATACAACTATTTGAATATGATTACTTGGGAACACTCAGATTTTATGACCAACTGTTTGCCGCCTTTACTTATTACACATTTTAACTTTGTTTGAACCGATAATCAGTGGACACCAAACAATGGATAGGTGAGCAACAACTCATAAAAATAAATAAGTATTCATTTAAATTTGGACGGTCGCAGAATTCACGTGTTTTTAAACGAAACCATTATCACGTTTTAAGTTACCTTTACAAAATTAAAATTTTATAAAACGTGACTAAACAAACGATTAAATGAAAAGTCGATAGGTCCATACGTTAGATACGAAAAGATATTGATATCGCTTGCATATCTTCAATTCGAAACTATCGAATAAAGAATATCTGCTACCAGTGAGTAGTAAAACATTCGGTGCTCAGAATTTGAATAATTACAGATGTTGCGAACAAATAAGGTCATGACCGACTTTTTTTCTAAAGCTCCGAGATATATTTTCTTTAATCTAAAGCAATTAATTGATTATTACATGAATGGAATTTTTTTGCGATATTCAGTAAGATGCTAGGGCATACTATCTACCTGGGTTGACCACATCTGAGATATTCTCTTCATTTAAACACCTCTTCATGTGCACTGTTAGTTCATCATGTAATAGAACAAGTATTTTTCTTAATGAATCTAATTTAATGAATCAGTCCACTTACACATTTTGTCAAGAAATCTTTTTTGTCCCGTCTTAAATTCCCCTGGGGTATTGGACTTTGAGTTTTGTCGTGAAATATTATTTTTTCACCCCGGGCTTGAGCGATACCGGAGCAAAATATCTTTTTCATTTAAAAAGTGATGTGAATAATATGCCTTGGTGTTAAAGAATGTCAACAGAATACTAGTACTTTCTTTGTATGTAAAACTGTAAATATTACTTTTTTATTAAAAAGTTTTATCACAAAGGGTTAAAAGATTTTTACAATATGAATCTGTAAACAAAATTTATAAAAGGTACATGTAAAACTGTCTGGAGGGCCTTCAAGACAAATCTTAAATCTTTGAAGTGTAAATGGTGAAAAACTTGAAATTTTGTTTTAGTTTTCTCCTTCAAATTTATTCTTTTTTTATCAACATTAAGTCGAGCAAAATTACAAGGCCCCTCCAGAATATCAAAAAGACCGTGCCTAAGAATTTTTTTTGTAAAATTTCCAGAGAGTCTTCACTAGTCTTTAATAGCGGATTCCTTGACCTCAAAGTGTCTAAGTAATCTATGGATTTCTAATGAGAAAATTCAATTAGCACATGCTCTAGCGTACCGGATTGGTTGTGATATGTAAATTCCATATAACAGTAGTTGTCCAGGAACATCCCGATCAAGCCAGAGAAAATCAAATAAGTTGAATCTAAGACATCACTTTTTGTCATACACTCTGGTATATGTTTACAACTTTAATATTCAATTCTAATATCGTGTTTTTCTCTTTGTTGCGTTTGCTAGAAGATGTCCGCATAAACCGGGTGAGCACGGACTGTTTTTCGCACGCAGTATGTCTTAGATATCTCGTTACATATAATTCATTTGTGTGTTAACATAATTACTTAGGCCTCTGCTTTTGCTGCCTTGTTTGTGTTACCATGGTACGTTGTGGATGATCTTATACACAGCAATTAGACATTCATTGAGACAACTGACTAAACGGACAGGTGGAAGGGTTGTGCGCACGTAATCCGGATACCCCTAACATTTGCTAATACGTGGCAGATGACCATCCTCCATTATTCGCGTTGGTTTATATGTATATAGTGTTTTTATGTCGTATTTGATATTCTTTGTCCCTTTCGTGTCTATTTTTGTGTGTTCTCACTTCAGGGTGCTTCGATGTTTTTGAGGGTACTGCATCCTTATCTTGTGGGAGATCCCCTCTTCTCTATGTTGAGAGTCAATTCTCTCGTATGAATTTTATTCTGATATTTTTCAAAATCAGGGATGTCAGTAATCATAAGATCATACAGGTACCTTGAAATACGATTGCTAGATACGCTCAAACCAGAGGGAGCTAATGAAATTGTGTCTGAAATATTTGTCTGGTAGCATCACTCATAATGAGAGTTTACTATCCGAAACACGTTTCTGGTGCAAAATAATTGGTTTGAAAATTTCTTCAAGAAAGTAAAGAGTTGGAACACTTCCGTATTGGTATGGATTTCTTAAAATCAATAAGGAACTTTCTCGTTTGTAAATATTATCTACCTAATTAAACATGCACTTTATAAACAATTTGTTCTTTCTTGCGTCAATTCGACAATGGTCATGTGACATTAATAATGTTATGGCATTGATAAAATTTTGTCAATATTTGCTTAGTATACATTCAAATATAATAAGGACAAATGAAGTGGATTAAGTAAATATTATCATAATTAATTAATACCAATTCAAAATGATCAATGACAGACGGTATGACATTCAACGAGAATGTACTTTTATTCTCATGTCAACATGTAATCACTAGGTCATGCAATCATTAAGGACAATCACTGGACTAAAAATTATTCAATCTCCTTCAATGAAGAATTCTATCAGATCAGTATATAGTAAGGTGAGCAAGAAACATAACTCTTCCTTTCTCTCGTTGTAAAAATGCCCTTTTCATGAAAGTTTGCGTAGTAAGATGTCATTTTCTTCTTATCATTTTGGTTTTCTTAGGCTATCATATGAAAGATAATTCGATAAATTATTTTAAAAGTAAGGGTTATCTCCCTGAATGACTAGCTCTGTCCTTAACGTGGTCTTTGGCATACAATTTAGGTCATATTAAAAAATTTCGCTCCTCATATATTCACTTCTTGGATTACCTTTATTTTGACCTTGAGCATCACTGATGATGTATCTTTTTGTTAAATGCGAATATGGTGCACTGATTTATTTTACAATAGAATAGATAGAATAGAATGGATCTTTTTCACAATACTAGTATCTTTTCTTTTGATATTCTATATTTGATTTTGAATAAAAAAAATCAATGACTTTTTCTCTATCCTGAAATAAGGTTGTATAAAATACATTTATATAAAGTTGAAGAAAAAGTGTAATTATCTTTTTACTAACGTTTAGATTTCCTAAAACAAAAGCTGTGTAAACGTGTAGTCGAAAGAAGAAAGTGATTAAGCATATCAATTTCAGAGCGCATCATCAAGTTCCTTTTCAAACGTCACTGATATGACATAAATCCTGTCTTCTTCGAGAAAATCCCTGATTTGCTTTATCAGAGTCTTAATATCAACGCGCTTTACGATATGGTTTTGGTAAACAGCTGCTTGGATTAACATACTTATTACTTTATTTCTTCAGAAATCATGTAAACGACCATTAAACGTGGACTTCCGGAACCGTTTCTGGAAACTTTATTAAGAATATGTCAATTGTCTCAATTAAGTCTTCATTGATTTGACGGACAATGGAAGTATATAACTCCCAAATCATTTGGTCGAGCAAATATCCAGATGCCCCTTAAAAGGTAGGTACTAACCATATTTCCAAGTGAATTTACAGAAAAGACAATATAATTCATGAAACAATCATTGTAATATTTACTTAATTATTATGAATGCATTGTAAAATGGTTAAGTGAACATGAACGGCTTAAGTGACGAAAGAAACTTCTTATTCTTCCCGGACACCTGATATCGTCTTTTGGGATTCACTTTTGCTCATTTGTAGTGTGTTTATTTGTTTTGTATTTTTAAAGAATACGATGCCTATTGATAAGATATTGATATTCTTATTTTGAGCTTTCAGTTTTACGATTACTCACTGATTAATTTTCATTACAATATAATGATTGCTTCAGAATAAATGTCTAGTTTATCTCATTTCTGTCACCCTTACGCCCTTTGCCGTATAGAGCTCGTAAAAAAGTTACCCGCGAGGGGTTGGACAGTAAGTGTTTTAAGTGTTTTTCTCTGACATGGTCACCATAACACTTTCCATATAGACATAAACTCAGACAGTGAATGTTTTGTAGATATTCTTTTGATTTTCGTGCGTGAACATCGACGGTTGGTGCGGCTAGCCAATCAGGGGGTGCTTACTCCTCCTGGGCACCTGGTCCCACCTCTAGCTTGTTAGGGGTCCGTTGATGCTCAATTTGGTGTTTTATTGTGATTGCTATTGAGATTGTCGTCAGGATATTGTTTATCTCATTTGTGAAGAAGAAAAGGGCAAATCATACAAGTAAATGTAATTTTCTCAAGATTGTTTTTGATATGCATTAGTTGATTCGAGATTGCTTCAGTTCGAAACGGGATCATATGCCAGTTTTCAATATTGTGATATGGTTGCCTACGATGAGCAAGGCAGAAATGTATAACCGTTCAGATGACATTAATATTCATATTCAAAATGATTTAACAAAAGCATTTTCAGGAAAAAGAATAAGTACAACTCTGCTTTGAGAGTGCCGACTTCTTGACATAAAAATTTCAAAACAGATGCATTGATAACATCCGTGTATAGGGATCTTTAAGTGATGTTTTCATAAACACATTTATATCAACTATGTTGAGTCCAGAATCTAAATGTCACTACTGGCAGATTTAGTTTTAGTCAAAGTATATTTTCGATTAAAACGCAATTGGAACCAAACAAATAAGAATATTTGTTATAAATCGCAATTTCACGAATAAAAAAGTGTACGTTAAGATGATATAAAAGGCTTGAAATTGCATAATAATAAAAATATACAAACTTCACCTAAAAAACCCAGAAAAAAGCCTCCCTTGCTTGAACAAGATATTTATTATGATTAGAAATCAGAAACATAAGTTTTCAATAAAAATTGACAATTTGTAAAGGTTTAAAGACACCCCCTCCTTTTTGAACACGTTCGAACACGAAGTCATGATAAAGACTACTATTCCAGCAAGAACTACTATCCGTAAACGTTTCCACACCTGATCTGTTTCATGCTAACTATTGTGTTACCGCGGCACTTTTGCAGCATCCATGGTTTTATATGGGAAGACCGTGGTTTGTAAAGCGCATAACATCGTCCTCTTCTACGACGAGCCTAGAAAAAACATAATTAAATTTTAGATTGTTAATAGTCCATTTTCCAGATAAAAGACATAATGTCATTTAGCAAAAGTTTCCATTGTGACGTCAAATCTGATGACAACGTCTTTAAGTATCTTAATGTGTTGTCATGCTTTTTATCTTGACGTCACGATGAAAATATCGCGAAATAATTTTATGTCTGGTGTTTGACTGTATCATGAGTTTACTGGAAAATCAGCTATCAATTGCGCGTACATATTTCAGCTATATTCGGACAAAATGAGCAAATTAAAGTAAAAGTGAAATCATGAATTAGTTCATCCATTATAATCTTCAGACGTATTACATCATTTTTCAGTTAGTGCAGTCTCTCAAAATTGCTTACTCTTTTAAGGTAGAGCATCCCTCAGATCTCAGATGTTCATATTTTCAAAATAATAACTTTTACAATATTTTCATTTCCAAATATTCAAAGCTTATGTTAGAGCTGATAAAAAAAACAAAATATAATTCAAGGTTTCGTGATAATACCGAGAACTTATTCCGTTTGAACTTTAACATTGGATCCTATGGGAAAAGTAAAAAAAAATCCCTTTTTAGAGGTGATAAAATGTAACTATAAAAGTTTCTTTTCTCAAAACCATATTAGTTTCATAATCTGGAAATATTCTGAAGAGAAAAAATAGGGTATCCAGGCAACAATTCTGACTTGTCATGCATAACGCAAGCTTTTAGTAAGTTCTGCAAACATGATCTTTTATTTTTAATATCTTTACAACATGACGTCATTACGCAATCAGTACATATCTTAAAACACACAGTTTAAATTTTCATTATTTTTTTTGTAGATAGAAACATATTTTACTTTGCGGCATCAGGGGTATACAAAACTAAGGATTACTTGAAAATTTGAGACCAAATTGTGTTTTATACTTCATCAAATCATGAACTACGTAAGGTTTTTTCTCTTACCTGTATTGGCGCACCTCTAATGATACAAAGATTACTTGAGTCAGAATTAACCATTATTACACTCTGCAAAAGTAAACAAAAACATAAAATGATCTGATTTAAAAGAGATGCAGGAGAGACTTAATCCTATTCATCTTTGAACTTGGATCCAGATAATTACACATTTTTTTTTGTCATTTTGTGTTATGTGTTTGATGTCATTTTTGGTATTTGGCGTTCCTTGTCTCTTTTGCATCTCTTGTTGTGCTTGTCTACCCTGTGTTCTCACATAGGGTTGCTTTTGGTGTTTTTTGGGTGTTTTTTCTTGGTGTTTTTTGGTCCGTTTTGGTGTTTTTAGTTCCGTCGATGCTCAATTTGGTGCTCTATTGTGAGTACTGTTAAGATTATCGACAGGATCTTCTTTAACTCATTGCTGCCGGTGCAGCAACCAATTCATGTTCGAGATCCTTTCGTTTGCTATACTTTGAAATCACATACACTACACAGTCAATTGTGTCTCACATGAAATTCATATGAAATGAGCATCAAGTAAATTTCACATGAAAGTTCATGTGAAATTCATATAAATTTCAAATATGATTTATGTTCAAAATATTTCACATGAATTTCACATAAATTTACTTCACATGAATTTCACATGAATTTTTCTTTGCGACCTCCATGCGAAATTGAATCTAATAAAATTAAAATCAGAAACTTCACATGAATTTCATGTAAAAAACTTCATGTAAATGTCAACATTTCCTCGACGTCAACTAATATTAATGTATTTTCAATCCGCCCAAACACTAAACGGAAGCATAGGTCTCACGGAAGACGACGAAACCGAAAACTCAGAATAAGATCTAGATTACACCGTACCCTCAACGATCTTCTGATCATTGCTCGCAACGGCGGCAGACATGAACTGCTTCATGCTCTCTCATCAGTTCCAGCAGTTCAATTGAAATCTATCTTGGATGAAGCACTGGTTGCATTCTTAAGAAATACGGATTGATTCAGACTTAATATCATTGTTGCATTCGCACAGAATAAACTTTATCCAGTTGTTAAAAACATCCCACTTAAAAAACGATTCTTAAAAATTCCATTTATTAACAAAGGGTTCGATCTTCTTAACATCTCTAATATTTTTCGGGATCATCGTGTTCAAAGTGCTATTCCTCAATATTTTGAAAATTTAGAACCTCCTCTTATTTGTTACAAATATAAGAGACCTATTCGAAATTTCGTTTTTAACTACAACAAAGTTACATCAGATCCTAAAATACTTGAATCATGTCCTGCTTCTTGAGAATGTGCAACATCTGAATATCTATATAAACCAGCTGGTCATATTATTACAGGTGACTTTTCAATTATCCAAGACAGGCAGCTCCGTGGTCTTCTCAAAAAAGGACCTAAGTATAGAATCCCGGCCAAGATAGATTTTATTTAATGTCGCGAAGTACTAAAGGAAGCCTTAGATAACTATACCAAACGATGGTGTAAATCGGAAGGAGTCGAATCGCATTCTCTGAATGACTGGAAAAACCTCATTTTGGACATTACTGACATTCGAATAGACAACTTCCACAAAAATCCTCATCTTTTTGAAAATCCAAGTTCTAGATCTGAAAGATATTTTAAATCCAAATTACGTAATTTACAAGAAAAATTTGTCTTCGCTCCTGCAGATAAAGCAGCCAACAACACCATAATCATATGAAAACGTTACTATATATCAACTTTAGTTTCGGAACTTTCGTCTACAAATACTTATATCAAAAGCAATGAAAGTGTCCCTAACATGTTGAGCAAACATAGCAGTGAAATTTCTTCATTCAACATCCCTATTTCTAAATTGGATCTTCCTACAATATACTGCATACCAAAACTGCACAAATCTCCTTACAAATTTAGATACATTGCTAATTCTAGCAACTGCTCAACTACAAGTTTGTCTAGACATCTGACGTCAGCCCTCACGGCGGTAAAGGAACACGTTGCAAAATATTGTGAAACTGTTCTTAACAGGAATGATGTAAATTTATTTTGGTCTATAAAAAATTCCGGGGATGTGATTGACAAGATAAAATCTAGAAATTTTCAAGCCAATACGATTGCTTCATACGATTTTTCAAATATGTACACCACGCTTCCTCACGACAAGATCAATGATCAATTGTCCAAACTCATTAAATGGTGCTATAATCGAGAGGGGAAAATTTATATTTGTACATCTGAATCAAAGGGTTTCTTTTCCGCTACAGAATACAAATCATACAAATCATGGACATGTAGCGACCTGTGTAGTGCCTTGTCCTTCCTCTTTGACAACATATATGTAAGATTTGGTGAGAATCTCTACAAGCAGGTTGTAGGGATTCCTATGGGTACAAATTGTGCGCCTCTTGTTGCAGATTTATTTTTATACACATATGAAAAGGAATTTATTCAAAATCTTCAAAAGCAAAGAAAACATGATGATGTGAAATGCTTCATTAGTACTTCTAGGTACCTGGATGATATTCTTACTATCGATAATCCTGTTTTTGAAAAGTATAAAGATGTTATTTATCCACAAGAATTGACTCTAAACAAGGCAAACTTTACAGACACTGAAACACCATTTTTGGACCTAAATATCAAAATTGTCAATGGAGAAATTCATACAAGTGTATATGACAAACGGGATGATTTTGGATTCAACATAGTAAATTTCCCCTGGCTTGACGGTGATGTCCCTAGATTACCGTCATACGGTATCTATATTTCACAGCTCATCCGGTATGCTAGAGCATGTACTGATGTTTTGGATTTTCATAATAGAAATCTACAAATTACAAAGAAACTTTTAGGTCAAGGTTTTCGCTTTCACAAACTAGTAAAGACTTTCTGGAAATTTTACAAAAATTATGATCAACTTCTTTTGAAATTCGGACCCATAAAAGCAACGGAGTATATTACTTTAGGTATTTCACAACCTGCATTTTATGGTGACATAATAAACAAAATAAGAAGGATCAAAGGTAGACAGCATATGTATCGAAAATGCGTCAGAGTCATCAAACGCCTTTTATACCGTGGATATGATCCTAATGTCACCAGACGGACACTAAGCTTGGTACTTGACCAATATACAGTCTTGTACGAGCGCATTCTTAAGACTTGCACTCTGACTGACTGTGACGACGGGACTCCATGACGGGCCCTGTCCAAACCTCTTTAGAGAAGACAGGGCCCCGACCACCTGTCCTCTCTGAATGTCAGTCGGACTCCTCGGGTGATTACATACATGAGCTCGCTACAGCCTGCAGAGCACGGACTGTATTACGCATGCCCTCTTTTTATATCCATTTACATATTCATCTGTGACTCTGGGGCCTCTGCGTTTCGCGGTCTTGTTTGTGTGACGTCATCTTACAGTGAGGAGGTTGTTTTACACCACATTTGTACGTTCTTCGAGACCTCTAGGTAACTGGAGAAGTGAGAGGGTTGTGCGCACGTAATCCAGGATAACCACACCGTCTGCTATTTACTTGGCAGATGGCCGTCCTAAGTCGGCACCGGTTACCCATTGGTCTCGTTGGTTTATGTGTAGTCTTTTATGTTTCTATGTTGTGAGTTGGTGTTCCTTGTCCCTTTTGCGTCTCTTTCTGTGGGTATCTGTTCTGTGTTTTTTGCATGGGTGTTTTGGGATTTTGCTGTGGGTGCTGCAACCTAGTGTTGTTGGAGATCCCCTCCTTTCTTTCATGTTCGTGCTCGTTTCACATCAATATCAGGTGAACTTTTATGTAAAGTCCATGTGAATTTCACTCGAATTTCATATAAGGCACAATTGGCTGTGTATAGAGCTTCCTTTATCACCATAGATACAATAAACTATTCTGTACCTCGATATTTTTCACGAAAATGGAGTTGCTCCTCTTTCCGTTTCTGGTAATACTGAGTTTTCCGGCACCGGAATTTTCACAAAGCTCTATAGAGGCGTTGTACTTCATGCCATTCTGACATACATAACTAACTGGATAAGCCTTCGGCAGTCAAAGAAAAGAAACAACGAAAAAATTGATTATTTCACAATCATTTGATTTTTTTCACATCGACATTCAAAAAAAAAAAAAAAAAAAAGAATTCCAACACTCTTAGTTTAGTTACTTACGTTAGGATAGTAAATCAAACTGCCAAATCCCTGAGCCCTAGTTGACAATGACAAAATCAGGAAAAGAAATGCTCCCTGAAAAGCAGCTCCAATCCGTAATTCCATCTTTATGTGATATATATACTCGTTGAGATTGATCTACAACTAATTATAATTGATCATTTTTTTTTAATTATGTGCAATTTTCCACAATGTTTCATATTTACCGAAGACGGTATACGTCTCTCCATGTATGTGTCCGTTTGGTCTCTTTATGTGATACATACTCGTTGAGATTGATCTACAACTAATTATATCTGATAACGTTTTTAAAATATGTGCAATTTTCCACGATGTTTCATATTTACCGAAGACGATACACGTCTCTCCATGTGTGTGTCCGTTTGGTCTCTTTATGTGATACACACTCGTTGAGATTGATCTACAACTAATTATAATTGATCAATTTTTTTTAATTATGTGCAATTTTCCACAATGTTTCATATTTACGAAGACGGTACACGTCTCTCTATGTGTGTGTCCGTTTGGTCTCTTTATGTGATACACACTCGTTGAGATTGATCTACAACTAATTATAATTGATCAATTTTTTTAATTATGTGCAATTTTCCACAATGTTTCATATTTACCGAAGACGATACACGTCTCTCCATGTGTGTGTCCGTTTGGTCTCTTTATGTGATACACACTCGTTGAGATTGATCTACAACTAATTATAATTGATCAATTTTTTTTAATTATGTGCAATTTTCCACAATGTTTCATATTTACGAAGACGGTACACGTCTCTCTATGTGTGTGTCCGCTTGGTCTCTTTATGTGATACATACTCGTTGAGATTGATCTACAACTAATTATAATTGATCAATTTCTTTTAATTTTGTGCAATTTTCCACAATGTTTCATATTTACTGAAGACGGTACACGTCTCTCCATGTGTGTGTCCGTTTGGTCTCTTTATGTGATACACACTCGTTGAGATTGATCTACAACTAATTATAATTGATCAATTTTTTTTAATTTTGTGCAATTTTCCACAATGTTTCATATTTACTGAAGACGGTACACGTCTCTCCATGTGTGTGTCCGTTTGGTGTCTTTCGGTGCTTTTCTGTGGGTACTGCAATCGAGTCGTGTTAGAAATTCCCTTTCATTGAAAATCGGACATTATCTGTAGTGATTTTGTTTTTCTTTGCGCTGTAATTTGTGTGTCTCTCTTACTTTTTAATGGTTAGAGTGTTCGGAAACAGAAGAACATTTCCAAGATGTTTCATTTCTATTATTGAAAAAAAATCCCGTTGATAAATTTCGTAATGTCGTAACAGTATATGTTAGACTTTAAATCCAAATATAGAGACAAGAAGGTGAGGTTTGGGAATATTATTTATTTTATCAAAATGCAATCCGTAGACATTGTGTCCAATATCTTTCCTTAGAGAACACAATTTTACAATTTTCACGGTTTCTTATATATTTTTACATTCTAAGCTTTACTTCTGTTCCTCTGTTCATAGAGAAATATGATTTTACTTTATCGGTAGAATCGGGAGACCCCCCCCCGAATCTGAAATTTGGGTCGCTGAATATTGTATCTAAAGTAGCAAGAAACAAATCGTATTAACCCCGGTAAAAATAAAATGGTATTCAATACTATATGTGTAAAGGTAATGCTGAAATTATTTCTAGGATTTTGTTTTCAAAGAGAGGTAACTCGATTGCATAACTTTGAAAATCTCATATAAATTGTGCCTTTACTTTACATTGGATCTTCTATAACTCATTTATGTCACATTTATGCCAATTGCCGTGTGGAGTTCGTAACAAAATTCCTCGCGACAGTAAGTGTTTTGATTTTTTCCCTGACATTATCGCAGTAGCACTTTCTATATAGGCATGCTCTCGGACAGTGCATGTATTTTATATATTGTTGTCATTTACGTGCGCGAACATAAACGGTGGGTGAGGCAAGCCAAACACGGGATGCTTACTCCTCCCGGGCAGCTGGTTCCACCTCTGGCTTGCTAGAGGTCCGTCGATGCTCAATTTGGTGCTCTACTGTGAGTGCTGTTGATATTATCGCCAGGATCTTCTTTAACTCTTTACAATATCTCCTGCATATATTTTGTCAAAACGATAAGTTTCCTAAGAATTACCCACATACGGTAAAAATGTCATACGTGATGATTGAATGAATAAACGCACATATTAAATTGAATGTTTTAAAATGTGTTCATTTCATCAAAACGTGAATGATGAGATATACAAAGAAAGCATGGAAGAACAGTTTCCTAAGAGCGGACTTGTCAAGTGATAATATTCATACAGATTGCACATACAAAGTCATAGCGCGAGCCATGTGAAACATACATGTAACAGACGATTAAAGAAACATAAACTGAATTTTAAAACATAATTACATATCATGAAAAGCACAGGACAATTTTTTTTCAAATGTATTAAGGTAGATTATCCCTCAGGTCAAAATTGTTGGCAATTTTTTGCCTGGATACCCTGTTTTATCTCTTCAGAATACTCTTCATATTATCAAACTAATATGGTTTGAATATTTCAAAAATTGTATTACCTATAAAAGGGATTTTTTCTCAATTTTCCCATAGGGTCCAATGTTAAAGTTCAAACGGCTGAAGTTCTCGGTATGATCATGAAACCACGAATTATATTTTGTTTGTATGTCAGGTTAAATATATGGAAATGAAATAAAAAAAAATTATTTCGGAAAAATGAACATCTGAGACCTGAGGGATGATCTACCTTAAATGGAAAAAGTTAAAAGTATAAAGATAATATTAGTAAGTTAGTAGGTAAAAAACATAATTCTTACCCTCTGTTGTAAATTACGGTTTCTCAAACAACAACTTCCTCACTACATGATTCATACATGTATTAAAGATTTATCTGTGTGACCTAAGGAGGGATTATCAATTTTACCTTAAAATGATGGATTTGTTATTTTTATCTGCCTACAGGTTTTTCTCGATCTTCACATCCCGATAATACTTTGACGTAATTAAAAATTCATTTGTCATCGACTAATAGTGTGTTCCCATGATGATGACATATGTACCTCCAAATTAACCGCCATATTGGACTACAACTCTCAGACTTTATCCATTTCTACCATGCAAATCGTTGAGATTAAAAAATTATAAATTAATTTTTGAAGAGATTTCATGACTGACCTTCTGACTATTCTTTAAAAATATCTTCTTGTTTGTAATTCTCATTAAGACATTGATGTATACGATGTGAAAACTTCAGAAAAGTAGAGCAATCTTAATATAACAGATACGGATTAAGTCCGAGAGTTGTAATCAAAGGAGGGGGATAACTCTATTAAACGGAAGAATTATAAGGGAATGTGGCTGTACATAATCGGCTTCAATTTCTTATGTCCAAAATTGGATGCTCTCAAAAATGTTTACAACGCATTGTTTTGTCCAATGTTTGTTGATTTGTTTATGAATTGGTTGTTATAATTCCTCAGACTGCACTGTTACAACTGGCTTCTTAACGTAATAAGGGTATAATAACAATATCGTCGAAAAGCTCGAAATTATGTACTTCCAGATCTGACATATTTTAAGATGTTTGATATTTATACCCCCGCCACAAAATGGTGGGGGTATATAGTAATGCACATGTCCTTGCGAGGGTGCGTATGAACGTCAGTCCGTCCGTCCCACCTGTTGTTTACGGGCATTCACACACGCACCCTCGCACGGGCATTTGCATCACTAGGTTGTTTTTTTTTATGCGTTGACGTTCCTTGTCCCCTATGCGTCTCTTTCTGTGCTTGTCTGCTTTGTGTCTTTGCATTGGGTGTTTTGCTGTGGGTGCTGCAACCTGGTGTTGTTTGAGATCCCCTCCTTTCACTATATACCATTTTTATATAATATTTTAGACATTTTTAATCGAAATAAAACTCCAAACAAATCAAACATGTGAATTACTTTATATCCGTCTCCATTCCCTAATCTCCCTAAAATTTATACAAAGGATAAGAGTGGCGGCTGTTTGCACTGAAGATCTCTTGAAATCTCGTCGAGGCCTAATAACTTTCTTGTACTTATCCAAGGTACTTCAACCGATGATTTCTACGTCATCTATCCATACCTGATCGCCTTTCAACACATGACAAAAAGGCATTTAACTACGTACCTTTAACAAAGGTTTTAATACAATTATCATCCTTTTTTTCTTCGAATGTCAAGCATAACAATATCGAATGTCAAAAAGTCAAAGAATGTACATTTCTTTTGTAGTTTATACTACTGGCAATCAGAAGCAAAGTTATATAGACAATTCATACACACAAATTAGTATCTAAAGAATGCAGGTTGATTAAAAGAAAAAATGATGATGTGGAATGTTTCATTGGTACATGCCGTGCCATGCTCCCTTTATAAAAGTGCAAATGCTTACAAAGAATAGCTATTTAAAAAAAACATATCTTGTTAGGTCTTCCGACTTCCATCGGAAGACCTATTGTTTTCGTAACCGTGGAAAATTGGATCAGCGATTTCTCAAGAACCCTGTAAGCTAGGACAATGAAAGTTCTCCAACGTTACGTTTGGAGTAAAAGCTAGATTGGTCTTTTTTATTTTTGGTCTCTGTTATTTTTTTATCATGTTTTTAGTAGATTCAAATATTTGACGGGAGCGTCGAATTACTCAAAAGGACCGAAAATTTCATGTTTTGCTATTTGTAAGCTTAAATATCTCGTATTTTGCTATCTACAATTTCCATTCTTTTTGAAAGTCGACAGCCATGCAAGATATGAAATGCTAGATGCACACTGTAACGATTTATTACGATGACGTCCTTCACCGTCCTTCATATTTCCAAATTCAGAAGTTCATAGGAGGAAGACACTTTTTTGCTTATAATAGTAAACAAAAATTAAGCTTATGAAGTTTCCTAAAAATTTCAATATTATTATTTTTTATCCATATATCTGTCTTATTTAGTCTTTCTGATTTTTCCTATGTCTTACTGTTGAAAAGATATGAGCATCGAAATTTTGAGTTGGGTATTTCGATACACCTTCACGCCAACAGATCGGGCGCACACTAAAATTGGTAGTCCGAGTCCGACTCGAGAAAAGCAGTGTTGAGATTTTCAAATTCCGATTTCACGGCAATGATGAATATGCATTTCATAAATACATTTCGATATACACAATTTGATTTTAAAACAGTTGATTAATTTAGAAGAGATCAGCTACAAACCAGAATTTACACACAAAAAGTGGTAGTTTGATTCCGATTTCTAACCTACAAACCTGTTTCTAAACTTCAATAACTATATTTTGAACATCAAGTTTAATTTCTAATTCTAGCAAACGTTCGAACATAATTTTCGGTTGGTTTATTTACAAATTGATGAACAATTTCTCAAACATTCTTCCCTCCCCTCGTTTTTCGAAAACAGTTCTGTTTATATTGAACGATGTCGCCATGATGGAAATTCAAAATAAACTTTGAAAAAAGGGAAGAGGGGGGTCCAAATTTGAACCTGCACAGCGAGAACCTCATGGTATTTATATATATATATTGAACGTAACTTGTTATTACCATTTCTCTTCTCAAGAAAATTGGTTCTACAGCTACGAGCTCGCCTTTTTTATGGGGGAAGGGGGCAGGAAGAATTTGCAAAAAAAAAAATCCCGGCTCTGAAAAATGCTGAAAAAAATATTCCGGCCCAAAGGGCCGGCAATTTTTTTCCCCGGACCATGCAAAAGTAAGGATACATTGCATGATATAGAAATTTTTGCTGGCCCTTTGTGCCTGACAATTTAAAGTCAAAAAATTAATTAATATAAATACAAACTGTTCACATAGCTGTATCTACCAGAGACCTAATACGCATAGGCACAAAAATCTAGAAAAGGCTCTATTTAAACATCATACAATCTGTCTGAAATTCGCTAATTGCAAAGAGACATATGAAGGAACGGTTATTAACTCATACTCTGTAACAGCGGGGAGTTTAACTTACACAGACATTCACAACATTTGACAATTTGTTTAAATCCGGCCCGAAGAACCGGCGAAAATTTTTCTCCGACTCTGGTAATGGCTGAAAAAAATGGCCTGCTCAGAAAATTGCTGAAAAAATTTTATCGGCTGGCAATAGAATTCCTGCCCCCCCCCCCCCCCCCCCCCAAAAAAAATCAAATGGTTCCTCACCAAAAATTATCGGTTTGAAAATTTAATGTTACTGCTATTTGAAAACTTAAATATATAATATAAATACATGTAATGTGACGTCCTTCATATTTCCAAACCAAAAATTGTATAGGAGGAAGACACTCTTGTTGCAACCGCAACAAGAAACCTTTCTAGTTTTTATTCTGTCTTGCCTCATTTTAAATTTTAAACCTCCCAGAAAATAGAGAGAAAAACAAGCATTCAAAACAAAGGAGTTTTTCATACACTTATGAAAAAGAATTTATCCAAAATCTTCAAAAGTAAAGAAACTTTGATGATCTGAAATGTTTCAATAATATTTCTGAGTACCTGGATGACATTCTTACTATCGACAATCCTGTTTTTGAAAAGTATACAAATGTTTTTATCCACAAGAATTGATTCTAAACAACGCAAACGCTACAAACACAGAAACACCATTTTCGGACCTAAATATATAAATTATTAATGGAGAGATTCACACAAGTGTGTATGACAAAAGAAATGATTTTGGATTTAACATTGTAAATTTCCCCTGACTTGACGGTGATGTTCCTAGATTACCGTCCTATGGTATCCACATTTCAAAGCTCATCCGGTATACTAGAGCAAGTACTGATGTTTTTGATTTTCATAGAAGAAATTTACAAATTACCACGAAACTTTCTGGAAATTTTACAAAAATTATTGCCAACTTTTTTTTTGAAATTTGGACTAATACTGGCAACAGAGTATATTACTTTGGGTATTTCACAACCTGCATTTTATGGTGACACAATCAACAAGATAAGAATGATCAAAGATAGACAACATAACTATCAAAAATGCGTCAGAATCATCAAACGCCTTTTATACCGTGGATATGATCTTATTGTCACCAGACGGACACTAGGCTTGGTCCTTGACCAACATACAGTCTTGTACCAGCGCATTCTTAAAACTTGCACTTTTATTACTTCAAGTAGGAAATGACATGGTTCACTTCAATTTGCTTGAAATAAACATTAAAGAAGTACCGATCCGTTATTCAGTCTCAAAGTCGAGAAGGCAAGGCAAAATCATTAGAATTACCATAGGAACGGTTGCAAACCTCGGAATTGATATAATTCCGATGTGAGACCAAGTGCCCAGGAGTGTCAGCGTCTCCTGATTGCATGCAACATCCGTTGCAACAGCTCCATATTCGGTGATTGTCTCTATGTACATATTGGTGTACACATCAGGTAAATTTTGTTTGGTGATGATGACAGCTATTGTATCACATCCATAAAGTAACATGTAAGTTCTTTAGATTACTTTAGAAAGGGTATTCATGGAATTCTCCTACCGAACCTTGATAAAAATTAATTGGTCTTCATTGAAGGTTGCTTCTATAATTTTTCAAGAATTGAGGTATAGAACATTCCAATGAGATAAAAAAAAATATGTACAAATCTTTCATATATTTAAAAAAAAGTGTAAATTATATTTTGTAAAATTTCAAAAGTTATGATATAATCGAAAAATATTAAAAGGCTATAAAGTATTTCACTGTTTTATCAGTAATCTGTAAAATTGAAATATAGATTCAATCAAAGAAGCGCAGCTCTTATTGACATTTTGATATTCATATACACAGCTTGCGGGTTCCAATCTCACCGTCGCAGGATATGAAACGTAATAGCTCACCTTGGTCAAGTGTACGTTGTATTACCTTCGCAAAGGAGTAATTGGGTACCTAGCACACCAGCGCAGTTTTCCATATAAATGACTGTCAATACTATTTCGCAATTTAAATATCTTCCCCTTCGTAAATAAAATTTTGTTATTTAAAACTACCTATAAGAGAATGTTTCACAGGAAATGTTTTTCTGATGAGCACATTGTGTTTTCTTATTCATTCAAACATCATACGCATATGCATTAGTCAACATTATTTTTCAAAGTACGGGTACGTTGGAAAACAATACGTAAGCAGTAAAATGATATAAAATTATATACAAGCACCTTGTTGTACTTAAATATTTGTTGGTTTAAAGAAAAAAAAAAAAAAAAAAAAAAAAAAAAAAAAAACAAAAAAAAAAAAAAAAAAAAAAAAAAAAAACCCAACAATCAAAGACAGTTAATCTCGATGGATGTCATACAGAAGGATGAAAAGAAATATCATGCAGAGGTATATGTTACTTTAAAACTGTCTTTGCTTTCTTTCTTTGTAAAAGTACAAACCATAAAGGAGGAATCAAAATGAATATCCATCTGACCAGTCTTCAGTCTGTGATGTCTACCAGCAATGAGGAGGAGGATTATATGTCATTGGAAAAGAAGGGAACATCCAGCGGGGAGACGAGCCCAAACTGGTCAGAATTTGAGAACTGCTTTGAGAAAGGTTTGTGATATCATGGGACCATTTCTTTGCAATTTGCATAAATTTAATCTAAAGAAATAAATAACCAAAGGGCGCTACTGAAAAGAATTTTAACTGTGTCTAAACATCACTCCGAAACACGTGTCTGGTGCATAATAAATTTGCTTGAGATTTTCTTCGGGAAACACTTCCGTTTTTTTTATATTTTCTTTTTTTTCCGTCCTCGTGCTGGTACATGTAGATTCATATCCTGAAATCAATAAATCAAATAAAGTGGGAATCATTTAAATTCTATGAATTAAACGTTTTCTTCTTCATAAATTGTTTGTCATCTTTATCGTTGTGTGTTTTGCAAGTTAAGATAATGCAATGATACAAACACTTGGAATTAAACACGTACTAGTATTACTGATTTTTTTTCAAAATTAAGTTTCCTCAATACAGATCGAGAGTATGAAAAACTGCTTTGTTTTGAATGCCTGTTTTTCTCTCTATTTTCTTGGAGATTTAAAGTTTAAAATGAGGCAAGACAGACTAAAAACAAGATATGTTTTTAAAAACAAGAGAATCTTGTTATCGATAAAAGCAAATTGCAAATTAAACCTGGTCTATATTGTTTAATCCATCATTCTGAAGATCTACAAATTCATTATGTTACACTTATTCGTTGGTTCTGTGGATAAAGTTGAAATACATTTTGTTCAAACACCACAGACATGTTAACCATGCACAGACTAGGCGACAAAAATTTGATTTTTAGTTTTACGGATTTTATTTTTTTCAAAATAGGGTCGGAGGAGGGAATAAAATTAAATCAAAAATCAGTAAATTTCAATAATTCATGTTTTGTGCCACGATCACGATCTTAATTCAGCTTGATTTCAAAACTGCATTGAATTTCTCTAAAACACTTGCACGATAAAGATTAGATGAGAATGTAAAGTAATCACCAGTAATTTGGATGAGCGGAAGAAAAAAATATACAATCAGTTCATTTCATTTTTTTCCAATTGTGGTAAAATTGGGGTCGGCGGATCCGTAAAACTAAGACTTAAATTTCTGTCGCCCTATGACATTTTAGAATATAGCACAGAACGTGGAAGGGAATATATGTCGGCCGACCCGTGGTCCTACTGAGGCTCGAACAAGCTAGACCAAATGCCCTATCCACTAGACCACGGCGCCGACAAGTTGTGAAATATTCAAAATGTTTTCGGATGCGTGAAAATTTATAATTACTAATGAAGTTAATTTTTCCTATTTCGTAGAGTTTCTTAGAGACCATAACATGTCGAAAACTGCAGAGAAATTTCTACTAGAAGTATTCATCACGCTGATCAAGTATATCAAGGGTCAGAGTTCAAGGTCATCAAAAGTAGTCGATTTTCATCATCCTCATCAGCTTCAGGAAATAATGGCACATTGTCTGGATATTGACGATAAACCACGAGATTTGGAACAAATTTTGAGCGATTGCAAAGAGACACTGAAGTATTGTGTAAAAACCGGTATGTAGTTAGGAATATATATTAGATACATTAGGAAATCATGTGCTATCAGAAACAAAGTTGAAATTAAAATTGTAGTATGATTATCATAAGGTGCCTAAGCAAGTCAATACTCAACAAAGAACCTATTTGTGAGCGACTGATCAATGTTATCACTGGTGTCATATTTGGACGATGAAATGAAAGTATAAAACACTATAAAAAACTCGTTGACCAAAATGTTGAAAGATATTTTAGTTTAGAACCAACCAAAACAGCCCAAACAGCATATGTGATACATTCAGTAGATTTGACAGTTTCTTAACGTCTTACGTGATGGCCACTACGTATTATTGTCTCTTTTTCTGAGAATACTTTTTTATGTACTGGATGTATGTCTCGGCAGACCTCTTTGCATTGTGGAGGTTTCTGAGCAGGAAATCCGGAGGATCACGCTATTCACTATTATCTGGAGCGTGGTCGTCGAAAACAATTTTATTCATAAAAATAATAAAAAAAAAAAACCCCAGACATAAAAACATTACACAGGCAATGACATTTTTGACATTTTTGGTATCTTACACAGAACATAGAAGTGTATAATTATGTCGGCCGACCCGTGAATTTAGTGAGGCTGGAACCAGCAAGCTTTCAGTCACTGGCACATCACTCGTTAAATGCGCATATAGTGCACTAAAATTTTATGATAGAACATGTATTTCAATATTGACAATCTATCTGTATAATTCCGTGTTTTCGATTTTATAGGTCTACGTTCGATTTGTGCAGGTATCTGACGTAAAAGCATTGTGACGTCATTAAATTCCTTTTAAAACGTCATATATGTGACACTGTTTCCCTGAATTTCACGCTTGTTTCCATAGAATTTGATGACGTCACAATGCGTTGACGTCAGATACCTGCACAAATGGGAAATAACTCTGTATTTCGAAAAGACCGAAATTCTTTTCAATTTTCAGGTCATCCTAGGTTTTTGAATCAGCTTTCTACGGGTATAGATGTGGTGGGCCTGGCAGGAGAATGGTTAACGGCAGCTACCAACACTAACATGTGAGAGACCTTTGTCACATGTGTTTTGTGCTTGTATGTCGTATTTGGTGTTCCTTGTCCCTTTTACGTATCTTTCTATGTTTTTCTACTCTGTATTTTCACAAAGGGATGATTCGGTTATACGTTGATTGAGATCCCCAATTCCTTTAATAGGAATGTTTAACGTCTTGAAATAATTAGTATCATTTTAGAGCAGATAAATTTACAGCATGGACCAGACATGCACGTTTCAGGTTTTTTTTACCCTCGTCAGTGACCCTCATTCTAAACAATGTAATATGACCAAAATCTGTGAGAATTATGTCCTAAATATACCGAAAGACGTAGCAAAATGGCTGGGATATGATGCAACTGGACCCAGGTTTTGGAAATTTGAGAAAATTTTGTAAACATAAATTTTCAAATGCGTTTGAACATATGACCAACAGAAATTGATCGCACTTGGGTACATGTGCCCTCAGGGACTCTTGGACCACCAGCAGTGACACTAACCAAGTGGTACAAATGTTTAACGTCTACAAATTCATGAGCATCGTTTTAGAGCAGATAAATTTATAGCAGGGACCAGACATGCACGTTTCGGGTATCTAACCCTCGTCAGTGATCCTCATTCTAAACAATGTAATATGACCATAATCTGTGAGAATTATGTCCTAAATATACCGAAAGACGTAGGTCAATGACTGGGATATGATGCAACAGGACCCAGATAAGAGTTGAAAATGGCCTTTAAAAGTAAAGGTTGTGACATATTTCCCATGAACATTCATGGTCAAGACAAATATAAGAAATCATAAATTGAAGCTACATTCAACCTTTTTCATCGAACATTATTTTGGATTTACTTTCTTTTTGGACGCTCCCCTCGAAAACGGAAAATTGTCCATGTTTTTCATCGAGTATAGAAAGATTACACATGTATACAAATTTTTTCTTCATTTATACGTTTTATAGCTGATTTTTGAATATTTCAAATGAGTATGACTAGTGCATTGAATTCAATATGGGTTTGTCAAAAGGATGATATATTCCTCGAATGTCACGCAAAATTTGTTAATCGAAAACATTAGTATATCTATTCATGACTGATTCTAAATCTTCTCATTGTGTACTTGATCTTACTTGATGTTATAGATCTATAATATTGATCTGTCTTTGACGGCCTTATAGGTTTACCTTCGAGGTCGCCCCTGTGTTTACTCTGATGGAGGAGGTTTTAATACAGAAAATGATTAATTATGTTGGATGGCCCGAGGGTGAAGGAATGTTTTCACCAGGTGAGGTTTGCTTGTAACATATGATTAATACAACGAATACATGTGTAGTAGATGACTTGTTTAAAAAATCAAAACATTATAATTATGTATGATCAAAAAGGGTTTTCTGTATTTGGGTACATATTAGATGCTTTTGTATAATGCAAGATTTGGCCCGCGATGAAGTAATGTTAATACAATAGTTTTAACTTTGTTGTCCAACAATTGTTATATTGCCCATATTATGAATAACAAAAAAAATCGCATTGCAAATAATAACTAATTGATTGCAGTACTAATGATGCATTATAAAATGATCCACTTTAGCTTTGCGTGCGACATGAAAACCTCTAAGGCTGTTTCGGGTACTCTCTATTGTTTTTGTTATCTAGTGTATGTGTGCATGAGGGTGTGCGTTCCGTTGCGATCTTTGTAAAATAACCTTTTGTGGTGATCTTTCTCTTATTATTTTCATTATATGATCCCAGGAGGAGCAATTTCAAATCTATATGCAGTGCTTATGGCAAGACAAAATCGCATGCCGAGTACAAAACTGAAAGGAGTCTATGATTTGTCGCCAATGAAAATATTTACGTCTGAACAGGTAGTTATGATTTCATACCTCTCGTCTTCCACTTTATGGATAACAATAGTTGTGCAAACTAGCTCAACGTGTTCACTACTATATATGATAATTTTTAATTATCATGATGGTATCAAAATATAGAAAGACATGCTGATATTTTGCTTCCTTAACAACTAATTGCATATGGTAATTAGTACATGGTTATCTACCATCTGTAAGAAAAAAAGTTCATGAAGGAGGTAGAAGTGTGCCACCATTATAAAGCCTCTTTCGGGTGAATAGGCCACTTGCCGAAACTCACAATGGCTTACAAAATGTCGAAAAATGTCCGAGGTAGGCAATTCTTGCGCACTTTTTCATTGTTACCTCACAATGGAATTGCGTCTTTTAACAGTGACGTCATTATGTAAAACAACGCCAAAAGATGTCGGCTCGGACATTTTGAGCTTTCTAACAAGATCGGAAAATGGTCTGTTCAGATGTACCAAACAAGAAATAAATGGTTCGAAAATATTATGTTTCGCATTACTGTATTGATGGTATCTTATTTTCCAGAGTCATTTTTCTATACGGCGTGCTGCATGCCTACTTGGGATAGGAGGTGATAATGTGTGCTATATTCCCTGTGACGAGAGGTAACATCGTTTTTAAAAAGAACTAGTCATACACATGTTCAATTAACCAATACAATGAGCAGTACCATAAACCTTTATATAATAAAGAATATGGAAATGTTCCTACTTTAATTTCAGTCATCAGTATGCTCAGACAAACTTTAATTTGTCGTTCTCATCTGAAATACGTAAATTAACGTCTTGGCAAAACAAAAATAATACATGCCTAACACAAAATTGGGCAGGTTCATCAACTGGAATTGTTTTTTAATTCTAAACTTAGATTATCCGATTTCTGAATCAAGTTTTGTGGTCAATAGATATTATTTTTATTTCTTCAAAGAGGTAAAATGATTCCGCATCAATTAGAGAAGACGATCCTGGAAACCATATCGTCCGGAGCGGTTCCTTTGATGGTGAACGCCACATGTGGAACAACTGTACTGGGAGCATATGATAATATCAACGACATAGCAGACTTATGTCAGCGATATAATATATGGCTACACGTGGACGTGAGTGTGTGTTCTTAACATTGACAGAAAATTTAATGCCAAGAAAAAAAAATATGTTTCCAAAATTAATCATATTACTAGAAATAAGTATATCGTGGACCATGACATATGGGTCATACATTCACACATTGTCCCATTTTAGTTATGAAAAACTCCGAATTCATAACACATTATAATCAATATTTGTGATGACCAGATTTTATTAGTTATAGGGTTTGTTCCTGTCATACTTCCTCCTAAAAGTAGGTGTGTAGCTTTCTTTTGGGGGTTGGGGGAGGGGGTTGAGACCGAAGGTCGAACACCCTATACATTGACACACCTACTTTGAGTAGGAAGTTTGACAGTAACACACCCTTCAACGAATTTATCACGAAGAGAACCATTTTGTAACGATTTCTTTGTAATTACTGATGTTTGAAAATTTAGTGACCTGCCTTGGCGTCAAAGTAGAACAGCACGTGACCGTTATACTTAGACGTCATTGGTTGAAATATGTACGAGGCGTGATAAAATCTTGAAAATGGTTCATATTTGACATTTTTACAAGCAAGCAGGAGACGCTTCAGTTCCCAAACCTGCTTTATTCTTTACGTGATTTAGTGATATTGTCGTACGTTCATTTTTATTTCTTAGGTTTTATGGACTTTTTTTTCATTTTAATGAACCATGGGTTTCTGTATAATAGACTTTGGGTCGATTTTAACGTCCATTTTCCTTGTACACTATGGATGATCCTTTCCGACTAGGGTTTATCAGTAAAATTGGATTCACAGTTATGCCACTTGTATATTTGACAATATTGCAATGAAACTTCACATAAAGGAAGTAAGACCTCGACAATGTATATAAATGTATCCTCTAAGGTTCAGTTTCGCAAGACAAAATTCAAATCAAATTTTTCCGTCTAAAAATACTAGGCTAAAGCGTAGAGCATGGACCAATTTATGTTTTATTTGATAGTCATTACGTAACGATGTGGTATGACATGCAGATATTTATACTTTGATCAATATGCATATTTTAGGGAGCGTGGGGAGGAAGTGCACTGTTATCACGTGATCATCGACACCTGCTTTCTGGAATCGAAAGGTTAGACAGTCTTTTAATATCATTGTTAAACATCACAATCATATGTTAACTGTATTGTGTTTCAGTGCACATTCAAATGTTTACAAAAACATAAGTCTCCCAACTTCATTTTTCTATTGTTTCAGAGCGGACTCTATGACATGGAACCCTCACAAAATGATGGGGGCCCCTCTCCAGTGTTCAGCATTTCTGATAAAACACAAGGTGATCAATTGCCATTCATAACTACGTCATCTGAGTTTTCAAAAAAACAGTCATGTGTCTAATATGTTATCTTTCTATTTGCTTTCCTTGCATTCTTTTTTTATTAATATTTTGAGGAAGTGAATTCAAACAAGGTGTCTTGTTATATCTATGTTAAACGTCTTCGTATTCAATAGAATCATTCAAGAACATAGACATTTTCAGCATGGACCAGACATTGGTTGATCAACGATTTGGGTACTTTTTCTATGTTCGTCACTTTTCGAATTCAAATTTTTGGCCCCGCTAGAAGCACCACTGATGAGAATTTAATATTCGAAACACGTGTCTGGTGCATGGAAATTGGTTTGGAATTTTCTTCAAGAAGGTATAGAGTTGGAACCCTTTGACATTATTTTCGTTGAAAATACTTGGTTTGATTTATTGCAATGGTTTCTTCTCCTGGATAGTCAATCTTTTTACTATATAGCTATATTTAAAAAAAAACGTTATAGACATGCCATATTTTCAGTCTCCAAGAAACGCACTACATAAATACAACAATACACGGTTTTGCTGTATAATAACAAAAACCATCAAAGAAGTACCTATCAGTTATTCAGACTCAAAGTCGAGAAGTTAAGGCAAAATTCATTAGAATTTCCATTGGAACAGTTGCGAACCTCGGAATAAACAACATTCAAAAGTTTGACCAGGTGCTCGGGGAGAGTCAGCGTCGCCTGTCTGAATGCAACAACCGCCGCAACAGAAAAGAAGGAAAGAAAAGACTAGTATGATTTCTATTTTCAATATTCAGGATGTATTAGCAGCATCTAATGAAATGAAGGCAGATTACCTATTTCAAAAAGATAAATGGTATGACGTGGCCTATGATACCGGAGATAAGTCTATACAATGTGGACGTCATAATGACGTATTCAAGCTGTGGCTAATGTGGAGGGCTAAGGTAATAAATCATGTCACTTGAATATCAATGAGAAAACAATGATCGGATTAATTGAAGTTAATATGTAATGTAAATACCATATAAGTAGAATAAAACAAGCGAAATGCTTTATTTAGGAAATTAAGTCGTTTTGCCTTTGTATGATTGTATTGATGGAATAACGATTAAAAACTACACCATGCTAAACTTTCTATATCTTTTCGTAGGGTGACGATGGCTTCGAAGAACAGATAAATAGAAGTTTTTCACTTTCAAAGTAGGTGAATGTTATTAGTTATGAAAACGATCATTTGAACTGATTTATTAAATGAGATTTTACGTACCAAAATGTCATAAAGCAACGTTTTAATTAAATCTGTCGTATTAAATGGTAAAAAATTGCATGGCGTCAACAGGAGATGCTCTAACTTCGCACTTTTGTTAATTTCTTTTGTATACTTTGATATATATTTTCAATGACGCCAACTTCTTCAAAAATGTTGAACAATCTTCTGGCTAAATCTTTGGCAAAAGAAAAGAAAGGCAGGGATCTCCAACAAAACTCGGTCGCAGCACCCAATACAAAAACACAGAACAAACATCCACAGAAAGAGACGCAAAAGGGACTAGGGACACCAACTCACACTATAAAAACATGAATCACAAAAGACCACACATAAATTAACCAGACCAATGGTCAACCGGTGCCGACTTAGGACGGCCATCTGTCATGCAAGTAGCAGACGGTGTGGTTATCCGTGATAACATGCGCACAACCCTCCCACTATTCCGATTACCCAGAGGTCTATAAGAACGTAAAATATTGGTGTAAAATAACTTCCTCGGTGTTAGATGAACATATAAAAAAAGACCGCAAAACAACAAAGGACCCAAGCAACACAGATGAATATGTAAATGGATAATTGAATCTATATGTTAAAAAAAAAAGATCAATGCTTCCTATTTCTGCTGGTGTCGGGTGTGATGTATGTGATGTGGTCTTTGTCCTTTATCACTCCCCTACGACGTCGTAGACTTCTTCTTTGTCGTTATTCTATTAGGTTCCCTCCTTTCCCTTATAATTCTGGAAAAATTTTCCGTGATTTTCTGGCATGATTCTTGGACCGTTTGTTGTGGATGTTGTAATGCGTATTATTGTCCCCTCTCATTGTTTTTTTCTGACGTCCCTTGTATCTCGTTTCCTCTGTTGTCTGTTGAAGTAATCGTTGTTTGTTATAATCCAGATAGCGTGTTTTCCTTTGGTCAGTATTGGTAGAGCCGCTTGAGATTTTTTTTCTGTATCCTTGAATTTGCAGTATTGTATTTTGGGGTACTTGACTTTCTCCGTATTGTCATTCAAGAAAAAGAGGAAAGATGTTATCAACCATCTATCTTAGAATGCATCAGAATATAATTTCTTTTAAAGATCAAAAGATCTTTGAAAATTGCCCGCATACAGGTATCATTCACAAATTGAATATCACTTATGAGACATAACTTCATGAAATGCGCATATTGTGCACTAAAATTTAAGAATATAACATGTATTTCAATATTGACAATTTCAACCAGTAGGTTGGAATCTTGTTTAGTCTCCATGGACATCGTTCTCCTAGTTTCTCAGTCTTTCGGCACACGACTCAAAATATATTTGTAAATTATCCGTCACAAAATTTAACGATTCTTTTTTTCTACAAACAAGGGCATCTCCCTGATGGTAAAGCACTGTCCTTAGCAGGTTCTTTGGCAGATATTTAAGGCCAAGTTTAGACTTTTTCTCTTCATTATCTCACTTTATTTGCATTTCCTTTTTTGTACGTGGCATCACTGGAAAATAAACAAACTAAATGTCCCCTCCGGTGAGCCGATAGGGGACTAATAAGTTCAAAGAATGTGATGTATGTCCATAAACCAAGTTTGGCAGTAACATGAAATAGTCTAATTTCGCGATGTTTATTTCGCTATTGTAATTAAGATGTTTGCGAGGGGATTGACAGTAAGTGTTTTGAATATTTTTCCCGGGTCGCCATAACGCTTTCTATAAAGACATAACCTCAGACAGTGCAGTGAATGTATTTTATACATATTGTTTTAATTTCCGTGCATGAACATCGACGGTGGGTGCGGCTAGCCAACAGGGGATGCTAACTCCTCCCGGATCCCTGGTCCCACCTCTAGCATGCTAGGGTTCCGTCAATGATCAATTTGGTGCTCTATTGTGAGTGCTTTTGAGACTGTCGTCAGGATCTTCTTTTTCTGTTTAGTACTGTGGTTAATAAGGAAAAGCTCTTCTTCTCCAGTTTTGCTCGTACCGTGTGAGAAAGTCTATGTGAGACACATAAGTTGTCTCAAAGACTACACATTGACTAATGATAAAAGAGAATCTTGTTGAGACATCACAGTAACGTCGTCAGAAAACATGGTGTTAGATGGCATGAAATGTTTGAATTCACTTTTTTATGTTTGTGGAAGAAGAAGATTCTTTTACTAAATACTGAGTTAGACATAAGAATTTAAACTCGTGATGGAAATTTTACATCTTTTCCCTGGTTCCGCTATATCCGTCAGTCGTGTAATTTTTTATGTCTCACACAGTAGATTGTTAAAGAACATATTATTCCACATGACCACATTCTTCTTCATCAATGGATCTACTGAAGCCAATTAAACGAATCTATCTTGTAGGTATCTATTGAATCAGATGAAAAGAAGGGAACGATTTGTACCTGTACTGCAAGAGGTAAGAAAATTCTTGGAGTTTATAAGGATATCTTATAAATAAAGACCTAGCAACTTAGAATAATATATGTTTCTTTCCGCTTAAATGAGCTGCTTCTTTGTAATTGTACTGAATTATATTGAGTCTAGCAAAAGGTATGGACTACCTCTATTAAATGAATGACTACATGTATGTTTCACATTTGACGACTATGTATCGCATAAATGCTAATGAAAGAAGGTATTTTGGAGTCAAAATAATTTTCAATTTCAGATTGAAGGACCCAATGTGTCTTTCTGGTTTGTGACAAAGGAAATTGAGAAACTAACTGATGAAGCAGAGAGGAATCAACAACTAAATCTTGTAAAATGTTTCTCTATGACTAGAATACTTAATCGAAAAATAATTTTATGCTTAAGGGTGGGTTTCAACTTTCCATAACATGTGTTTTGGTAACCGAAAAATTGGGAAGGTTGTGCGCACGTAATCCGGACAACAAAACAATTTGCTACTTGCGCAACAGATTGCCGTCGTAAGTCGACACCGGTTACCCATTTGTCTCGTTTGTTTATGTGTAGTATTTTGTGTTTAATTTTTCTATGTCTTATGTCTCTTTTTCGTCTCTTGTTCTGCTCATCTTCTCTGTGTTTTCGCATCGGGTGTTTTGCTGTTGGTACTGCAACTTGGTCTGGTCCTTCCCTTCTTTTAGAACGGAAATGAAGGGATATCCAAAATGACTCGTTTGCAGTGCCAAAAGCGAACGATTGAAACACCCCTATTCGAAAACACATAGAAACATAGGTAATCACAGATTACGAAGCTCACCTCGTGACAGCAAAATTCAATTCAAACATATTTCTTAGTACATGTATATTGGCTTTTAAAGGCAAAACCACTCAAGCAGAAAAAGTAGGTCAAGGTCATTTTATGAAAGTTTGATCAAAGATACATCCAATATGCAAGTTTCGTACATGTAGCAGTTAAACTTTGCTCAATATTGGCTTTATAGAGCAAAATCACTCAAGCGGAAAAAGTAGGTCAAGGTCATTTTATGAAAGATTGATCAAAGATACATCCAATATGCAAGTTTGGTACATGTATCACTTATACTTTGCTCAATATTGGCTTTTAAAGGCAAAATCACTCAAGCGGAAAAAGTAGGTCAAGGTCATTTTATGAAAGTTTGATCAAAGATACATCTAATATGCAAGTTTGGAACATCTAGAACTTATACTTTGCTCAATATTGGCTTTATAGAGCAAAATCACTCAAGCGGAAAAAGTAGGTCAAGGTCATTTTATGAAAGTTTGATCAAAGATACATCCAATATGCAAGTTTGGTACATGTATCACTTATACTTTGCTCAATATTGGCTTTTAAAGGCAAAATCACTCAAGTGGAAAAAGTAGGTCAAGGTCATTTTATGAAAGTTTGATCAAAGATACATCTAATATGCAAGTTTGGAACATCTAGCACTTATACTTTGCTCAATATTGGCTTTTAAAAGCGAAATCACTCAAGTGGAAAAAGTAGGTCAGATGCTGCATCCGATGCATAGGTCCATCTCGGCATCCAAAGATGAATCACTTGTGCAAGTTTGGTTACTGTAGCATTAGTACTTTGTCAGATACTGAGCAACCCCAAACTTCTTATCCAAATCACTCAAGCGGAAAATGTAGGTCAGATGCTGCATCCAATGCATGGTTTCACCTCAGCATCCAAAGATGAATCACTTGTGCAAGTTTGGTTACTGTAGCATCAGTACTTTGTCAGATACTGAGCTACCCCAAACTTCTTAACCAAGTCACTCAAGCGGAAAATGTAGGTCAGATGCTGCATACGATGCATGGGTTCACCTCAGCATCCAAAGATGAATCACTTGTGCCAGTTTGGTTACTGTAGCATTAGTACTTTGTCAGATACTGAGCTACCCCAAACTTCTTAACCAAGTCACTCAAGCGGAAAATGTAGGTCAGATGCTGCATTCGATGCATGGGTTCACCTCAGCATCCAAAGATGAATCACTTGTGCCAGTTTGGTTACTGTAGCATTAGTACTTTGTCAGATACTGAGCTACCCCAAACTTCTTAACCGGACGCGGACGCGGACACGGACGCGGACACGGACGAGGACGCGGACGCGGACGCGTGGGGTTATAGCATAAGCTCACTCAACTTCGTCGAGGTGAGCTAAAAATACAACCAGAGACACCGCAGCCACACGAATATCAAACACCAAAAGACGACATCAAACACTCAACACGAAAGGCTGCACATTAACCAACACGATAAACATCAAAGAGGTACCCATGAATTATTCATCCTCAAAGTACCTACAAAATGTCCCTATCTGGATTGCGTGTGCACATCCCTTCCCCCTAATTATCTCAATTAAAGGGGATGTGGCCGGGTTAGCGCAGTGGTAGCGCGCTCGCTTCTCACCTCTAAGGTCCCGGGATCGAATCTCAGATTCGGCAAAGGGTCTTATGTGGGAGGGTAGGTGGTCCCCCATCCAGGCCTCTGTAGGGGGTTTTTCTCCGGGTACTCCGGTTTCCTCCCGCTTCTTGGACCCCTCACGCCAACATCTGAGCCAACGTGTGACATTTATACAAGTTGTGTAACTTGTTTGTTAAACGTTGTAAAATAAATAAAGCTTAAATTTTTAAACTAAAAAGGGGATGTTAAATGGAAAACATGCATAAATATTGGTGTTTTATCATTCTATATCACTATACATGTAAGTATTATCTTTTTTAAGCTGGCACCGAAACTGAAAGCAGCCATGATGGAAAAGGGTTCAATGATGGTTACCTATCAACCTCTGGGGAAACTGCCAAACTTTTTCCGGATTGCCATCTCAAATCAAAACTTAACCGCATCCGATTTGGATTTTGTAATGGACGAGATGGAAAGATTAGGAGAAGACTTAGGTTTATAGACTGTTTGACAATTGTTCTAGTTGTTACGTTTTGTTGTTGCCTTGTTTTAATTGTATTCTGACGATGAAATACAACATTGCGTCTCAGTATTTTAGAAAAGATTTCGTATGGCTTGCCAAAAGTTAGAACTAAAGCTGGAATATTGCTCTCTGGTAAGAATATGTTTAAAATTGCGCTCTTCAAACATTCACTTCTTTGATCTCCTCTTTGTCATCCAGCATTGCAAGTGAGACATTACATGTAGACAGGTACACACGGTGAAACTGCATATTTTACAATGCACCTAAGAATTAATGTTTCAATGTAGGTAATTATAAATTGTACATCGTACACAGCCAATTGTGCCTCACATGAAATTGAAATGAAATGAGCATCATGTAAATTTCACATGAAAGTTTATGTAAAATTCCTATAAATTTCACATAAGATTTATGTGAAAAATATTTCACATGAATTTCACATAAATTTTCTTCACATGAATTTTTCTAAGTGACCTTCACAGGAAACTGAATTCACATACGATCCATGAAAAAAACTTCACATGAATTTCATGTAAATTTCATATTCGTGCTCGTTTCACATAAATTTCATGTGAACTTTCATGTAAATTTCACATGAATTTTATATGAGGCACAATTGGCTGTGATAAATGAAAACGTTGAAAAACGCTGCATATTACAATATTTATTTTTTATCCATGAAGTACATCATGTTGAATAAAAAAAAGAAACAAGTTTATTCTTTGGTTCTTGTTTTGGTCGGAATTGAAAATAGGAGTTACGTTGAATGCATACGATAATGCTTCGCAATGCTTGCGTGACCTTGATAATAGAGTGGAACAATAATGAACCAATGAATTATAAATGCACAGAAAAAAAAACCAAACGTCTGCATATGTTTTCCTTAAAAGTGTTGCATGTGCTTTTGGAAATAGACCAGCATTTATTTCATGATGAATGAAACAGCATGCCTTTTGGTGAATAAAAGCACATCGTTTATAAAGCAGAACAGCATTAATCATAAAGAAATATAACTGCATATGCTTTTTGGTATAAAATTGAACCGCAAATACCCTTTAGTAAAACGAAACGCACATGTCTTTTAGTATATAGAGCCGGCAAAGTCTTCTATCTAAAAGAACTGTATATGTCTTTCATTTAAGAGAATCTCTTCTATCTTGAGTGAATAAAACCGCAAATGTTGATCCTTTAATAAAAGGAAATGCATATGTCTTTCAGTAGATAGAAAAAAAAGTCTTTTAACTAAGAGAACTGCATATGTCATTTGTTACACGGAAACGCACATGTCTTTATATGAATAGAGCCGTAACTGTCTCTTGGGAGCCGTAACTGTCTCTTGGGAATTGCATATGCCTTCTACTGAACAGAACATGCAAATATATATCTTAGTCATTTTAGTAAAGGGAAATACATGTCTTTTAATAAAGAGAAAATTTATGTCTTTAGTTATTATAGAACCGCATAGGTCTTTTAGTTAACAGATCCGCATATGTCTTTTATTTGATAGAACCGAATACATGTATGTCTTTATGAATGAAACCGCAGATGTCTTTTAGTACATATAAACACATATCATGTCATTATGTAAGCAGAACTCTATGAGTCAACCATTAAAAAAGCAAACTAATATAGCCATGCTACTTTTCTATGACATGAAACAAGAATCTCATAATGTAATTATTCATTACGCGATGTGTGCAAGTTACGAGTATCCAACAACAATTTCCTGTAGTCCGTTTCCTGTGTAGGATTTTCCAAGCAGGCCAAGTCTACGGATGAATTCTATTTTCTCTTCCTTTGTCATCCCAGAATTTCTTTGACCTTGTGGACGGTGTACTTTCGCCAAATCAGTCCTGACAGGGTTCTCTAGTTTATGATTAACACCACGATCTTGTCCTAATGGAATATTCATGGTACTCATATTTCCTGGTGGAATTTTGAAACAACCCAGAGTAATATTCCCAACTACAACTAATGCAGCTCTAAACTCCAGTCTTACGCATCCAAACAATTGAGATCCCGAAACATGCATGTCATAGAAACGGAGGCAAACGCTCCCATATTTCAACAAAGCCGGAATTCCTTCACATATTGGAGGTGGGTTTCTCGCTGTAAATAAAAATAATATGTTGTTATGACAAAGTGACACTTGTTTATGTGACGTCATCTGATTCTACAACCTTTGATATATGACATGATAATGTGACGTAAAGCTATTTACAAGTTTTGAAAATAAGACGTAATAAAGATTTCAGCAGAAAACGATACAAGAAAGTTAAAATATTGATTTTTTTTCTAGAAAAAGGTGGTTAACATCTACAGGTACTACTAAAATATAAAGATCGATATGAAATAAAGAAAACTATTCAGAAAAACTCTGACCTGATACCTCAGCCTTAAGATAGATCTCTCCATCGATACTCAATGTCACCCTTATACCATAGTCTTTGTTCAGGTAAGTGAAATTAGCACAAACTGAAAGTAACTTATTAGCTTTTACATTCATATGGAAAAGAGCCCAAATTATGTTTAGATTGATCTGCGTTCTTCGAGACCTCTGGGTAATCGGAAAAGTGGGAGGGTTGTGCGCATGTAATCGGGATTACCACACCGTCTGCTACTTGCTTTGCAGGTGGACGTTCTAAGTCAGCACCGGTTACCCTTTGGTCTCGTTGGTTTATGTGTGATCTTTTGTGTTTCATGTGTCTATGATGCGAGTTGGTGTTCCTTGTCCCTTTTGCATCTCTTTCTGTGGGTGTCTGCTCTCTGTTGTTGCATTGGATGTTTTGAGTTTTACTGTGGGTGCTGCAGCCGAGTGTTGTTGGAGATCTCCTCCTTTCTTTTGAGTACGCTTCTAATATATTGTAATGATTTAATAAAGGTGTATTCAGTTTCTGTCACACATATAATATATTATGAATGAATTACTATCAACAGATTTTACAAAATTTGATAATTGTACAAAAAATCGCCTTTCCATACAAACTACAGGTTTTTTGCAAATATATGGCAAGCCAATGAGGACAAAAGTAGGTATTTTCTGATATTAGAAATTCATTTTCTAATATTAGAAATTCATTTTCTAATATTTGAAATTCATTTTCTAATATATTAGAAACAGATGAAATATTAGAAAATGAATTTTTAATATTAGAAAATGAATTTCTTCTAATACTAAAAATGAATTTCTAATATTAGAAAAAAACTGATAATTTCTAATATAAAAAAAATGAATTTCTTATATAAGAAAATGAAATTCTTGATATTAGAAAATGAATTTGTAATATTAGAAAATGAATTTGTAATATTACAAAATGAATTTCTAATATTAGAAAATACCTATTTATGTCCACATTGGCTTGCTATACAAATACACAAACAGTAAATTTCCACATTTTTCCATCACTTGTTACCTTATTCAATACAGATGTGTACTACATGTATCAACAATTTAAGGTGGTTATTTAGTCTTTAAATTAGAGACTAAGAAAAAAGTTTCAAAGGATCGCTTCATGCCATTTCCTCTGCTTTTGTGATACTGTTGTAAGTGAATAATTTGATTTTTACTTCTTACCGGTGTCATTAAGATGAATTGTCTCGATATCGATCTTCTGGCAACATCCACACATGTATTTAGCACATGAGCAGGCCCCATTGTCATTAACTGATAGAGGATTACTGGAGTCATCACTCCTTACTTTGTTTGATTTAAGGTTAAATTCTAACAAAAGAAATTCAAAATTACAATATGTCAAGAAAAAGAAAGGACACTTATACAATGAATAAAGCTATGAAACTTCAATTATCCCGATCATTAAAGACTTAAATAAAATCAGTAGCACAATATCGCAAACTCGGAAACGGTTTTACTAATATTAGTGCAAGTCTAGATAATAAATAAACATCCTCAGAGACACTGTTCCACAGGCAATAAACAAACAGGCTTGAATCTTTTGTTTACCTATTGATTTACATACGTTTGACTACATACACGTATAGGTATGCATAAACCTTTTAAAAAGGATGACGCGCACAAGCTTCGATATTCTTGATCCGTATTAAAATAGAAAATGAAAGTAGACTTACCTCTTATTGACACAGTCTTTCCATCAGTAAACAATACCAGGATATTTAATACATTGATCAGACACAGAAGAATATTGTAACTCGACATTATTTTATGTTTTTGTAAAACACATTATAAATATAGCATCACCTTTGTGTAATGCATAGTCTGCTATGTACTTCCTTGTTCTCGTTACTAAAATCCGGAGTTCTCCAACCGGTGAGGACCAGTTTAGAACCACCGGGGGATGCACTCGTGATAAATTTATACACAATGACAAACAGACGCATAGGAACTCATAATAATGTGAAAATTCACAAATAAAGTTGCATCGAACCTAGATTTTTCTCAGCCGTCGGGGGGGGGGGGTGTTCAAGGTGTACACAGTGAGAGAATGCCGCAGTAGCGGCCCTTCACTTTTTTGGAAGAAGAAGAAGCCTACTGTTTTTCTTTTATTCTTTTTTTTTGTAAAAACAGAAATAAGGACTTTTGTTATGCAATGCAAATCCAAAGGTGAAAAAGGTTTCCCACCACCTTAAGCCTCATTTTAGAGCGAGTGAAAGCATAATATAGCCAGATCGATAAATTAACCTTTCAGTTCACTCAGTGGTAAACAGCTGTCTCAATCCGAACAATCAAAGGCTGATCATACAAGGTTTATGTACAAACTCAGACCTTGAGGGGATATGGTGTAATCTCCTTGAAATGTACCAAAATTCGTTATTTTTCTCTATTTCTATACATACATATTCTTTTCGAAATAACATGTCCGATCCCCCGCCCCCTCTAGGAAAAAAAAATATAAATACGCTCATTTCTTTATATATCGCCTTTGAATCATTAGCTTTTCATTGAACTTTATCTAAAATAAGAAAATTAACGAATACACTTGCTCCTCTTATGTAAATATTTCAAATCAAAATTTTGTGAAAAAAAAATTATCGTTTCATATATTTAAATACTCTTGATTTCTGGTATTGAGTATCTCAGAGGCAATACTCGAAACGCGGATATATAATGCAAAAAAAATTTGATATGTAGTATAACAATATCCCATATACATGATATAAGAAATCAACCTTATAAATGATAATAGCTCGTGAACTACAGGTATAAGAGGCATTCAATTATACGCGCACAGGCATTTGTTTAAAAGAATATCGCTTTATATATACATGTACAGCACTAGATATGTGACTCTTAAAATTAGAAAACACATCCTTGAAGAGGGTGTACATATTTAGTCTTCCTTCCCAACTACGTCTGAATCTCTCATTGACTCAATGAGGATCACCAAAATAAGTTCGTATTAAATGAAGGTTTTGCACATATAAGATATTTATCACATAATACACCCGTTATGCAGTTTCATAAAACCATTTCATAAATATATGATATGATAACACGTTACATATCGCTCTGCTTGAATGCGATTGGTCAAGTTTGGAACCTAATCACATGAACCTTGACAAATGTGACCTTTCAAATATCGATCAACTGTTAAATTCAGACCCGGAGTCAATATCAATGATTAAAATTGTTGTTGTTGAATTAGTTCTTGCATTAAAATACTATTCAAAATTGAAATACTTTTCTCTTACGCACAGAATATCTATACGATGGGGAAACTACTTCTCATGGCGTAGCAGACGACTTCTAGATCACGGCGTGATTCGCCTCTGTAGTTCTCGGAAACGTTGATTTCACGTTAGAAATACACATTTTTTTGGCAATATCATGTGATAAAAAGAATCTCAAATGAATTTTCATTTCATACGATGTATTATGAAACTCGTTGTGCGTTTTATATCCCCTCGCCAAGGCTCGGGGATATAAAACTCACAACTCGTTTCATAACACATCGTATGAAATGAAAATTCATTTGAGATCCTATATATATGGTATGACTTAACAGAGTAAGCTTTCCGAAATATATATCTAAAAAGCATTGTATTAATTATAGGGTTAGTTCCTGTCATACTTTCTACTCAAAGTAGGTGTGTAAAGATAAGGCGCAAAATCTGCCCTGACAAATCGAAATTTCACAATGCAAAATTTGAGAATCTTTTTCGGTAGAAATTTCAATTAACTTGGTCTACATATGTATCTGCTGTCAGATGGGATAATTTATGCAAAATAAGACCGATATTTGGGTCAAAATAAGCGGTTTTTTACACAGAAATCAATATAAAACGGAAAATATTTATACAACATCGTCCCCCCTCGCTTTACAATGCCACTTTCACCAAAGGTGTATATTATCATTAAAACACATTTTCTAGCCAAGTGGGGTTCTGAAGCGAGGGGGGACAATGTCCAACAGGCGAAAAAAATAAAAAGGGGGATGGATGAATATTTTTAAATTTCCCTCTAGAACGATAAAGTAGGTTATATTGCCATCTTTTTCATTTTATAACACGGAACAATCTATTCAGATTCAGAGTGTGTTCCGATCAAATATTTAACCGTTTGGAAGGAAACAAACGAGAAAGTTGTCTATTTCTACACCGTGTGTATTTCGCGCGAGAAAGCTACATAAGTGGCTGAGAAGAACGAAATAAAACCGTTTTCAGTTTCCGGATTGCAGAGTTTGCCGATTAAATTGATATAAAAACCTCAAAGTTAATTTCGCTTATTTAATTTTGACATGAAAATGTAACATAAGCATAATAAACGTAAAAATGTGTAAAATAATGCATTTTGGGGTGCATTTTCGATCGATATTCAACGTTTCCCGTCATCTGTAACCCTACCTATTCAATCCGTAATCATAACATCTTTCACCAATTATTCTAAAATGAAATACATGTACCTACTATGAATCTTATAATACTTTATATTTTTATCCTGACCAACTTTTATCTAAATTGGAAGGACAGCGCACGAGAAATAATCGAGTGATTTCAGGGCTAAATCCGGCCTTTACCTTAACAGCTCCTTGGGGGGTGGGGGGGGGGGGGTGAGGTAGGCCGAACCCCCTACATATTTTAACGCCTACTTTGAGTAGGAAGTATGACAGAAACTACCCTATAACGAATTTATCACGCCGAGAACCATTTTGTAACGTTTTATTTGTAATTTTGGACGCTTGAAAATTTAGTGACCTACCTCAGCGTCAATGTAGGACACCACCTGACCGTCATACTACTACGTCATTGGCTGAAATTAGGACAAGGCTTGATAAAATTCTAAAGTTTTAACTCTACGATTAAAGCTTACTTCGATCTTCATATCCTTTTCGAAGCCATTTGTAAAATTGTGAAAAAAAAAAGAAAAAAAAAATTGTGGAAAAACAACGCATAACGTGTGTAAATCAATAATTTGTTTAATGATAAATAATACGTCAATCTTTCGTAAAAGTAAACACTGCATTATTTTTTATTCCAAACTAAGAACGTAAATTTTTACGTAAAATATCTATAATGGTAATTAAAATGAGTATGGCAATTGTTAAATTAACATTTCAAAACATACACACTGTCATGCACACACGATGCAAAATTAACGAAAAGAGGATATTTTCATTAAACAGATCATATATATACGAGGGCCCTCCGACATGATATAAGCAGAAATGGAGGAACTTAAACACAAAAATAAAATTAGTATCTCAAAATCATGCAAAAACAATATCCATAAGAAAAACATAAAAAAATACATTTTTAAAAACAAATCGATAAAATGAAGATATAAACTATTATGGCAAAAGAACCGATAAATACATGTATAAACAGAATGTATATTTTGTGTAAATTTACATATGCCGGTGTTACAATTTGATCAGAAGGAATATATCCCTATAGGAAACCTCTCACGTTTTCATTTAAGATTCCAGACATGGTTTGAAAAAGTCGAATGTTGTTTCCATATAAGAAGTCATTCATTGCACGATTAGATAATTCTATATTGATAAAGTTTTGACCTGTAATTCAGTGGCGTATCCAGCGCCCACTTTGCCGGGGGGTCAAGGGGCGAATTGTGCCGATTTTGACTGAAAATGGGCCAAAATATACCTGTTTGGGGGAAATTTTGGGTCAGTGCAGTGAACTGCCACTGACAGTATATTGATTTGTATAAACTTTATCAAATGCTTTTGTTGCTTTGCTGATGTAATTTTCACAATCTTAAATTAAAACCAAATCCAAATCCAGATTAGGAAAGCGTCACCAGATGGAATAAATAACATCGATAAGGCAACGGACATATATACATAAATACGGGTCAGGTGTGTGTATCTTTATCAAACATATAGACATGATGAAAAAAAATTATGAATCGCAAGCAATATAAGTCCCCTACCGGCATTAATCCATGTCCTGCAACTCTGCCTTGACCTGTACTTAAACCAAAAGATGAATCCCACATCAAAATAAGTTCAATATGTTCATTAGAAAAGGTCTGGAAAACAGGAAATTCTTCAAATTTGCTAAGAGGCTATCCCTTTTTTAAGAACAGGTCAGTCAAATCCAACTTTAACTTAACCTCTATAGTACATTAATGTATCTAACATACCAAAAATCAGCTCAATATCTACAACGTTACAGCCAAGAGAGGCCCAGAAACTGAGAATTTCATGAAATTTGTAAAGTCCAGGGGCCATAACTCCTGTAAAAATGGGTCAACAGAAAACAAATTCAAACTTGATCTGTATAACGACAACATTGTTTTTCAAAGAAAACCTGAAAAAAAAAAACGGAAACTGAGAATTTCATAAAATTTGTTAGGTCCATGGGCCATAACTCCTTTTAAAAAAGGGTCAATGTAATTGAAACACGAACTTGATCTGTATCACACTGAGATATATTCGCATACCAAAATATTTTCAAATATGCAATACCATGGAAGAAAAAGTCCGTGAAATGAGATTATCAGAATTTCATGAAATTTGCTAAGTCCAGGGGCATTAACTCTTGTAAAAATAAGTCAATTAAAACCAAACTCGAACTTGATCTGTATCACACTAAGATGTATTCACATATAAAAAATCATTTCAATATCTGCTTAAACATGGATGAAAAGTCCGGAAATCTGAGAATTTCATGAAATTTGATAAGTCCAAGGGCCATAACTCTTGTGAAAAAATGTCAATCGTGACCAAACTGAAAATTGATCTGTATCACGTATACCAAAAAATGAGTTCAATATATGCATTTACAGCGAAAAAAAAGTCTGAAAAACTAAAGTTTGACGGACAGACGGACGGGTGGACAGACCGACAAACGGGGTGGAAACTATAAGTCTCCTTCGGCTAGCCGGTAGGGGACTAAAATCGACTTAGAAATACAAACGAAACAAATGAGTTTCTATCATGAAATATTTACATTGCAAGTTGATTTCCTATGTTAAACGCCTATTCAATTTTGACGTCCATTTAAGAAATGAATGTTATTCAGATGGTTGTTATGGGGAATTTATATTACCATCTGGATTTTGATAAATTGAATGACGCCCGATAGGGCGTCATGATAAATTTATCAAAATCCAGATGGTAATATAAATTCCCCATAACAACCATCTGAATAACATTCATTTCTTATATTTACATTCCTCATTTGTCGTTTTTATCAGTAAAAATATGCCTTTCAAGTTTGAATTTCCCGCTGTCTTTGAGATCGTTACTAGGAAGGCGTAACTAAGGAAGCGGCTAACTGTGTCAAGAAGTAGTGCCATTATGCGAGACGTAATTTCACTAATGAGTTTTCAGAAAATTCGCATTTATATTTTCGAGAAAATGCTTTCTTAATAAACGATTCTTACGATGTAAAGTATTTCCTATTTCGTCTCCAATCGTCAACTTCTACGCGTGCATGCATATCGAAGTGTTTTGTGATTCGGTTTCAAAAATGGTTCGCCAGGTGATCGTAGTTTTCAGGCGCCAGTCTCTCAAAACTTAAACCTACAAGGTCAGTGATTGAATTCTGTGATGGCAAAATCTTGTCATTGAGTTAAAAGTGCATTCAAATAATATTCCGATTCTCATCGGTGGGTTCTAAGGAAGATACGAGGAGACGAGAGACGTAAACATCGACAGTTTCACTTTGTCCCAGATTCCGTCACACGCACATGCATTCGCGGCACTCGTGCACAGGAGCTCAAAGAAATGTTGTTACGACTTCTTACATAAGTTAAACGCAGGATTAAATGTAGCATCTTCGAGTACAAATGTACATTGTTACAGGTGTTCACAGTAAGTACATACAAAAATGATCGAGTTTGTATCTGCACAGCATTGAATCAAACGTGGTTGTTTTGAAATTGAGATTTGTAATGATCCGTTTGATTTGATGTTTAAAGGACTGTTTTGACCTGGCCTGTGCAGTTAGAATATTCAGCGTCTTAGATTAAAACTTCTCTACAGGACTCATGCATAGCTAAGGTTCGCCGTTCAATTTTTTTCACAACGCAAAGAAAAATTAGTAGTTTCGATTTATGACATTATGTTGTATTTTGATTTAGGAACAAGACACCAAAATGAATACTGCACTGCAGCTTTTGACTACTATTTGATATTTCTTTGAATAAATCTTTGTATTACACTTTATTTTACCAATCATCAATGATCAGTTTAAAATTTGGATGCCTTAGCAACCGACATGAGGGCTGCCATTTTGTTTATAAATACGATTTTTTTGTATTACGACGCAAGCCATTTGATTGGTCCAGCAGATGGTAATATAATTTTGCAGATGGTAATTTATGGGCAAATATCAACCATCTGCTTAACATTGCAGCCTATAGGGAGTAAAATTCAGAATGTAAATATTTCATGATGAACACAGGTTGGCCCCAATTACATAACGCGCTCACAAGAAGTTCAAACAGTGGGCGGGGCATACTGATGCCGAATTTGCGATCAGGAGTAGATTCCCAACATGTGTACGGGGAATGTGACGATATAATAGAAGAGGAAACAGACGGAGACAACCCAAAAATCCTTGAAACCATAGAAATATGTATAACAACTCTATGTACGTGTATATGTACAGTTTACACAGAGTTCATGTGTACTCCAATCTAGATGGCGCTACCGAAATGAATTTATGCAGCGCTGAATACTCTGATATTATAAATAAGGCTTCATTCTCTATAAATTGTTTATAAAAAGTAAAATTTCATAATGAAAACGTTTTAGCAGATATTTACAACATGTGTACTTGAATGTAGATGGCGCTACTGAATTGAATTTATGCAGCACTGACTTACCTAATTATAAATAAGACCCAATTCTCTTCAAATTGTTTACAAAAAATTAAGACTCATCATGAAAACATTTTAAAGATAAAAATAATTCGGTAATTTTTAATATCAAACCGTATATTTTGGTCCTTTGCAATGGAGTATTTCTTGCCCTTCCTGGTAGGGAGAATTGACACACGTGAAACATTTAGATCTTAAATTTTCACTTAATGTGTATAAAAATTTCGAGGATGTTTTCAAAGATGTTTTACATCTGAATGTTTCTGAATGTAAATATCAGGAATGAGTATCTTATTTTTTGCGTTCATGGCTTTTACACTCTGGTTCGACAGGCGCAAATCTTTCGAAAACCGCTTCGCGGTTCACGAGATTTGCGCCCGTCGAACCAGAGTGTAAAAGCCATGAACGCAAAAAATAAGACACTCATTCCTTAAATAAATGGTATGATAATATCCTTATCTTATCAAACAATGATATTTTAAAGTCCATTGTTAGTATCTGCTTTGCTGAGTAGACCAAGTCTTCGAATGAATTCTATTTTTTCTTCCGTCGTCATCTCAGAATAATTTTGTCGTCGTTGTGGAGCATTGGATACAGCTACCTCTGATCTGTACAAAAGCGCCGTTTCTTGTCCAATTCCTTTGATGTTGTGTCCCATTAATGGTATTTTAAAACATCCTAACTTCAAGTCCAAAGCTTTTATCTTCAGTACCCGGACTAGCAACTTCATACATCCAGATAATGAAGATTTGGAATATTCCATGTTGTAGAAATCTATGCAGACGCTTCCATACTTCAGTAAATCTGGAATTCCTTCACAGATCGGTGGTGGGTCCTTTGCTAGATAGTAAAAATAACATTTTTTTAAAAGTAGGAGTCGCAGATAAATTTTACGAGGTGCCCAAGTTGGATTTTATCATTCGAATGTACATATGTAGCAAGCATGTAATTTTCGTTCAACATAACAGCTTCGCCGAGGAAGGAGCTGATACGATAAGGGTCGTATTTAGCCCTGAATCTCGTGCCGTATTTCTTCCGCATGACGATTTGTATGCAGAAAAAATCTATCATAATTGAAATATGATGTACTCTTTAAGACTTTTTTTATGTTTTGCATATCGGAGAATTGCTCATAAGATTCTAAAATTAAGGTCGAAGGAAGAAGGGGCATAGGAAAACTGATAAAATTGACAAAAAACGTATAAAGTCAATAATATTTTTCCTAACATCGATGAATATTTCATAAAAGACAACAAATATGTCTACATTATATATCAGAAATATATTTCGAACGTTCTATCCCTTACGGAAAAAAGGCACTAAAAAAGCATACTTTAAAAGGTACACTTTAAGTACAAAAAAAGCATACTTTAAGTACTCAATGAAGCACACTTTAAGTATCAAAAAAGCATACTTTAAGCATCATGCAAAGTGTGCTTTTTTGGTACTGCTTTTCACGGAAAACTTAGAAAAAATCAGCAAGGATGTAAATCATAAGCCGTAAAAGTACACTTTGTGTCGAACTTTACTTCTCAGCAACTCTTAAAATCAGGAAGCACTTTTTCTGTGAATTTTCAATTATAAATAAAACGAATGTATGTTTCATGTATTTATTCAAATTTTTAAACTTGCATATCAATATTGCATGCTAAATAAAATACAAAGCCCATTCAATTGTAATTCATGAAAAAATATAAAGTTATTCGCCAAAGGCAGTACTAAAAAGGCACAATACATTATTTTACAAAGTTCAATCGAAAAAGTACAGAAAAAGCATACTCCAACAAAAGTATGCCTCAAGAGGTACTATTTAAGGTATCCGATGTACAATTGGGCATTTTTCTATGCCTGGTAAGGTACCATAAACTTTATATTTTCTGAAAGGTTATAATGCCCACTGTTCAGAAATAATGATTTTGGGGCCAGAAAAACAAAGGGGAATAACTGTTGAAGCATTTAAATTGTCTATATTCTCTATATAACGTATGCAAAATAAAAAGTTGTACAAGAGTTTTTCCCCTTTGATTTTTAAGACCAGGGGGTCTTATATCTGTACTCAGGGCATCATTACCTTTCAGAAAATATATAGTTTATAGTACCTTACCAGGCATAGAATTGACCATAGTTTACAATGGAGATGATTAAAACGCTATGTAAAATGACTCTATTGTACAACGGATACCTTAAGCACTAAAAAAGTATTCTTGTGACACAATAATATTTTCAATAGAAAAAAAGTTTTTTGCCAAAAGCAGTACAAAATAGGCACAATTTAACTTACATTTTTTGTAAACTGCAGAAAGACTAAGATAGGTATGCTTCTCGAGGTACACTTTAAGCACTAAAAAGGCACATTTTACTTAGTTAAGAAAAGTATGCTTCTGGAGGTACAAAAAAGGCACTCTTGTTGAAAATACTTCTTTCAGAAAAAAATGTAAAGTTTTTTGCCAAAAGCAGTACGAAATAAGCACAATTTAACTTACATTTGTTTGTAATTTAAAGAAGCACTAAAAAAGTACAATTTGAATTGTCAAAGATAAGTATACTTCTTGAGGTACACTTTAAGCACTAAAAAGGCACATTTTACTTAGTTAAGAAAAGTATGCTTCTGGAGGTACAAAAAAGGCACTAAAAAGGTACTTTTACTGAAAATACTTCTTTCAGAAATAAATGTAAGTTTTTTGCCAAAAGCAGTACAAAATAAGCACAATTTAACTTACATTTGTTTGTAAACTAAAGGAGCACTAAAAAGTACAATTTGAATTGTCAAAGATAAGTATGCTTCTTGAGGTACACTTTAAGCACTAAAAAGGCACATTTTACTTAGTTAAGAAAAGTATGCTTCTGGAGGTACAAAAAAGGCACTAAAAAGGTACTTTAACTGAAAATACTTCTTTCAGAAATAAATGTAAGTTTTTTGCCAAAAGCAGTACAAAATAAGCACAATTTAACTTACATTTGTTTGTAAACTAAAGGAGCACTAAAAAAGTACAATTTGAATTGTCAAAGATAAGTATGCTTCTTGAGGTACACTTTAAGCACTAAAAAGGCACATTTTACTTAGTTAAGAAAAGTATGCTTCTGGAGGTACAAAAAAGGCACTAAAAAGGTACTTTTACTGAAAATACTTCTTTCAGAAATAAATGTAAGTTTTTTGCCAAAAGCAGTACAAAATAAGCACAATTTAACTTACATTTTTTTTTGTAAACTGCAGGAGCACTAAAAAAGTACAATTTGAATTGTCAATGATAAGTATACTTCTTGAGGTACACTTTAAGCACTAAAAAGGCACAATTTACTTAGTTAAGAAAAGTATGCTTCTGGAGGTACAAAAAAGGCACTAAAAAGGTACTTTTACTGAAAATACTTCTTTCATAAAAAAATGTAAGTTTTTTGCCAAAAGCAGTACAAAATAAGCACAATTTAACTTACATTTATTGTAAACTAAAGGAGCACTAAAAAAGTACAATTTGAATAGTCTAAGATAAGTATGCTTCTTGAGGCACACTTTAAGCACTAAAAAGGCACATTTTACTATGTCTAAGATACCTATATGCTTCTGGAGGTACAAAAAAAGTACTTTAAAAGCATACTCCTGGAGGCATGTAAAAGGTACTAAAAAGCATACTTCTAGAAGCACAGAAAAAGTACTGGAAAAGCATATTTAAACTACATTTGGAAGCATGGAAAAAGTACTAAAAAAGCATACTTTTGGGAGTATGGAAAAAGTACAAAAAAAGCACACTTCTGGAAGCATAGAAAAAGTACTGAGAAAGTACTTTAGGAAACATGGAAAAAGTACTGAAAAAGCATACTTTGGTGAGCACATAAAAGGTACTAAAAAGGCATACTTTTGGAAGCATAGAAAAAGTACTGAAAAGGCATACTTTAAGTACTTTTGGAAGCATGGAAAAAGTACTAAAAAAGCATACTTTTGGAAGCATGGAAAAAAGTACAGAAAAAGCATACTTTCAGAAGCATAGAAAAAGCACTAAAAAAGCATACTTTAAGCAGATACAAAAAGTACTACAGAAAAATGAAAAGATATATCTAAAAAAGATATGTATGTGGAATATGAAGGTTCCTGGTAGCATATTTTGCAGAATAAACACTGTATTTTGTTATGTGTGTGATGCTGAACTGAATTAAAGACCATAAGGTGAAAGAATTGGGTGTAAATGGGAAAGTATGAATGTGCTATCACATATCATTCAAAAGTAAGAATAATGTAAACGCTTTTCCAGACAGATAAATGGACAAGCTTACCATGCTATACTTTGACGTTAACATATTATACATACTGTATATACATACATACTGTATATACATTTATTATATCCTTATGGGTATGTCTATGTTAAAACTCTATAATAAAAAAAGTGTGAAATTGAAATGCTGAATCGTGCGATCCACATTTACACAAATAAACCATAAACCGCTAAAGGTGGTAAGGCCGGATTGCGAAGTGTTTGTATTAGATGAAATATTCATTTTTGGGCAGACAGAAGGGTCAAAGGTAATTAATAGTGTTGTGCAATGAAAAAAAAAACTATGGTCATAAGGAATCTAAATATGAAATATCAAAGCCCTACCCCTTATAGTACAAAAGTGGGTCAAAGGTCAATGTCAAGGTCTTTTGATCAAAAGTCATGATATCAAATGAAAGGTCTGGTCATGAGGATTCTACAAACGAAATATCAAAATCCTACCTCTTATAATTTAAAAGTAGGTCAAAGGTCAATGTCAAGGTCACTAGGTCAAAACTCATCATATCAAATGAAAGGTCTGGTCATGAGGAATCTACATATGAAATATCAAAACCCTACCTCTTATAGTTTAAAAGAAGGTCAAAGGTCAATGTCAATGCATCAAAACTCATGATATCAAATGAAAGGACTGGTCATAAAGATTCTGCATGTCATGATGTGAAATTTCAAAGCCATAGCCTCTATAGTTCATGAGATATAGCCCAGATTATTTATTTTTAAAAGTAGGTCAATCTCCAAGGTCAAGGTCACAAGGTCAAAACTTTTAGTATCAATGGAAAGGTCTTGTCACAATGAATACACATGTGAAATATCAAAGCCCTATCCCTTACTATTCAAAAGTTATGGCTAAGGTTAAAGTTTTTGCGAATCTTCGATAACGGGGGCATGAAAAAACGAACCTGCCTTTCGGGTCACTTGGGAAAAATAGACCCGGGGGGGAGGGGAAACAAATAATTTTTTAATTGTGGCCTAATAATCCAAACACAACATTGTATATTTCCCCATTGTCAACGTACCCTGGGAACCCAAAAATTTTTAAATAGGACTCAAAATCTTCATGACATTTTCAAATTTTGTAAAATCTATCACAATCATTAATCAAGAGTAAATAAGTACCACTACAAAGAATCTTCATGAAAAATAAATTACTTACATACATGTACAAGTACATAAAAGTATAATTATACAAGTTATGTTTATATAGTCATCAGTTTACTGATACAGTTTATGGACTGCCAATATTTATAATGAGTTTGATAAAATCTATATATTTTCCTAATGGTTGTCATTTATTGACATAATATATGTTCTTCAGCAAAGTAATATTTTTTAAGGCAGCATGTATTTTGCTCAAAGTATCTTCACATCTTTGTAGGTTCCATTCTTTATCATCTAGCATATATGCCACTTCTCTTCCTTGGGTTTCAAAATACCAAATCTTGAGAAACTTCTTACTCCGACCTCTGTAATATACATAATAATTTATGTATTCATTTTAAAAATACCTAATTAATTCATGATATAAGGTTACCATAAACATGATTAATGCTAGAAAGTAATTTTCACACTTGGTATCTTTTGACATTTTTTTTTCAAATCTCTTAGAATGAATGAAATAAATCAATAGAACACATGATAGAAATAAGGATATCAGTTATGTTTCAGTGTTTGCTTACATTATTGTGAGTATGTTATCAGCTAACAGATTTGGTTGCTGTTGGACTTGCATGATCTGTCTTGTGCTCCAGGCCTAGCACATTTCTTCTCCGAGCCCTTGTACCTTAAATAACATTAAAAATTTGAATTAAATTGAACAGCTGACTGATATTTATAATCTGAAAAGCTCAATATATTCATTCACATTATAGTAAATTACCTGAAATCATCACGACCATTAGAAGGATTTTAATACAAAATGTATTATGTATCGGTACCAATGCATCTATTTCATGTTCATAGAATAAATGTCTCAATAATTACAATTTCAAGAATTTGTGTTATGTTACAGGTATGAACACACAGCAATTATGTTTATCATGTTTATCGTACATGCAATAAGGGTCAGTCCTTGATTTTATAAAATTTAATTCAAAAAAAATATTTTATTCACCAGTAGCATATGTGTACACATTTATAGTATTATACCATACCTTTCATTTATATGTCATATTACAGGGTACATGACACCATTCTTTGTGACTCAAAAATAAGAGCGGGAGTCGGTACTACGTAACTGTAAAGTGTAATGTTCATCTCTATACATGTACGTTTGGAATGGACATATCATCATCATCATCATCATCACGAAAAGTGTAGGCAATGGCCTGCTAAAAAGAAAAGAAAAATAAATTCATCAAACTGCATTATTAAACACATGAGTATACTGCTAACAACTTACAAGGCTAAGGCATGAAAGTTATGTTTAGATCATATTTTATTACAATAAACATGGTGCATGTACAATGTACATACCAGTGGTAGAATAATGATCATTGTAAAGTTGAATTAACTTATAATCAATCATTACATTTACATGTACATAATTTGCTTACCAAACTTTAAAGTGTATGAATACATGTATCATACATACAATAACTAGAAGTAAGTATACATGCAGTGGCGGATCCAGCGTCCCCTTTGCCGGGGGGTCAAGGGGCGAATTTTTGCGATTTTATCTGAAAATGGGCCAAAATATAGGGTTTTTTGGAAAATTTTGGGTCAGTGCCGGGGGGGGGGGCGGACGCCACCTCCGCACCCCCCTGAATCCGCCACTGACATGAAACATCTTTAACAATTTGCGATGTCACGCTAGAATTATCAGAAACCTCCCTATCTAAAACAATTTTCTGTCACCGTGAGCATAGTATTACAAGTCTATTGTATGTATGTACATATAACTTACACCGTAATTGACCCTTCCGAACGCAGGAAAATTTTTAGAAATTCCATGACGTCACAATGCAATTTCGATGTTTGACCGAGGTTCGAAGCATGTTTGTCCGAGGTAAAAGCATTGTGACGTCACGAAATTTTGAAATTTTTTCCCGCAGTCGGAAGGGTCAGTTAGTTACAAGCGTTTAAGATTTATCCCCCGATATAAATTTCAATCAGAACATTTGCTGACAAAGAAGAGAAATGTTCAATTTTCGAATTTCTGAAGTGAGCTGCTCGGTCAGGATCTGGGGGAGGGTTGGGGTGTATTAAATCTCAGACCTTGCCTGCATGTTACACTTTTTTTTTCTAAATTATTGACCCCATTGACTTAGAATGACTGACTGAAGTTACTGAACCATTCCTCAGATAAACCACAGCTACCCACACCTCAGCATCAGTGGCAGATCCAGCGCCCCCTTTGCTGGGGGTCAAGGGGCGAATTTTGACTATTTTTACTGAAAATGGGCCAAACTATAGGGGTTTTTTTGGGGAAAATTTTGGGTCAGTGCCGGGGGCGGACGCCCCCTCCGCATACCCCCTGAATCCGCCACTGAGCATGTAGCAACTCGGCCTAACCCGGCCCCGTTTACAATTATACAGACTGAGAAGATCTGCGCCTGATATATTGTGGTAGCCTGAATTTAAGCCAATTTTAGGCTCGATTGTAAATGACGTTCAACAAGCACGCATGCATCATGCCATACTGTACAGTACTGTTCAGTACAGCTGTAGCCTATATGCACGAGTGACGAGACGTTCGGCGTCACTCGCTCTTCACGATCATACATTATAAACTCACCTAAATATCAATAAAACCATACTTACCTATTTTAAACTGAATATGCCTTTCTGTTGTTGTTCTTTAATGGTCAAATACAGGCTAATTACCGGCAAAATTGTCGAACTTCTTCCTCGTGTTTATTTTGAAAAAGAAAGCGTGCATCGTTCGGAAAGAATCGGTATTTTTCTTTCACTAACATGTAAGGTGCGAGACATTCCGATTGTTCTTGGTTGTGATTGGCTGATATTTTTTCTATTTTGAATTCGAAATTGTACATTTCTCCCGCTCAGTTTTTTTTAACCTTAATTTGTTTTTGAAATAATATTCGATCCTCCCGATATTTACAATTTTGACGAATTGATATTTTAACATGTTTATTCCCAAATCAGCAGTTCGATCTGAACCCCCCCCCGCCTCCCCCCCCCCCCCCAGCGGTTAGAAGTAAAAATAAATATTTTCATATGATACGGGGGGAAAATGATACGGCTAAGTGAAAAAAATAACGGAAGCATACTTTCAGCACTTTTCATCTTCATTTTTAAAATTTGGAAAAAAAAGGTCACGAAGTATACTTTAAGTACTTTTCATTATTTCCAGCTAGATCATGGTCTCACGAAGCACACTTTAAGCATAATTTTACTTGGTGCTAAAATATCACGTGTCGTGTAGAAGCACACTTTAAGCATTTTTCATCTTAATTAAACTAGGAAAAGTCTACTTTAAGTACTTTTTTGAGATTGATTTTTTAAGAAAAAGTACACTTTAAGCATATTTCATCTTTGGTCATCATTTCGAAAAGCTCACTTTAAGCACTTTCAGAAACATTAAAAAATCAACTTATTCTGAGAAGCATAAAAAGAGCACACTTTAAGTATAGAAAAAGTACAATGAAAAAAATCTAAGTTTTTAAGAAGTACACTTTAAGTACATTTTATTTTTTTGAAAGTTTGAAAAGTACACTTTAAGCACAAAAAAAGTATGCTTAAAGCATACTTCGTGCAGGGATGATTTCTGTAAGGGATATCCTTTAATCGGCAAATAATGAAATCCAGAACTTAAAATACGGTCTCATTGTGTATTCAATGAACACAGTGTAAGCCTTTTCAGCGAGACATACACACTGGCGGAGAAATAAATATCGCTTTTGCTTTTTTCATTCCTAATTCTTGTATTTTTCATTCTACCATATTAAGAATACATTTTTGGCTTAATTAAGAGTTTAAATAGTCAAATTTGTAATATTTTATGGTCTGAAAGATTGATCTTTTAAAAAAATGCGCCCCTTAAGCTTCCTATTTTTGGTTTTTCGTCTGTGGGGTAGTGTCCCCCCCCCCCCGGAGAACAGAACCACTCTTTTCCACAAAATTTGTAGCATCGATATACATCTCCTGTATAAGTGGCGTTCTGTATATGCGGGGGGGGGGGGTGGTTCAATGTTCAGTACATACTTTTCCGTGTTCTATTGATTTCGGTAGACTTCTATATTTCAATACACTTTTTGACCCAAATATCATCAAAATTATACAAAACAGATAAAAAATTACTTCAGATTCTGATTGGATGCCGTATAGGTTTACATTTTCCGACAAATTTTCCTTGAAGTTTCCATTTTCAAAATTCCACTTTTCAGGGCAAATTAATTTTACGTCTTATCTTATCAGCTCCTTTCACAAAAAGGTAACATTTAAACATCTTTTTCCTTCATCGTAATCTTATCAGGAATCAATTATGTAAAAATCTAAATTTTGTTTGAGGAACCTAAGTACTTCATAATTTTAGTACCTCATTTCAAATTAACCTTAAAGGAAGTATGATCATAAGATCTAAAGGTCATACATCTTAAAACGAACATTAGACATCATATTACTTCCTTTGTAAACTTTTAAACATTATATCTTAACCAGTAAAATGTATGCATTCAGGCTAGTTAATTTGACACGTGATTGATCTACAATGGGGTCACTTCCTTTGTAAAATATATCATTTTAAAGGATATATTTTACATGACACTTTACAAACAATGATCGAGTCAATATCCTAATAGGAGTTACTGACGAGGGTAAAGTACCCGAAACGTGCCATTTTATCTGTTCTTAAATGATGCTATTCAATGTGAAGATGTTTAACATTTGACTCGATAGACACTTCACGAACCATGATCGAGTCAATTTCCTAATAGGAGATTGACTCGAATATGGTTCGTGAAGTGTCATGTAAATCAATTTAAGTTACAAAGGGGAACTTGATGAGGATGTCTTGTGATCGACAGCAAGTAAACCTACTTACAGTGCATGGAAACATGTGTGTTTTTGTCAGAGCATGTGTTTTTTGTTTAAGCATGTGTGTTCTTTTTCTTCTGTTCAACATGTAAAATAGGCCAAATGTAAGATGACATTTTCTTCTAGTTCTAAATGGTACAAATGTATGTAAGAAAATCCAAGAAAGTTAAACTTAACGCAGACCTGATACTGTATCGTCTATGTATATTTTCCCATCAATACTCAGCGTCAACCTCACTCCTATATCTTTCTTCAAGTAGCTGACGTTAGCACACACTGTAAGGAAAACCAATCAAAGAGTGATAAAGCTATCTGTAAAAATATTACGTCCAAATTAATTTGATATAACGAGGGAATTTTACATGTTCAGATTTTGTTTTCGATTATTGATATTCATTTTGAAATACAAGGTAGTCATGGAGTATATTGTGTACAAACGCGTACTCATTCCTCCTTTAAAAATAATCAAAACGACGACAAGAAATCAGTTCGGGGAGACTACTCTTCACACAAAAGCAGAATCTTCACGACAAAAATACTTCTGATTTATTTGCCGTCTTTAGAGGTATTTTTTATCTTGAAGGAACATCTAAGGTATGAGGATAATGATTAAATGAAAGCTTAGTTTCCTTGCTTGCAATAATGAACGAGATGTAGTCATAGCAATTTTAAGACATAGTTCAAAAACACTGATGATTCGGTTTTCCCAATACATTTTCGGGTTCGACTGTATTCTTGGTGTAGTTTAGTAAATCACGTTGCAAGTTACTAGTGAATTGAAGCATATATATATATATATATGTTCATGTAAGTAGTCTTTAACAATCAAGAAATTACTATTCAACCCACAATTTGAACTTATAAATCAATTAAAATATATTTTCAAACATCGCATGGATGGGCATCACTAGCCGATAACAAGGTCCTCGGCCAATATTACAAATTTCATTGGTCCATACTAAGATATATGATGTCATCCAAAGTCTATAATTGTATAATAGCAATAGATGTTGATATCATTGGGAAGCAATAATTTATTTTAATGACTTACACATGTGATCAAAATGCACATGTATTTTCTTTATATCCGCACGTATCCGCTCACAGCATCCACACATATTTCCACCACAAGAACATCCGCCGTTGTCATCTGTGGATGTATTGGTCACGTGACTTCGTCTTTCGATTGTTTCAAGGTCAAAGGCTGTAAATGAAATTGACAATAAATGTTAAAAAAAGAGATAAAAAAAAAAAAAAAAACAAACCAAGACAAATCTTTAAACACTTGTGGGAAATTAGAGTTATGAAAACAATATTTTTTTTAATTGAAATAAAAAATCTATATCATATTTTGAAGATATTGTAATAAAAATAGTTTTCTTACAAACAAGTGGAAATGTCTGAAAAAGAATTCATGGAATAGTTTTACTGAGCTATGGTTATTCTGCTAAGTGTCTGATAAGGGAGGGTAATTGTTTTATCCATTGTTTTTAAGAGGTTTCAGTCATGTACTCTGGTTTCCTCCTGCATGAGAATCACTCAAGATAACAGACAACGTCAATGAAAGAGATGTTAAAACTTTTGAGGCATACCAGTCATATTGAAAATGTTGCCAGTCCGAATAAAGAATTGAGCAGCAAAACTTCAAATTTTTTTGTCATTTCGAATGCAATTTTGTCGGTCAGATCCTTCGGACTGACACTTTTCAGAACCACTGCAAAGATTAATACTACATGAAGTTGTTTATTTTGCTTTAGAAACTTATTAAAGTGATTTGAATGCAAAATGTGAAATAGTGTATTAGTATAGATTAATTCATAAGATACATGTAAAAATGGACGTGCTAAACAGTGCATTTAACACAGATCGGATACGAATACACAGATTTAATTGAAACTTTGTATGGTAGACTTACTACTATTAATTTCTTCCTTTTTACGTTACAAATATCATGATTTATGTAATGATTTAGTAGGTTAGATGTACTAACCATCATAGATCAAATTCTCACACATATAATATGTGATTGTCGAACTGTAGAAGATTTAGAAAGAGTAAAAAAGAATTTAGAGTAGACCTACCTCGTACTGGAATATTTTGACCTTCAGTTAACCTTAAAGACACACTGAATGCAACCAAAAGACAAGAAAGAAACATAAACTTCAACATCCTCATTATCCTATATCAACTACAGCTAATGAAATAATGTGGTATCTTAACTTCCTTGTGTGGTCACGTTGTAAACAAGTTACGCATATTTAAAAATCCTGCTTTAGGAAATCCGACAATAACTGTATACATAAATATCGGGGTCACAGTAGAATACAAACAGTCCGCAGAAAAGAGCGGGTGTTCATACATTTTAATATGATCATTGGTACAGGTAGATGGATTTCCTACGCAATTTAAGATAATGTGCCACCCTCCACAAAAGATAAAAAAATTCTAAACTTCTCAGTGATAGAGTCGGTACTTGCTATGATATCCCTTCCCATCCTTTAGATATTGCGACTTCCTGCTTTATATAATCATATGAAATTCCGCTCTGCGTTATGTTCTATAATTATGTACTTGCGAATAGCGACTCCTACCTAATGAGACAAGCATTCATAGTTTTTATGCCCCCGGAATCAAAGATTCGGGGGCATATAGTTTTTGGCCTGTCCGTCTGTTTGTCTGTTTATCTGTTTGTCTGTTTGTCCGAAAAACTTTAACATTGGACATAACTTTTGAATGGGAAGTGATAGGGCTTTCATATTTCATATGTGTATTCCTTGTGACAAGACCTTTCCATTGATACCAAAATTTTTGACCTCGTGACCTTGACCTTGACCTTTGACCTACTTTTCAAAAACTTTAACATTGGGCATAACTTTTGAATGGGAAGTGATAGGGCTTTCATATTTCACATGTGTATTCCTTGTGACAAGACCTTTCCATTGATACCAAAATTTTTGACCTCGTGACCTTGACCTTGGCCCTTGACCTACTTTTCAAAAACTTTAACATTGGGCATAACTTTTGAATGGGAAGTGATAGGGCTTTCATATTTCACATGTGTATTCCTTGTGACAAGACCTTTCCATTGATACCAAAATTGTTGACCTCGTGACCTTGACCTTGACCTTTGACCTACTTTTCAAAAACTTTAACATTGGGCATAACTTTTGAATGGTAAGTGATATGGCTTTCATATTTCACATGTGTATTCCTTGTGACAAGACCTTTCTATTGATACCAAAATGTTTGACCTCGTGACCTTGACCTTGACATTTGACCTACTTTTCAAAAACTTTAACATTGGGCATAACTTTTGAATGGTAAGTGATAGGGCTTTCATATTTCATATGTGTATTCCTTGTGACAAGACCTTTCCATTGATACCAAAATTTTTGACCTCGTGACCTTGACCTTTGACCTTTTAACCCAGTGACCTCACATACATGTACTTAACAGAAAATAGTGTTCATACTAACAAAGATGCCACCGGGGGCATTCGTGTTTCACAAACACAGGCTTTATTGCATTTGGCTTTGGCTTCCGAATCTAGTACAAAGGACTTTGTAAAATAATGTTTGGTTTTACTATGTACAGCCATAATAGTAAAACTAAATTACACGTTGCATTAATCATCAATCTTCACATTCGCTATTTTCGGAACCAACGTTACTTTCCATTTGAGACGGTATCTGACGTAGACTGATTATGACGTCATCAAATTCTATGGAAACAGTCCTTAAAATCTGGGAAATGACGGTATAAAATCGACGTTAACATACCATTTTCATGACGTCATAATGGTTTTACGCCAGATACCGTCTGTAAGGGGTAAAAACTCTGTATTCCGCAAAGACTCAATACCAGAGAAGTACTCATTATAGTTCAGGGATCAAAGATCAAGGGGAATATAGCATAACTGTGCAAGTCTCCGTTTACAAGACAATCGCGAGTTCCCGAAAGGAGACAGGACCATGTTCACAGGAGGAGTGGGACCAACATGCTGACTGCATGCAAATGAACGATATGGAATAGATTTAAGATCAAGTTGTAAAACTCCACGTTCAGTGAGAAGTTTTATTTTATACAACAGTTGTGTGTCAATGGAGACCTATGTGTATCCGGACAAGTGGGAGGGTTGCGCGCACGTGATCCGGATAATAGCACCATTTGCTGAAAGCAGATGACCGTCTAAAGTCGGTGCACATTGGTCTACTTCCTTTCATGTGTTGTCATCAATGTTTAATGTTTCTGTACGTCTGTTACGATTGTTTTGTATGATGTCTTAGTGAATATTGTTGTGTTTTTTTTTTGCGATTTGGAGTTTGTGTGTCACTTTCTTGTGGGTTTGTTTCGCTGGGTGAATGCAGGGTGGTCATGCTGGAGATCATTTCCTTTTTGTTTGTTCATATACGGCCACATTTAGTCATCTTAACGTAATTTTACATATACGTGTGTAGATATTTAGTTTTTAGTATCTTTCTATCTTTCTAATGTACCCTTATTCACTTGGAACGTTGCGTGGTCAGATTAAACACTTTGAGCATTTAAACGACTGCATGTATACATGTAACCAAGCATAAGACTATGAAATAATTTAATGCTCATTGTTATTCTAAAGAAACGAAGATTGTGTTCGGCTGAGAGGTTTTGTCGATACCTGTATCAAGAGAAACAGGAAGTAGACTCTTACAACGTTTTTTTGCGAGGTAGCAACGCAATTTTAAAGTTGCAAATAAACTTTGAAGAAAAGAAATAAAATGAGATGATAAATAATCAATGTAGTATTATCGTTTGATCGAGGTATCAACGTCAAATCCTGAAGGAAACTGCATCGTGCACGAAGCATTCGTATCATTCTCGTAGCGAGTGATGCAGATTTCCCTCAATGTTAAACGTCTTCAAATTCAATAGCAGTAAAGGGGTTGGGGCAAAATCTGCCTTTTTTGGCCCCATTCTTGCCATTTTCAAAAATTGTTTTCATAATATTTTTTTATCTTTCAAATAAGAGTAGAGATATTATTTTTTATTGAAACTGAATTGAAAATTGATATAATCAACTAATAGGACTGTTATTTCCCACCAAAATTGCCCATTACTATGGAAATTAGCGGTAAAATGATAACAACCAGATCTTAACATAATAGTTTATGGTATATATAGAGCAAGCGCTTGTAACAAAGTTATACTTTTCATGTACGTTCAGAATATAAAAAAGAAATGTCCCATATGAGCATGAACCTGTTACACGCCTTTGCTGTGTTCCTTGCAAAAATCTGAATTTCTAATGTGAAGACATAGTGTTCAACTTTCAATCATTTTGCCCTAAAAGGCTGGGTTTACGAAAAATCACATAAAATTTGTTATTTTTTGTTCAGAAGAAGCATAATGAATAACGAAATAGAATTTTTGATTGGGGCCAAAAATGGTCACTTATATCCCTACCCCTTTACATTATGGACCAGACATGCACGCTTCGGGTACTTAACCCTGGTCAGTGATCCTCAATCTAAATAATGTAATATGGCCAAAAGGTGTGGAATAAATTATGTCCAAAAACGTACCGAAAGACGTAGCAGAATGAGTGGGATATGATGCTACATGACCCATATTTAGAAATTTCATGAAATTTTGTAACATAAAACCAGAACTAAGGACATACATACAAGGATAAAACCAGAACTAAGGCAAATGTTTTATGTCCATACCTCGATCAACCAAAACATATTACAGTGATTCCTTAAATCTATACAAAATGAGATGTCTCAACGAAGTTTGATACAATAGAATATATTTATCTCTAAGAATGACAAATATGGACACAACCATATCCCTTTCAAGAAACAAAACATGGTTAATCGAAAAATCATCTAACCAAGGGCATACAAAACCAGGATAAAACCAGAACTAAGCAAAGGAACAGAAATAAAAAAATTCTACCATATGAAGAGAAGTGAACTCCCTGCGAAGGAATGAGATCAGGTGCCCAGGAAGAGTGAGCATCTCCTGCTTGCATGCAACACCCGCCATTTCAATTCGGTAGAAAGGTCACAGTCGGTTACTCCCACAAAGGAAGACAAACGTATCGATTTGGTATGTCATGTTTGAGTGGTCAACCATTCGAAGACAAGACAGATGTGACAATTGTTTATTACAGACAATGTAGATATCTGTATGACATCACAGATTGATACATTTTTTAAAACAACGATGGACTATCAATCAACTCACGCTACATAGAGAATAAGTGTCTTCATTTCTGCTTTGTTACGGGTATACACAGCAAATGCATTTATCGTACATTTAATGTGCGTTGGGGTGTTTTTGGTATTTTGGCAGTGGATGCTGCAACCGAGTCTTGTTGGGAATCTCCTCCTTTCATGTATGTAACGAGCAGAACAAATAATGATTCAGAGTTTAGTCAATGATCAATCACGCCTCAATCCGTCGTCACATATATACAATTCTTATTTTTGGCCGGATTGCAAAGCAATTCCGGTCTATAGATTGACGATGTCTATCCGTCTGTCCGTCCGTCCGTCCGTCCGTCTGCCGTCAACATTTTGGTTAAAGTTTCTGGTTGAGGTAAAATCTGAGGAACTATATGCAGTAGAAACTTTATATTATACATGAAGCTTGCCCATGACAAGACCTTTCAATTTATGCCGTAACATTTGACCTAGTGACCTTTACCTTGGAATTTGACCTAGTTACAGATTTTGGTTAAAGTTTCTGGTTGAGGCAAAATCTAAGTAACTATATGCAGTAGAAACTTTATATTATACATGAAGCTTGCCCATGACAAGACCTTTCAATTTATGCCGTAACATTTGACCTAGTGACCTTTACCTTGGAATTTGACCTACTCAAAGATTTTGGTTAAAGTTCCTGGTTAAAGCAAAATCTATGGTACTGTATGCAGTAGAAACTGTATATTATTAATGAAGCTCGCCCATGACAAGACCTTTCAATTTATGCCGTAACATTTGACCTAGTGACCTTGACCTTGGACTTTGACCTAGTTAAGGATTTTGGTTAAAGTTCCTGGTTTAAGCAAAATCTATGGAACTGTATGCAGTAGAAACTTTATTTTATACATGTAGGTTGCCTTTGACACAACCTTTCAATTTATGCTGTATTATTTGACATATTGACCTTGGCCCAGTTAGTGACAAAAACTTACTTTGCAATCCGGCCATACCGTCTTTAGCGGTGTTTTATTATTTATTCAAAAGAAAAAATAAACATTCTATAAAATGAAAATCATGGTACATGAGAACGGCATTGCAGGATTTAAACAGTTCAGACAAAAAAGATAAAATAACAATGAGATAAAAAGCAACCCATTTTAATAATTTAGTTCAAACCAATATGAGTATGATTGATGATTTATGAATTAAAAGCAGAAGAAAAGCACACGACTTTAATAGTTCGAAGATTAAAACTACGTTTTCCTTCATGATCAAATCTGAAATACATATAATTATAATTGGGTAAAGAGCAAATACAAAACCAGCAACCAGAATTTAAAAAATCACAATTAAAGGGCTTATAAAAGCTACTTTGTAAATAAACACACAAAAGTATCCAAAACAAATCAAATATAAAAGCGAGATTAAAAAAGGCAAATATTTCAATAAGCGATGATTACATGTATAAAACACTACAAAAATAACCAAAACAACTCTTATCTAAAGGGGAGATATAAAATGTGCAAATACTTCAATAATGACTACATGTTAAAAACACTACAAAATAACCACAACAAAAATATTTATCAAGGGGATATCTAAAAATGTGCAAATACTTCTATACGCGATGACTATATGTATAAAACACCACAAAAATAACCAAAACAAATCAAATATAAAAGGCAAATAAGCGATGATTACATGTACAAAACACAATGCAAATTTAGGTGTATGTACATATATTCGTATAACATTTCAATAAGAAGACATATATCCAATAGGAAGTTTTACATGTTTTTAATTTCAGATAACAGGCAAGATTAAAGAAGACAAAGTCCAGAGTTGTTTCCATGTAAAGAGTCCTATATCCTAAGATACTTCTATGTTAAATTAAAGGCTGATCGGTTTGATTGTTTTTATTCTTCATCGAATTCATTTATTTCTGTGCTGTTGCAATTTTCATCCCATCAAAAGCAATTCCAAGAAAGTCACTTTAAGTCATCCCTCAGTTGAATTGTCAATTTCGATAAGACATTCGGAATAACGTACAGAAATACATGTCAGACACGTGTATGACAAATATGGATAATGACCATATCCCTGTATACAGCACAAAATCGATAATTCAGAAAATCAGAAGTCGAAGGCATACAAAATCAAGATAAAATATCTTTGATAATGCGGGAGGGTTCCAACTCTATATCTTCTTGAAGAAAATTTCAAACCAATTTTCATGTACCAGACGCATGTTTCGAATAACAAATTCTCATCAGTTTCTCCAGCCAAAGTACTTTTCATAAGAAGCCTTAATTAATTTCACTAGCGCCCTCTTGCGTCATTTTCAGAATTTAAATTTCTGCATTTACTTTACAGAGAATGCGCAGCTTCAAAATTCCTGTCGGGTCGATTCAGTAGCATATCTAAATAAAATCTATGTTAAACGTCTTTAAATTCAATAGCATCATTTAAAACCTGATAAATTTACAGCATGGACCAGACATGCTTCGCTGTTTCGCTGAGTGAGTGCAGGGTGGACATACTGGAGACCATTCCCTATCCTTGGAATCCCTGCAGAAATCGGCGGGGTTCCTAGCTGGAATTTCAATGACACTAAAGATGACGGAGCAACATGTTCAAAATTGCATTGGAGGGATTAACTAACATATGAAATTAGAAATTCAGACACAACATTTCAAACTTTACACAAATGAGTAAAAATGAATGAATGGATAAAATGAATTGATTGAAACGAATACTAATCAAACCAGTTTTCATAGTGAAATTATAAGTTTCTCGTTATTTCAAAAAAAAAAAAAAAAAAAGAAAAGATTGTTTATGTTCATTAAAGTATAGGCTTAGCTTTTTAGACCAAGTCTTTGAAACACGTCTAGATTTTCTTTTTTCGAGAAACGAATCCTACAATATCAAAGCTTTCGTCTTCATAATAAAATTAGTTGTATAAAAGTTTCTAATTATACCCAGCAATGGTATTGTGGTGTCCATTGTTTGCCTTGGTTTCCTTGACCAGACCAAGTCTATGAATGAACTCTACTTTTTCTTCGTTTGTCATCTCAGAATAATTTTGCCTGTTACGAGGTGCGGTTGCTACATGTACATGTGGTCTGGAAGGAAGCTCCATCTTTTTTCCAATCCGATTATCCTTGATCTTACGTTCTTGTAACGGTATTTTAAAACATCCGAATTTCACGTCTAAAGCTTTAATCGTTAGTACACTGATTTCCAATTTGATACATCCGGATAAAGACGATTTTGTGTAGTCCATGTTGTACAAATCGATGCATACGCTTCCATATTTCTCTAAGCCTGGAATCCCTGCACAAATTGGCGGTGGGTTCCTAGCTGGAAAATAAAAAAGTACCTTCATTGTATGAATGTTATTTCCTCTATGCTTGATTTTCAATTTTTATGAAAGTTTCATGAGGTTTTATGCTTTATGAAGTTTTATGTTTATACAACATTTGTGTGTCTGTGGATACCTCTGTGTATCAGGATAAGTGTTAGGGTTGTGCGCACGTAATCCGGATAACCATACCAATGGCTAATAGCAGATGCCCGTCCTAAGTCGGCACCGGGTGCACATTGGTCTCCTTCCTTTTATGTGTTGTCATCAATATTTGATGTTTCTGTACGTCTGTTACGATTGTTTTGTATGATGTTCTAGTGAATATTGTTGTATCGTTTAACGATTTGTAGTTTTGTATGATGTCATTTATGTGTCACTTTCTTGTGGGTTTGTTTCATTGTGGACATACTGGAGATTATTTCCTTTCCTTGGAATCCCTGCACAAATCGGCGCGGGTTCCTAGCTGGAATTTCAATGACACTAAAGATGACAGAGCAACAATTTGGGTTTAATAGCTGATTTTCCAATAGATGCATTCGGCGGACAGACACCAGACATCACAAAATTTGGCGATATTTTCATTGTGACGTCAAAATAGAATACATGACAACGGACAAGTCAGTGCGATCAAATATGACGTCACAATTAACACCTTTTCCAAATGACATGATGTCTGGTGTCTGTGCATATAAAATCAAGGTTTTTAAAAAACGGTCATAGATATTTCCTGGAAAATGGACTATTGAGTGGGAAACATACTTCTTCAAGCCGAATATTTGTTGTTAGGTATTTTACCATGTTTACAGAGCTGGAATGTTATTTTCCTCAGAATCTTTATCCTCATAGTCTTCGCGCCTCCCCTACCATATTTATGAAATACTCATAAACAAATGATTACAGACCTGATAGCTCCTCGTCAATGAATACATTCCCATCTATACTCAGTGTCAATCTCACGTTTAAATCTTCCTCGGAGTAACTTACGTTGGCACAGACTGAAACAAGAAGCGCTTAGAAATGACTCTTACATTTTCGGATGATGCTACTACGAAAAATCAAATTAATCGATGACCAAAAAATCCACCAATAAGATTCTTCATTTGTTGAATATATTATTTGAATTTAATTGATACGGAAATGAAAAACAAGAAGGGAGGCTTTCTATCAATAAAAAACTCCGAATATTTCGTTAAACAGTTACATGTAATATTATAGGTGATTTTATAGATAAAGAGATAATTCGCCGTAGATTGAATTTTGAAACCAGAAACTAATTTAGCATCTATAAAAGCACGTTCATAATGACTTAATTGCGCACTAAATTTAGTCTTGGATTCAAATGAAAAAATGTAAATAGTTTTTAAATAAGAAAATATGTTACTCTAAATCAGAAATAAATTAAAACGAAATGAAAAGTTCAAAGGGATTTTTCGAATTCCACCTCTAATATTAGATAATACTTGTTATAATATTTTGATTTTGCAACTAATAAGCCCAATTATTTATTGAGATGACTTACACACGTGATCGAATTTTACAAATGGTATATCGAATTTTATCTGCTGACAGCATCCACACATCTCTCCACCACAAGTACATCCACCATTGTCCTCTGTGGATACATTGGTCACGTGACTTCCTCCAATGTCATTGCCAAATGCTGATACAAATTGAGATTGATAAAGTATGAAAAACCATGTCAACTTTATATTTGAGGATCACTGACGAGGGTTAAGTACCCGAAACGTGCATGACTGGTCCATGCTGTCAATTTATCTGTTGTTAAATGTTGAAGACGTTTAACATTTGTATAACCTGTTTCATAGATTATATGTAATCAAATGAGAAACAGAACAAAATTAATATTAAATTAAGAAACGAATGCATGGACTTCATATGGCGGAATTTTAGGACAATTTTTTCCCTCTCCACTGCAAAGAGAATGAAATGGTTTATTAAATAATTTACCAGATTGAAAGTGAAAAGATAAAATAAAAAAGGTAAAATATCTTAATCCTTAAATGATCAATAACCAATGACTCGAATCATACATGAATCTTATCATTGAATTGTACATAGCAACAGAAGAAAACGAAAGTAGACTTACCTCGTATTTGTAGTTTTTTAGCTTCGGCATGCCAAAAAGACACACCCAATATTACTATAAAGTAAGATAGAAAAATGAACTTCATTTTCATTTGATCCCGTGTATACTATGATGAATTATATATTATCTTCTATATACATAGTAATTCCTTCTGTCGTCTTGTTTAAATTCTTGCTTCGCAGCGTTGTCAATTGATTGAATCTTGCGGTTGCAGTAGAATGCACTTAGTCTGAGGAGAAAAAGGGGATAATATTCACTTACTAGTACATTTGATATTAAAAATTTGCACAACCGTACAATTTCCTGTGATGATACACTTTCGTTTGAAAACATTCTTTTGTAAGAACGCATTAACTTTATTAAATTGTGCCGAAACAGCTGGTGTGACCTACAGCCGGAACCCTTGGTGCCTTGGCGTATCTTTTTAAGTGCAGAGCGGTGATTTCAGAAAACAGGAATGAACTGGTTATTTATCTATATATAGAACGAATGCATGTACGATGAATGCACTTTCTGAGTGTTGCAAACCAGTAACAAATCACAAATAAAGAACCTCATTATATAAGTACAAGTAATGACAAATATGGTTAATGCCAATATCCCTATATACAGCACAAAATCGATAATTCAGAAAATCATAAACCGAAGGCATACAGAATCAGGATAAAACAAGAACCAAAGCAGACAAACAAAAACCTCCACCACATGAAAAGAAGCGAGAAAAAAAAAACCCACTCACATTGACAAATTGAGAATATCCCAGAGCAGTACACTACACATACTTATAAAATCCTCTTAGTGGCACATGTGTGTTCTTCAGCAGAGTATAGGGGCGTAGCCAGGGTGCGTTTGCACGCAACGCGCTCGCATATTTTTCAACAAAAAAAAGAAGAGGGGAGAGAGAGAGAGCGAAGACCCTGGAGGTGCCCAAGGAAAGGGGACATAGATGACTTTTAGTTGTACATGTGCATTGTTGAAACCAGGAGGAAGGGGTAGCCAGGCGTGCGTTTTCACGAAAAAAAAAATGAAAAGAAGAGGGAAAATAGAGCGAAGAGTTTGGAAGTGCCCAAAGAAATAGGGGGAGGCACAAATGACATACTTTTTAAAGCAGACTGCTGTATAAGTAGTGAATAATAATATAACACTAGTGTAAAGATCCAAAGACACTCCGAAAACCACCAACTTGAATAGATTTTCATAATTTTCTCAGGTGTAGATATTTGAGTTGACTTACAACAATCGCAACCAAAGTGCGAGCTTTCGATTTGGAAAGATGCACGGCTGTCGCGTCCAAAGCATGTAAATGTACGAAGACTTACATGAATGGAAAAAACAAAAAATGGAAATGTTCTTTCTTTTATTTACTGTTTATTGAATAGTGACACTCAGTCTTGCGCATGATCAATTCTAAATTCGATTCAAATACATTTCAGGCCACCATATTGCTTTATTCTTTTCATTTTTTCTCGGAGGATACCCAAACCATAATGAAGGGGTACCCCCTTCCATATTCTCCCCCACTCGTTATCGAAAGGCAGGCCCATAAAAAGGTTTTTGCCCCCCGCATTTGAGGTTCTTGGTCAATATCGACTTTAGGCGTCCACAACGAAAACCCCCTAGCGACGCCCCTCATCCCAAAAAACAACACACACAAAAGTCAGTAAAATTGATGGATGCTTCTCAAACACAAGAATGTTGATACCGGAAATTCTACTTTCTGAATAGTTGTTACAATTCAGCAAAGATAAAGATTAGCATATGATCTTTCAACTTTAAATAATTTATCGTAGGAGGTTAACATTTTGAGTTTGTTCGTCGTTGAGTAAATTCATTTTGGTTACTCCACTTACAACGAATTTCATGTTTGAAATAGACATCAATGAGTTCAGATTTATGTATTTGGAATTTTACTGATTTTCTGCCACGAAATATCACAGAGGTCTAAGTTTAATTTTTTCTATCTATGGCAAGCTATGCATAAGTCATTCTTTAATATTAAGTATTGCACCACGTTAGACATATAACTGTCTTGCTCTGATACCATTTATAAAGTCTGATAGGGATAATAAAGTTTTTTGTTTTTATTTTTCCTTCCATAAAGACAATGATTTGTTTAATTTGACTCTAAATTCCGATTGGTTGCCTCCAGGAAAGAAAAAGCAATGTAAAATTTCGATAGTTTTTGAATTGTTCAATATTTCATAAACATTCTCGGCAATGAAGGATCATAGGAATTTCTTTTCAATGACTGACTTGTGTAAAAGAAATACGATTCCCTTTTTGCAACAAATTTTACATCGTTATTTTTGTTATGATTTATTCAAGAATCCAAAATAATTTCGAAAAATTAAGATGTCTGATATTTTCTTAAAAATCATTTTTTCAAACATCTGGTCGCTTGAAAGAAAACAACATTTCACAAAATGGATATCACAATAATCTGGAGCAATCTTCAATCAAACATAACAGATACTGTAAATCTTCTTTTATTCACAAGCGTTTTATTTTCGCAAGGGTATTCGATTCGCGAATATACAACGCCGCGAATATGTTCTAACACGTGGAGTACTTTACGTATATACGATGTTGAAAATAAAACGCTGCGAACCAGTTACTTCAATCGTGTTCGCCAACTTAAGAAGCCACAAATTTGACGGTTTATAGATTACCTTTTAAACACAAAATTGTTGATTTTTTCATAGCATCTGGTCTCACTGGCATAGCATCTGGTCTCACTGGCAAAATTGTTGATCTTTTTATAGCATCTGGTCTCTCTGGCATCTGGTCTCACTCCAATATCGGGAGTTCGCTTTTTTTCATATGGTGGAGGTTTTTGTTTGTTTGCTTTGGTTACTGTTTTACCCTGATTTTGTATGCCTTCGGTTTCTAATTTTTTGAATTATCGATTTTGTGCTGTATACAGGAATATGGTCATTATCCATATTTGTTAATCTGTCACTGCTGGTGGACAAATTGTCCCCGAGGGCACTTATCGGGCAATCTTTTGCTTAAATGGATAGTACGTAGGAGACCTACAAAGTGGCTAGGGCGTCACCAACTATATAAAGGCCCCAACAAGGTAATTTAGGTGTCCCTAGAATTAATTTACATGACAATAGAGATGAAACATGTTTAATAAGTAGCAACTATGAGCTTTGGTATAAACATGCAGATCGGTATATTAAAATCAAGCCCTGTAAGATTGAAGTCGTCGATATACTAAAAGAGCACCAATTCTCACTAAGCGATTGTTCAATTTCTAAGTGCGCACGAAGAACTGCAAAACTTGTTACATCCTCATAACAAACACTTCATTCTCAAGTAATCTCACAAAACAAACATTTAACAGGCACAGTTTTGAAAACCTACACTGTAAGACATCTAATGTTGTCTACGGAATAGAGTGCTTACTTTGTGGATTGCTTTATGTGGGTGAAACCAATGGTCAGCTCCGAACCAGAATGTCATGACGTCGGTCCAAATAAATAATAAAGGAAGTCAACTTCTTTATCGACATTTTGACCATGCCGATCATTCTGTTTTATCTGTGAGAGTCAGAATCCTTGAGAAAATATATCACCCCACAAACAATTCCAATTTGAGCACACCTTTCTGTCGCAACGGAGAAGAGTTCTGGATAAATTATCTTAACACTGTAGCACCCTATGGGTGCAACGATAATATCAGCAGCATAGGAAACTTCCCGGTTGTCTATCGGTAAATGTGACTAGCTTATTCAACAGACCACAAAGAAGACCTCGAAGTCATGGCATTCGTAAATATAATAGGCCTGAGATACATAGTTTCTCCTTCGATGACTTGGTTCGATTTTTGAATGAGCCTCTAGGCCTGCATTATCTTCGTACCAAATTATAGTCTGTTCCTTTACGGAAGTTACACGATATCTACGAATGTACGAAGGACCTCACATTAACCGATACACGTTCCCCAGAATACAGACTACAAGGAGTCATCTTGGACATTTCTACCTTTCGTTTATTTTAAGCAATTAGATCAGATAAATCAGAGGAGAAAACTTTCATTACAGTAAGATTTGCAAACAAAGGTATTGATACATTGAATCTTGGTCAAATTTTGAATCACAAAACTGTCACGGAAAAAAAATCCCACCATATTTCAAAAGAAAAGAAACTCCTTGTATTTCCTATAGCTACACACCAACAGTTTCATCTAAAATTGACAATTACAGACGATTCCTGCAGTGTATTGATTTAAGTAATCCCTCACTACATCCACTTCCTTGCGAATGTTCTTCATCAGATTTCAACTACTCTCCTTGTAGACACGTTATCACAGGTGACCTTAGTAAAGTGAAGAACGACAAGTTCAGAGAAATGTTAAAAAAGGGTCCCAAATACAGAGAAAGTATGTCTTTTACATGGAACCAAAATTTCTAAATTATCATGGACACTTGTGGGGAATATGCAAGACGTTGGGCAAAGAAAGAGGATGTACAGCTCGACACCCTTTCCGAATGGATAAAATCCATCAGAGGGTTAATTTTATCTAGAATCTAAAAATAAAAATCAACTGAGAACACCAGATTCGAGTTTATATTTAAAGACCCTGATGTTATCAGAGAGCTTAACTACCTTTAAGAACATTATGTCATCACACCAGCGGACAAAACCTCAAATTATTACACATTTACTTGCAACAAGTACTATTTCGACAGTCTAGTTGGAGAGTTGAGTTGAAATTCGACACCTGGAAATCCCACTTACACCCCAAAAAAAAAAAAACATTTCTGCCTCTGAAATAAGAGATTATCACAAATCAGCTCTTGCTTCCTTTGGCATCGAGACAAACAATTAAGATTTAGATTTACCATACTGATACTGCATACCTAAGATGCATAAGAATCCGTACAAATAACGTTTCATCGCTGGTTCATCAAAATGTTCTACCAAATCTGTATCGATCTTACTCACCAAAGTTTTATCTGAAATCAAATCTGGGCTTAAAAAATATTGCTCGACAGTATATTCTCGCAGTGGTTTCAACCAGACGTGATTTTTAAAGAATTCGAAGGTACCTTTAGAACATCTAAAACCCACTTATTTTAGTAGAGTACATTCGATCAAAGCCTTTGATTTTTCGACACTTTACACTACAATCCCACATTCTAAATTGAAAGAAAGACTCGCAAAAATTATAGGTAATGCGTTTACAAAAAAGTACGGCAATCACAAATACAAATTTATTGTTGTTAACTATGACAAAACCTACTTTGTAAAAGAAAAGTCCGATTCTGAAAATAAGTACACTGAAACAGATATTATTCAGATGTTAAACTTTCTGATCGACAACATTTTTGTGGTGTTTGGAAGTAAGGTGTTCCAGCAAATTGTCGGAATTCCAATGGGGACCAATCGTGCCCCACTCCTTGCCGTCATTTTCCTGTACTTGTACGTAGCTGAATTCATTCAATCTTTGGTCTTTGAAGGGAAAAGATACTTAGCTTCTGACTTCAACTTCACTTACAGATAAAAGACGATGTGTTGTCCATCAATAATCCAAAATTGGCGGATTACCTCAGCAGTATCTATCCTTCGGAGCTTGAAGTCAAAGAAACTACAGAGACAAATAATTCAACATCCTATTTGGACGTAATGTTGTCCTACGACACTGATGGTCACATGAGCACCTCACTCTATGACAAACGTGACGACTTCAATTTCCTTTTCTGAGTAGCAACATCCCTTCATCGCCTGCTTATGGCGTGTTCCTATCTCAGTTGATATTCTATGCCAGAGCAAATACCAAATATACGGATTTTGTTCTGAGAGTTGGCGTCTGTCAGATAGGCTTCTCAGTCAGGGATATGTTTGTGATCGACTAACATCGTCACGGAGGAAGTTCTACGGTCGAAATGGGGAATTCATCATACACTATGATATCCCACTCTCCTGAATGGTGGATAATACCCTGTCAGAGCCATTTGAACCATCCAACAAACTCTATGTCTTCCGAAATGGAAGTAACCGAATGTGACAGTTCTACCGAATTGAAGCGGCGGGTGTTGCATGCAAGCATGCAAGCAGGAGATGCTTACTCTTCCTGGGCACCTGGTCTCACTCCCATATCGGGAGTTCGCTTCTTTTTATGTTGTGGAGGTTTTTGTCTGTTTACTTTGGTTCCTGTTTTATCCTGATTTCGTATGCCTTCGGTTTTTGATTTTCTGAATTATCGATTTTGTGTTGCATACAGGGATGTGTTCATTATCCATATTTGTCATTCACCAGAACAAAATGCATATTAGCATAATATCGAAGGAAAATGCATGTGGTGTAAAACTTTTTTGAGTAGTATAGATGTACACAGTTGAGTCATCCGTAATAACTCCGTACATTCATATATACCGCGTGGGATCGAAACGTATTGTGTTGTGATTCCTGAGACAGTTTTTGGTATTTTTTCATTTTCTAAATTAAACTTTACAAAACTTATGGGCCGTTGCAGTGGGGCAGTGTCTAATGAATCAATCCGTATCTTCTATGTATATGTAAAGTTCATAGTTTTGCAAACACTTCAATAGTTTGTCGACGACAGAAACGCTCTTGACATAGCAGAACTCTTGACGTGTTTGCAAACACTATAGACTTTTCAGATATATAAGCGATATGGACTTTCTTATTGGGCATTGCCCTACTGCAACGTCTCATCAGTTTTGTGCGGTATCACTTTATTGATGCGAAAACAATCAAAAACCTCCTTAAGGAGAGATTCAACACATAGATGGCGGCGGCATTATTTGTTTTCTCACTCCCTATGAAATATCTAGTCCTTACTTCCTTAAAACATTTGATACAGTTATTGATATACAAATTTGAGTATCCTGATGAAGTTTGAATAATTTCCGACGTAATTTGAAGAAATTACAGCGATTATCAAAATTGTGGATTTTGGGAGTTTTATCCATGAGCCAACCACGACGTCATTTCGACGTTATCGGGGGGTAATGGCGTCACAAACGATCGAATTCAAAATGCAATTAAAACATAAATACAAAACGTATCGCATTGAAACTTTACATGTATAAAATACAAAATTCAATTTTCATCTTAGTGTATTCGTTGACAAATTTACATGACAAAGAAGTGGATGACACTTCATTGAAAATGGACGAATTTGGTAGAGAAAAATTGGAAAATAAAAAGCATTGTAAAATTTTTATCCCAAAACTATTTTTTTTTCATTTATTCATGAAATCATCTCAGGACATTTTTGATTATTCTTTTAGTTTTTAATAAGGATTGATTTACAGGATTCTTAATAATCAACTATCAACTAAAGTCAATTGGCTCGAAATTGCAATTTTTTGAGCGACTGTGTCATCTTTTATTCTAGTATCCTGCCTTTGTTTATATCACAATTCAGCTAATCTTTTCCTTATGTAAGAGCAATACATTTATGAATATTTTGGAAGTAAAATCAAAATTAATTTTTAATAGCTTTGAGAGAACCGGAATGGCACTTTTAATATCATGACGTCATCAAAAAATTCACGGATATGTTGAAAAATGCAGTCTCTTAGAAATTTTTACTGTGGATAGAATCAAATGTAAGTTTGTATGATGAAGGACAGATAAGAAATAAATAATTTCAGAAATTTTGAAAAAAATTTAATTTGGGGTCAAAGTGTTCAATACCTCCTTAAGGAATCACAAAATCATACGTTTCGTTCCAACGCGGTGATATTGCATTGGGGAGTTTTCTTGTCCTAGTTTCGATATATGACAATAGTAAGAAAGACTTTATTTCTGATTTTGCTAATGCAAATGTTTAATAATTTGTGCAACATACAGGTAATACAAACGACAACTTTCACTTACAGACTCAAACATGCCAATTAATAGCAATTCTATGTAAGGACCAATTTCAATAGCAAGTGGAAATAGCATGTCTCCAATTTTGGAGATTTTTGGTATGGAAGGTGTATATGATGTACTGAGACAAAAATAAACTTCCTTTTTACAAATTAAATTTAAATTTTAAGTTTCCGTTGCCATGGAAACCATGTTTGAAATTTTACGCATCAGTAGAATACTTGTAACATGACATTTTTACAAGGCTCGTTTCCATGGTAACAGCTATGATAGTCAACTGAAAGTTCCTTAATTTTTCTCTTTATATCTTTCATTGTATAAATACTACACAAGAAGTATGCTTCCGCCCGCTATTCTTTTTGTCAGTATGCTCAAAATGTAGGCAAAAACCTGTTTTGAATAGGACCTTTTTAAGACCGAAAAAGCTCCTAATTTAACATGATTTTGCTCAACTTAAATGGCATATAATCTGAAATGTCAGGCTAACTTGATTTCTACTGCCAATTATCTTTAAGTTTAATCCTCGATCTTTATGAAAATGTTAAAATTTGATTGGGACCTCTTCACAATTTTATTCAAAAGGGTATGAAAAATTGGTTACCATTGTGACATTCTGTTCAGTGTTATTACACATAGAGTAATTTACATGTACTGGTAAATTTTCAGCTGTCCGTTATATGTCTTTAAGTATTTTTTATCAGTGCATATAAAAGAGCATTATTAATTAAAAAATCACCTTAAAAGTTTTCAAGGTCACAGGACCCAATGTCAAGGTCATCTTGAATGCAATTCGCAAAATTTGGCAAACTTCTGTTATTTTTCAAAAATATGAGAGGCAGTTACTCATATATCATGTGGTATTGAGTAAAACAAACACATACATAATGATTTTGGATATATCCCTTATTTATTGACCAAAGATGCAAAAATCTCAAAATCAATGCGGCCTTGATTTGTAGCTAATGTTTCGTGCATAAATATTAAAAATGTGAGATTATCATGATTTTTGTCTGGGGCTTATTTTTAAGGAAAAATGTTCTGAACTAAATATTGTAATTTTTTCCACCTAACGGTTATAATTTTGGAAAGAAATATTTTTGATACAAATACATGACAGTCAAGCCTAAAATAAGTAACAATAAATAACAACAAAAATGCAAATTTTATTGAAATTGGAACTTATATTTTGAATTGACCTTGAACTTAGAGTCAATGACCTTGACAAATTTTTGAAGTGCTCAAATAAAGAAAAATTTCTTCTGTTGTTCCTACATAAAGCTGATGCAATATAAGTTATTTAAACCATGATAAAAATCAATTTGAAAAGATATAGTCATCATGTGTTAAATGAAAAGTTGCCATGGCAACCATTTTTGACCTCAAATTGTAGGAAAACAAAACAAGGTCCCACTTATTTTTTTCAGTGATTATATTTGTCACATGAAATCTATTTTGTTCTGACAACAGTGATGGTATTATCAGCCTGACATTTTGTGTTATTTTTGCTTAAAAATGGTAAAAATTGAACAAAAATAGGCCTTAATTGTGACCTTATTTATGGCATTTTTTGACTGATTTTGATTTGATAGGATTCACCTAATTGAAAGAAATTTCAACAAATTGTTAATTTTTCCTGAAAATAAAGGTTTTAAAGATTATACGTTGTAAATACCAATAAACTCTTACGATGGTTTCCATGGCAACATATAACCAAAGATTACATATTTGACCATTGTTTTAGTGCTATAAATAGACAGACCTCGTTTCCATGGCAACCGGAATATTTATTTTCAAAAAAGTGCTATTTTTGTATTCAGGACATTATACATACCATTTATAGAGAAAATCATAAAAATCCATGACATGCTCTTTCCAAAATATTTTGGTCCTTACAGAGAATTGATTTTTTAAAATACCCAAAATGTGTTTATATCGTATTTGAAAAAAATTACATTATTCAAAATAATGTTTAAGAATATCCCATCTTTTCTTAGAATAATATTTCAACAAAACTTTATAGACATCATCATCTAGTGATCTATTTCTGACTTTTTGTGTAAAGATAATTTGTTTTGCAAGCATTAAGGTATTCAATATGTCATGAGAGGTGATTGGGGCACCCATTTATGAAATCCTGAGACCTAAAACCACAGCATAGCTATAATGTAAAACTTGATTGGTTTTATTTCACCAATTTAAGAAAGAATCGGATACTTTAAGAGTTACGGATCCTTACGGTTAACATTGAATTCTACGGGAAAAGGCCAATTTTCCCTAAAATTTTCAACAGAACGATGGGACATCTTATAACGATTGGTTAAAAATTTCTAAAAAAAAATAAATAAAAAAGGTTTCATCAAATTTCCAAGATAACTCAAAAGTTTACCAATTTGTTTTTCTGCAATTAATTTATTCATTTATTTTTCAACAAGGGGAGATAACTCCTTAAATGACCCTTTTCAAAATATTTCTTATTTCGATATCTGTTAGGCTAGTAAAAAAGTTGTTAAAATATCATATGACACAGAGAGATAATCAATGATGAATAAACTTAATTTCAATGTTTTTGGCATAGACCCCTTCATTAGCCATTGAACAACTTAAAATCAGATTCGTGTAGCGCCACATTTATTTCAATTTTATTTTCTTTTACAATGTACTCAGAGTAGATTTTCATAAAAATATGCTTCAGTGATGCAATAATACGTAAGTGTTCCAGCTCTATACCTTCTAAAAAAATTCAAACCAATTTTCATGCACCAGACACGTTTTTCGGATATAAAACCCCCATCAGTGATGATTTCAGCCAAAGTGATTTTCAGGAGCCGCCAAAATTCATTTCAGAAACGCCCTCTGGTTAATATATGTTTTTGAAATTAAGTTTGTGCAATTTGCAGAATGTGCGCGGCTGCAAATGTCCTGTAGAGCCGCTTCAGTATCATATCCAAATAAAATTTATGTTCAAAATAGCATTGGAGGAATGGTGCTTAGATGTTAAACTCCTTTGATTTCCATGATGTTTTTGGATGAAATTACAAGTTTCCGAAATAACAATATAGTATTCATGATGTCAAATTGATAAAGGGCCAAAACAAGGTTCTTTCAGGCGATGTTAGACATTCATGTATTGATTAAAATTTTCCTGAAAGTCCTCATCCTGCATGGATGTTTACTTTTAGACACGGTCTCGGTGTATACCATATCCTTGTGGATGCTATATTGCTATATCTTGCCATATCTACAAATGTATCTCATAAAAGAAAACTAATTGTATAACGTATAATGTTTTCTTATACCTATCAAGACCATATGAACATATACGATACAAAAATATTTCTTACTTCAGAAGCATATTTACATACAATAATGGTGGACATAATCATTCATTTATGACACTATATTGCCAAATATACTCTCATACATAGGGAAATATACTTTGTTCATACATTTACATGTCAACAACATATGTCACATTGATAATGTAAACGTCTTCATATTGAATAGCATCATTTAAGAACATTTAAGTTACGAAATATTATAAATGAAAATATTTACTATAAAAGTCTTCACATCAAAGCTCTGGTCGTATTTTAATACAGTTACCGTTTTGATGAACACATACAAGATGACAGTCAATCTTTACGCTCCGAGTAAAGGAGATGTTAAGATAGCATAAAGCTTAAAAACTGCTAAAAAAACTTAGACACTAGTAATTTATATGCTGTCATTGCCATCTGAAGTTGCGCTAATCAAAACTTTGTATTTCTATATTTCAACCTCACAGAGGAAGAATGCATTGTGTATCTCATTTTCATCTCTGCTGTGCAATTTGTAATGATTTACATCCAGAGCGAGGTACAGACCTGGACCAGGCTGTTGATTGCCCCAGTTCATGTAGGTTAACTCAGTCAAGTCGTCATATACGAAAGGTCCGTTTGCTACAAGCCGTCTGCCTTGTACAAGTACATAGACCATATAAGGAAATGGTCCGAAATCCTCTGTTGTAAGACATGAAAATAATCAGCAGATAGTAATACTCTTAGATGTTATCAGTATGTCAGGGATAAGAAACACTCGTAATAAAATTGTAATCACTTGAAATATCTTGTAAAGTCATTTTGCTTATGCAATATAGAGAAAAATATTTCAGACGGGAGTAATCAAGTTCTAATTATATAAAATTGCGTACACATAAACATCTTGTAGCATTTAGTATTTAATATATATCAATTATACTGTTTGTAATAAAGTTTGTGTTAACAATAAGCGAAAATGTTTTGTGTGACATAGGAAAGAATCTACTTTAATACTAAGGTTGTACGTACCTAAATAATCCTTGATGGCAATGTGCTTTTTGGCTGTATCAATCCTAGCAAGCGATCCACCGTGCTCTGCGCATTTCACTAAGGTCTCGTTGTAAGTAGTGTAATTAGAGTTGGGTAGATTTAAATTAAGGCAGCTGTAGGTTGATTGCCGAAATGTATACGATGGAGGACAGGTAGCTTGAAAGATAGTAATATAGATGGTGAAATTGAAACTGTTTCATTTGGATAAAAAAACTCACAAGCCCCGCCGCAGAGAGACGCCTTGCAAAATGTATGCTTGAACAAAACACTTTCTACCTTTTTTTGCTGCTGCTACTGATGAAATTTTTGATGATGGTGATGATGATGATGATAATGATGATGATGGCGACGACGACGACGACGACGATGATGATGATGATGATGATAATGATGATGATTTATAATTACCTTCTAATGTAAAGTACTCCCATCCTGCAGAGTAATTCAAATTGACGAAAGCGCCCCTCGTATATATGTAACACATCCATTCAAATACGTGGAAGTAAAAGAAAGTACAGCGGTTCGACAAACATTGGCTTGCACATTCTCTCCTAGTCACACCCATTAACATGAATAGAGGAGCTTCGTCCACCATGTCATTGTACAGGATATTTTGTGTAAACAACACTTGACGGTGATACTTTGGTGTAGCTGTTGGTATAAAAAATATCACCATTATAATGATCCTGGAAAAAAGACTATTCATCCCTACTTTCTAATTACCGTCTACGTTTGATTAAAGTCGAGGTTTTTTTCCCTTTTCAACATACGTATGAAATAAAAATTTGAATAAAGATATTAGGCCATGCTAATTCAATATTTTGTTTTACGTCCCGAACTTTTTTCTGAAAGGTACCCTCCCGCCAGGCCTAAAACACACACTAACACTAGATCAATATGAGGGAATATCGAAAGGAACAATGAACACATAATAGAAAAAAACATCTTCCTTGCTCCTACCTTCCTACGATTTTTGACCACATTTTTCATCTAAATACGCTTCTGAATAAACCCTACATAAAATTTTGAGCCGCTCATTCTGGCAAAAGGAAATTAAAGCTCTGTATTGTAGATGGCGCCAGGAAAATTCACTTTGGCTTTATTCAAACTGTTTGACATGAAGTACTACTGACGAGGATTAAAGTATCCGAAACACGTGTCTTGTACAACAAAATTGGTGCTATAGAATATATATTTCAATATTGATAATTTCTCAAGTGAAGTGGATAATTCTGATTTTATGTTTAGGAAAAGTTCTGTTATCTCCAGATATTATTGATTGTATAGGCATTTTACGGTATTAAAATCATTTACTGATATTTGTTTTACCTGAAAAAAAAACATGTTTGTGTTTTTTCTGATAAATTCTCCTAAAATGTATCCGCCCGTGGATGTAAAACACAATGTTTATTTATTTATCTCCTCCCTTCTTTTGTATATGCATTTTACGGTATTCAAAATCATTTACTGATATTTTAACCTGCAAAAGGCATTTTTTATTAATTCTCCTAAATGGTATGCGCCCCAGACGTAAAACATAATATGAAATTGCTATTGCCTTATATAGGATATAAGTTTTATATGAAATATCTGAAGTCAAAACAGAGATCAAAGGTAATGGAGACTTTAATTTTTTATAATACCTTCAAAGGCTCAGTATAAAAAATATGTTAAAAGAATATAATTATTTGTATGCATAACTTTTCGAACAAAGTCACTGTGAAAACCATAAAGAAATGAATACATAAATACAAGTTATTCCATAAAATAAATACTATTTGTTTTGACATATGCATCAAACATGCATTAAATGCTGTCTCTCTTTTGCATAAAATGATTGAATTCATCATTCAACTGAGTTTTGTTCTTTAAAGTGCTTTATCAATTTCAATTATACTGTACTTATTTCATCTATTGAAATAAGGCGAAAAAGATATATCTATCACCGAGCTAAAAATAATAATTTGTAATAATGTATCGACAGTAATATTAATTAAAATACTTCTTGGACAATATTATAAAGATATCGAACTTATCTTTGCCATGTGTCTCTAACATTTGACACAAAGAATAGAAAGACATCTTACAGCCGATCGATGTACCTAGCTTTCTTAGGATTCTAAGGACGACCCAATATGTTGTAATCCGGATCATCACACTATTTGCTACTAAGGTGGCAGATGACGTTTAAATAGGCATTAAGTACTTATTAGTCTAGATTGTTTATATGTCTTCCTTTCTGTTTTAAGCATGGACCAGACATGCACATTTCGGGTACTAAACCCTCGTCAGTGATCCTCAATCTAAACAATGTAATATGACCATCTCTTATTATTATGCCCAAAAATGTACAGAAAGACGTAGTAGGATGGGTGGGATTATGATACTGAAGGGCCCACGTGAAACTCGTTTATCACAATTCCCTATTGGAACCACACACAGATGTAAAATAGGAACATGTAATATGGTTTGCAATCGTTCCGATGAGAATTTTCCCGATTTGGTCTTGCCTTCTCGACTTTGAGACTGAATAACTGTTAGGTACTTCTTTGATGTTTATGGAAAGGAGGTGATTTCCATCAAGACCCGTATTTGGTATTCCTTGTCACTTTTGCTTCTCGAGCTCTTTGTGCTTGTATACTCTGACATCTCGCATATACATGGGTCCTGTAGCATCATATCTCATCCATCCTGCTACGTCTTACGTTACATGTTTGACAAATACATCTCCATTCTATTTAGAAATTGCTTTAACACTATAATCAAAATTCAATCTATCCCCCAGTGATTAAATGTGTCACAGATTCTTCACAATAAGAGGAATAATTTGATAGCCTGTGATAGGCTTAGTTCAAATGTTGCCATGTAAGAATTTATAACTGTAAGTAACCTAGATTTATAATGTATTGAAACAGACATAGAACAATCTGTATTGTGAAGTAATATCCAATCACTTTATTAGGATGCGTTGTCATACGTGTATTCACTATACAGAGTTACTAGTTGTAATGTTATCCAGTCCTGAGGAAAGCAGTGTGAATTAAGGGAAAATTTAAAACATTTATTTAGGAATAACTTGGCGTCATAATGCACTTACATGTATGTAAGGCACCGTGCAAATAAAAAACAAAACAAAACCGTAACAATGTATATCGAAAAGACCGCATTGAGAAGTCAAAATCCAGAAGGCATCGACTCTGTCGAAAGATAGCAGATTCCTTCTGGGCACATATTACCAAAGACATCGCAGATCTAGACATTTCAATGCCAGACATTGGTTCCTACTTTCAATGTGGTCGCTGCCCTAGCTTGATTTTACAGAGGAAGACTACCGTGATTAAAATCATTTGGCTCGACTGTCGCCCTTTGGTATACTAATATTAGCAGCTATATGGACTTTTTAGCAGCTACTTTTAGCTTATCGGAAATGGCAAGGATTCAAATTTTACCCGACAGTTTCCTTAATCTCGTAACCTTAGTTGTAATTAAATCATATAGAGGTGGGCATCCTATTTGATAGTAATTATCTAAGGGACACGCCTTACACTCTGCATATGTAGGCAAACAATATGGTTGAGGTATGTCATATAGAATCCAAAAGTAAGTCAAGACGGAATTGTGTTTGAATTCATGATGATTTTATAATTATAATCCACGCCTAAATGCATATAAATAGATCCAACGGAAGGAAGTAGATCCAATTCATTAAGAAAAATGATCAATCGCTAGGTTTTGAAACGTGTGCGGATTTCACCTACCTCCAGTGAAAGGATACAAATGAACGTAAGCGAATAATAGAACGCATCCTCACATATACAAGTAGGCAGTAGCCTTGAATCATTACCGGTTTCTAAATTTAAGTATCTCTTCTAAGAGAGCTTTCACTTTTTAACGTCCTGCCACGTCTTTCGATACATTTTTGGATATAACTTTTCACTTTTTGGTCATATTGCATTGTCTAAATTAAGGATCACTGACGAGGGTTTAGTACCCGAAACGTGCATGTCTGGTCCATGCTGCAAATTTATATGTTCTTAATTGATGCTATTGAAATTTAAGACGTTTAACACTTGAAATTCTGTTGTTACAATACTGACAAAACATTAATGATGTTCTGTTAAAACCTACTCCTCTATATATGTAATCGCTGGTCTGTAACCTTGGTAATCAAAAGGGGTGTTCCTCATGTCACTTAAATAGATTGAATGAGCTTTGACTGAAATACGTTGATATATGACAACTCTAGTTTACCAATTCTACTCTGTGACCTTTACCACTCGCCTATGGCAGTGGACTTCAAGGGTGGTTCTTCATTATGCCTTAAAGTAAAAAGTTTGACCAAAATAGATTGACAAATGGGTAGGGCCACGAAGCCCCTAAAACGGCCCTGCAATTTTCCTTAAATGATGCTATTGAATTTGAAGACGTTTAACATTTGAACTACTTGGTGAGTGTCTCTGCAGGTGGACCAAGAGTCCCCGAGGGCACATGTAGCCAAGTACGATCAACGTTGATTGATCGTTTTTTTTCAACGCAATCAAAAATTTCAGTTATCAAAATTTCTTGAAATTTCTAAAAATTGGGTCCTGTAGAATCATATCCCAGTCATCCTGCAACGTCTTTTGGTACATTTTTGGACATATAACGTTTACACTATTTGGCATATTACATTGTTTAGATTGAGGATCACTGACGAGGGTTCAGTACCCGAAACGTGCATGTCTGGTCCATGCTGAAAATTTGCCTGTTCTTAAATAACGCTATTGAATTTGAAGACTTTTAACATAGATCTGACCTTTGACGAAGACTATATTACTTTTTAACATAAATGTATTTTGCATCTTATTTTAAATCGGGATCGAAATGGGGACGTGTATGATTTTAAACAATTCATGTTAGACATTAAGTTCAAGGAATTGATTTATCTTATAGAATTCGCTGTTCAGTATGGTTGCAATGAACAAATTGTTAATCTGGTGGAATTTAAAACTGAATATGTATTAAAAATGCTGAGATATTGTTAATTATTCTTAAGAATTTGGAGTAAATGTCTTTGAAAAAATATCGTTTCAAAAAGTGCGTTCATGAAACCGAAAAAGAAGTAAAGCGCCTACGTACCGGTAGAACTATTCTTTTTATCAGACAAACATTAAGACAATGAATAACATATTTTTGGGTTGTATTTTTATAACTATAGTTTTATCAAGGAAATAAAGTTTGACAACGATATCTTTATGGTTGCTTTTTCTGTATTTTCTTTAAGATACCACCTTTGTGACCATTATTTTCTGGATTTTTTTTTATTCAACCCTAGTCCGACCAATGTCAATCTTCATGTAGGACAACCACCTGCCAAAATGTCACTTCCGGTTAAGAGATGAATCCATCGAATCGTAAAGTTTCTCTTTTTATGTCAAAATAAACCGGATGTGCATCCCGTCCGACAAAATTGCGGAATAATTTGGCTGAAAGTCATCATTAACATCATTGAACATGGAATATAGAGCAGATATGAGCAATACATGTCTTTAACGGGAATTAACGGAAATTTATTAATAAGAGCGATTGAAAGATGGTAGTTGGGATCCGATAAACCTCAACCGGAAGTCGACTGAAAGAATACAATACTAATTTTGTGAATGAAAACCGTATGAGATTTGTGAATCTTGAGCCTAATCTAGTTTATCTCTTTTTCAAGCAACTGTTACCTTATTTTTTCAATACCTCTCTTCAAACTTTATTTTACATTATTTTCCCTTAAAAACCCTTTTTTTTTCATTTGAGGCTCTATCCAAGCCAAATGTTTCAATTTCGATATCATTTAGTGTTATATATTAACAAAAGGTGAAAAGTCATCTACAAAAGAATTGTTATTTGATATATTTTACGAAAACTTCTCGGTGCTATCGTTTAAAGTATAAGGACTTCGAAATATCGGGGTGTTTCTTAACTTTTGTCTGGGAGTATATTTCTGTACCCACATGGAAAACATTGTATAACTAAGCCAATCAGATTGAAGGGAAATGCCAGAGGTTGGGTCATATTTTATGGTATATCCTTAGAGAGTGGCCTGGAAGAGTCATTTTACTCACTAATAATTGAAGACCTCTAAAATAGAAAACAAATAAAAAAATCAATGGGAACATGTCAGCTCCAAATAAATTAATGAAATATAGAGACACACAATAATTCAATTTTGTAATTGCAAATCTTAGGTGGGCGTTTTAAGTCATTAAATAGTAATAGGAAACTAGGGGAACGTTATTTTTTGGGGCTAACAGTCCATTAGCTGCATTTAAGAACGTCAGAATATTTATTAATAATTGAAGAACATTAGAATGACAAAATTAACGAATCTGAAATGAAAAGGAATAAGCAAGTTTAGAAAGAACAAATTTATACAATATAGAGAGATATCCATTTGAAACATTAACATTATTTCGTAGCAACAAATTTTACGAGTATATATTAGTCTTTACAAAATACATGTGAAACTCAGCTAATAATACTCTCTGCGACTAACATTCCATTAGCAGCGATAAAAAGTTAGTTCTTGCAATAACTAAAATCGAAGCTCTGAAGGCACTGATGGCGAGATGAATTACATAATATCTTATAGGATTTACATACTGAAGTATAATGAGTTAAAGAAGATCCTGACGATAATCTCAACAGCACTCACAATTGAGCACGAACTTGAGCATTGACGGACCCTTAGCACGTATAAGTAGAGTAAATCCATTTCCCAATGTTCAGGGATAAAGTCAGACTTTGGATATACATGTAGTTTGCATTTTTTTTACTCAGCCATTGATAGCTTTCATTGACTTTCCATTTTAAAGTGTTTATTCACTGAATTTTTCTTGTTGATCTTTTTAGATAATCTTTAATAGTGAGATCAGAAGCTGAACAGACAACATCAGTCTTGTCTTTATTAAATTTTGATTTCAATATTATTGTACCGCATCTTGGATCTTTTTTATCCATCGTTGAAATGTATAATAAACCACTGGAACTTAGATACACTGTACTGACTTTATTTTTAAATGTTATGTCTTTCTGTCATACCCTTAAACTTGTTTCGTAGCCTACGGCCAGCGACGAACAGACAACACATACGTTTCTGTTGTTGTTTTTTTTTTCTCCTTGTTATGTAAGTCTTATTTGTTTTAATATAGCAGTTTATAGTCCTAATGGATGTAGGAATTGCTCAATTAAGTTATCAATATTACGTATGACACTGTGGTTTTGATTTAATGCATCACGAGGCAAAGCCCCTTCCCCCCTTCCTGTGATCCTCAGGGACTTTCTTTCGATCCGCTGGAGGCATCAAAGGGGTCCTCTGATCCAGTGCATCATGGAAAGCTTTCACTTAATTTTGTAACAGCTTCAGATTTGAACTGAAATCTAGTGCAGATGAGAAAAGGAGGAAATTAGACAACATTAGCCAAAGACCTATCTCAATTTTAAAGACAAAGAGAAAGAGGAAAGGACATTGCATGCATGCAGTTCTAAAATAAACGTCAAAAGATACTTTTTTTATTTCAAAGAAACTTCAAGGACAGCTTACAATTCATATATCTTTTATTCAACTTGCCACAATCGCATCTCCATACAAGGTCTTGCCACGACACATTAAGTGTATGAATTTAACATGTAGCCTAGTTCGATCAATTTCGGTTGATCGTTTCTTCAACGCATTCTAATCTTCTGTTATCAAAATTTCTTGAAATTTCTAAACAGTGGGTCCTGTAGCATCATATCCCACCCATCCTGCTACGTCTTTAGGTACACTTTTTCGACATAGTAAATTTCATACTTTTTTGGCATATTACATTGTTTAGATTTAGGATCACTGATGAGGGTTAAGTACCCGAAACATGCATGTCTGGTCCACATTGCCAATTTATCTGTTCTTAAATGATGCTATTCAATTTGAAGACGTTTACATTTATCAAGAAAATGGTGTAATTCCACTTTTGTTGTTTACTTTTAGATTAAGTATGTCAATGTATATACCGGTCGGCTAAAAGGTACGTTATGATAGACAATGAGTTAAAGAAGATCCTGACGATAATCTCAACAGCACTCACAACAGAGCACCAAATTGAGCATCGACGGACCCCTAGCAAGCTAGAGGTGGGATAAGGTGCCCGGGAGGAGTAAGCATCCCCTGTTGGCTAGCCGCACCCGCCGTCGATGTTCATGCACGAATTCAAAATGAAAATATATAAAATGCATGCGCTGTCTGAGGCCGTCTATATAGAAAGTGCTATGGCGATAATGTCAGGGAAAAATATTCAAAACACTTACTGTCAAACCCCTCGCGGGGAACTTTTTTACGAGCTCCACACGGCAAATGGTTTAAGTGTGACACAAATGAGTTTAAGAAGATCCTGACGATAATCTCAACAGCACTCACAACAGAGCACCAAAATTGAGCATCGACGGACCCCTAGCAAGCTAGAGGTGGGATCAGGGGCCCGGGAGGAGTAAGCATCCCCTGTTGGCTAATGTAACGCGTGGTCGACCAAATATCTTTTTTTGGGAAATAACGATTAGCTAAAAAATGAATACGCATTATTTATAAGACTTTTAGGAAATTATCGATGAAAATGCCTTAATACTAATATACATATACATGTATTTGAAGACGTGTTTAAAGACAAAAATATAGTCTCGTGGCTTCAGAAAAGGCATCAAAACGGATTCTTCATATTTCAAAGAAATTTGCATAAAACTGCATTATTCCGAGAGAGGAGAAGTATTCTACATCGAAAACAGTCCTTTATGATATGAGCATATCTAATGCATAAATTGTACCGACGTTATATACAAAAAAGATTAATATATAGGAATACAGAGGATATAAACGATAAATATTTCGTTTTAGTGTTTCATGATTTTATCACTATTAAAAAAATCTGACCATGGTATTTTTGAAAGAAGCGATATTCAGTTAAAATTTAAGACCAAATTCAGGCCTGTGTGAGGTATGTTGATTAAACACGAAAACTTGGCTTCTTTTTTTTCAAACGGTTTCTCTACTACCAGGACGGCGTTCCCACTGCGCCTCATGCGGCGTTCTGGAAAAACGAAGAGCGCAGTTGAATCGTACGCATCGCCGTAGCATCTCCATGAGAACGGCGTGACAGCCCAGTGACATCCGGCAATGAACTCCGTAGCATCGAATGGGCGCCCGACCATGGTGTTTGTTTTGAGCATGCACAAAACAGACGCAATTGGAACGCCGTCGATTTAGATCACAGTAGGATCGCCGTAGCCGCGCAGTAAGATTGCGCTTGAGGTATTTTACATCGCAGTAAGAGCGCCGAAAGATTGCAGAAGAGACGAAAGGAAGAACACAAAGGTAGTGTGACAGCTCATACGAAAATCCTATATTTTTTCCTGCGATCCCACTGCGCTCTGAGAACTTTAGAACGCCGTGCTAAGGTTGTAACAGCGTGGATCCTATTATCATTATGACATAATTCGTTCGAAGAAATGTTCCATTGACATGTGGAGAAAACTCGAGCAATTTTCACAACCTCATTTCAAAAATGATATGCTTGGCTTCTGACTCAACTTCACTTACACATACATAGACGATGTGTTGTCCATCAATAATCCAAAATTCGCAGATTACCTGAGCAGTATCTTTCCTTCGGAGCTTGAAGTCAAAGAAACTACGGAGACAATTTATTCAGCATTCTATTTGGACATAATGTTGTCCTACGACACTGATGGTCACTTGAACACCTCACTCTATGACAAACGTGACGGCTTCAATTTTAGCATTACAATCTTTCCTTTTCTGTGTAGCAACATCCCTTCATCGCCTGCTTATGGCGTGTTCATATCTCAGTTGATACGCTATGCCAGAGCAAGTACCAAATATACGGATTTTGTTCTGAGAGCTAGGCGTCTTTCAGATAAGCTTCTCAGTCGTCAGGTATATGTTTGTGACCGACTAACATCGTCACTGAGGAAGTTCTATGGTCGATATGGGGAACTCGTCATACACTATGATGTCCCACTCTCCAGAATGGTGAATGATATTCTGTCATAGACCATTTGTACCATCCAACCAAAAATTGTACTCTATGTCTTCCGAAATGGAAGTAACCGGATGTGACAGTTCTACCGAATTGAAGTGGCGGGTGTTGCATGCAAGCAGGAGATGCTTACTCTTCCTGGGCACCTGGTCTCGCTCCCATATCGGGAGTTCGCTTCTTTTCATATGGTGGATTTTTTTTGTTTATTTGCTTTGGTTCCTGTTTTTTCCTGATTTTGTATGCCTTCGATTTCTGATTTTCTGAATTATCGAGTTTGTGCTGTATACAGGGATATGGTCATTATCCATATTTGTCATATAGCCTGAGAATTAACACTGAGTTATCTATAATTCACGAGACATTGTGCTCATATGCACTGGCTCTCGCTTTGGAAATGAGCTTCTGTATAGAAATCATTACACACATTCATAAAACATTTTCCCTATTGTTGAGACGGAATTCGTTTGTATGACGTTAAAAATTCTCATTTGTCACAAAAAGTTGGCCAAAGAGAAATTAGATCCATTGGAATAATTTTTACACCGTCATTCAGTCTTTATACTTTTCAATTAAGTCGATATATAATTCACAAATGATATCAAATTTGTAATACGTGATCCTTCCTTTACAGTCATTTCAATTTCTAAAGATATACGTATATTTAATCGTTTAAATCGGATACATCAACGATGCATTATTCTACAGGGAAAATGTAAACTGTCAACATCATGTACATACATCACCCATTGAAAGGACCTCGCACGAATAACAGATCAATTTTCAGCATGGACCAGACATGCATGTTTCGGGTACTTAAGGAGGTATTGAACACTTGGACGCCAAATTCAATTTTTCTTAAAATTTCTGAAATTATATATTTCTTGTCTGTCCTTGATTATGCAAACTTACATTTGATTCTATCCACAGGAAATTTTTCTACGAGACTTTGAAATATGCATTAATCGACGTTTTCGTAAATTTCTTGATGACGTCATAATATTGAAAGTGTCATCCCAGTTCTGGTAAAGCTATCGGAAATTAATTTTTATTTAACTTCCAAAATCTTCATAAATGTATTGCACTTACATATTGAGAAGATAAGATTAATCGTGTTTTAAACAAAGGCAGGATATTGGAATAAAAGTTGACACTGTCGCTAAAAAAATGCGATTTCTAGCCAATGACTGTAGTTGATACTTAATTATTAGGAATCCTGTGGATGAATCTTTGTCAAAAACTAACAAAATTATCAACAATGTCCAAAGATGATTTCATGATTAAATGAAAAAAAATGAATTTAGGATAAAAATATTACAAAGCTTTATATTTTCTAATTTTTCTTTCAAAAATCGTCCATTTTCCATTTTCCATTTCCATTTTTCTTCCCTGTAATGTTAATATATCAACGAATTCACTGTGATGAAGATTGAATTTTCTATTTTATACATGCAAAGGTTCAATGTGATACATTTGGTATTAATGTTTTTATTGCATTTTGAAAACGAAGATTTGTGACGCCATTTTCCCCGATAACGTCGAAATGACGTCGTGGATTCCTCGTGGATAAAACTCCCAAAGTCCACAATTTTGAAAAATCGCCATAATTTCTTCAAATGACGCCGGAAATTATTCAAACTTCACAAGGATACTCAAATGTGTATATCAATCAGCGTATCAAATGTTTTAAGGAAGTTAAAACTGCACTTTTCCTAGGAAGTGAGAAAACAAATAATGCCGCCGCCATCTTGGTGTTCAAACCCTCCTTAACCTAGTCAGTGATACTCAATCTTAACAATGTAATATGGCCGGATAGCAAAATATTCTCCAGGGTTACTAAAATAATTTATGATGAAAAATATAAATTTATAGATAAGAACACTTTTTATATTGTTAAACGTCTTCAAATTCAATAGCATCATTTAAGACCGGATACATTAACAGCATGGACCAGACATGCACGTTTCGGGTACTAAACCCTCGTCAGTGATCCTCAATCTAAACAATGTAATATGGCAAAAAAAGTGTGAAAATTATTATGTCCAAAAATGTACCAAAAGACTTAGCAGAATGGGTGGGATATGATGCTACAGGACCCACGTTTTAGAAATTTCAAGAAATTTTGTATCAGAAAATTTCAAATGCGTTGAAGAGACAGACGATCAACCGAAGTTGATCGAACTTGGCTACATGTGCCCTCGGGGACTCTTGGTCCACCAGCAGTGACACTCACCAAGTAGTTCAAATGTTAAACGTCTTCAAATTCAATAGCATCATTTAAGACCGGATAAATTAACAGCATGGACCAGACATGCACGTTTTGGGTACTAAACCCTCGTCAGTGATCCTCAATCTAAACAATGAAATATGGCCAAAAAGTGTGAAAATTATTATGTCCAAAAATGTATCAAAAGACGTAGAAGAATGGATGGGATATGATGCTACAGGACCCACGTTTTAGAAATTTCAAGAAATTTTATGCTCATCATTTGCATCGCCTTCTTTGTAGTTATTCAACATCAGAGCATCGTGGGATCCGCCATTTAAAGACATTATAAAAATCAGTTAAATGAAATGAATTTTGAAAATATTTGTTGTCTTAGTTATATTAAGTTATCATGCATTAAGTTATTTAATAAACGGTAAAAGTAGCTGTAACAATAAGGGCTTGATTTAGCCCTGGAATCATTCGATTATTTCTCGTGCGCTGTCCTTCCTTTAAAGGCAAATGTTATTCAGGGTAAAAATATGGTGTATCATAATACTTCTCATTAGTATTTCATTTAAAATAGGTTGATGTAAAATTTGATAATTACGGTTTGAATAGGTAGGCGTTAACGTCAAATAGCGAACGAAAAGATACAGAAATGTTTTGTTTACATACGTTTTAAGTATTTTATGTTTTGATCATCTTTTATTTCATAAATGAAGTTAACTTTGAAACCAGTATGTCAATGTAATCGGTAATATACACAATCCGGAAACTGAAACTATACTATACAGCCACATTGTAAGCTTTAAGGCGCGAAATACACACTGTGCAGAAATAGGCATCTTCATATTGTTTATTTCATTCGTGTATGTTGTATGTTTCATCGGAATCCACTCAGAATAGATTCTTCTATTGTATAACAAGAAGAAATCGGCATCTTTTATCTATCTTACCGCTTTTAAGTCAGATTCTTAAAAAAATAGCCCATCCCCTTTTTTCGTTTTTCGTCTGTGGAACATTATTCCACCCCGAGTTACAGAACCCCACTTGGTCAGAAAATTGGTATTAATTCTATACCTTTGGTAAAAGTGGCATTTTATAACTCGGATGGAACAATGTTGTAAAAAACTTTTCTTTTTTCCATTGATTTCTATAGAAAAACCACCAATTTTAACCCAAATATCAGTATTGTCATTGGTAATTTATTCAACCGGACATTAGATTCAGAAATGCATTAAGTTAGTTGATATTTCTTCTGAAAAATTTCTTCAAATTCGACTTTTCGGGGCAGATTTCACGTCTTATTCTTACAGCTCCTTATTGTACTCCTCCAAAAACTTGTATTTCTTTTCCGTACAGAGAACTGCATTTTTGGTTCATCATTATACGCCCAATAGTTTACAATGGATAAAACGCTGGGTGTGTTAACAATCACAATACGAAAGATAAACGAAAAAATATCGGAATAGAAATTTTGTGTTGTAATTCATAAAAGACATAATAGACTGTAATAAAGGAAAATAAAGTAAAATCGGGTACAGTGTTCTTTGTTGTAAGTGTTTGAATTAATATATCAATAGAAAAAATATAGTCGCAGAATGTTTCCCACTAACTTAAATTAATTAAATGACGTCTTCAAAGTAATGAATTAACATTTAATATATATAATTGCAATGTATTATTATTCTCAACTCATCGAAAGAAAACATGATATATTTATCTAAAAATTCCACTCTAACTCAGAGATTTCGAGCCTTTTGCAACCCCTCATCTTTTTAATATTTCGATCGCCTGATTGACATCGTTCCCACCTTGCTACAGGATCGTATTTGGCATGCTGGTAAATCTTGTCAAACTTAAGTTTCTATTCAAAGGAAATCTTAGTGTTATATATTAACAAAAGGTGTAAAGTCATCTACAAAATAATTGTTAATTTATATATTTTACGAAAACTTCTCGGTGCTATCGTTTAAAGTATAAATACTCAGAAATATTGGGATGTTGCTTAACTTTTGTCTGGGAGTATATTTCTGTACCCACATGGAAAACACTGTATAACTTCCGCAGCCAATCATATTGAAGGGAAATGCCAGAGGTTGTGTCATATATTATGGTATATCCTTACAGAGTGGCCTGGGAGAGTCATTTTAATCACTTATAATTGAAGACCTCTAAAATAGAAAACAAATAAAAAAAATGAATGGGAACATGTCAGCTCCAAATAAATTAATGAAATAAAAAGACACACAATAATTCAATTTTGTAATTGCAAATCTTAGGTGGGCGTTTTAACGAGGCCGAGTTCGGTACGAGTTATAGTGTTTTGCACATGGTTACGCGCATGGCGATCTCATTCGCTTGTTTCTTGACGGATTTCGACAAGTTTGGTATCGATGAAACCAGAAAATTATCATCTACAATCCTATTGTAATGAATATTTCGTAAGATTTATCGTTTACTTAATAGATACAAGAATATCAAGAAATTAAAACCTCCGGGATATCGCCGTAAACGTTCCATATTTATAACGTCATCATAGGAAATTCAACCGCATGTTGCTTGGGAACAAAATCAAACAGGAAACTTTTTTTGACGATCTAACAGGATTTTTCTTGAAGATTTAAGCGATATAATGGATTAGAAATAATCTTTGATTATAAGACTTTTTCTGCAATTTTGTAAACCTTCGTACTTTGCACGGAAATGTCATCGAATAGAGTTTCTCTGTTTGAAAACTTTGAGCGAGTAAATTTTAGTATCAACTGCTTTGTTCAAAGATGTAACCGTTCTACAGGTAATTGCACGTATTATCGAGAACGAGCGAGATAAATGACGTTCATTTCTTGACCTGTAACGTCAAAATTGAAAACGCTTTTTCTTGTTTCCGTATCTCGAAATAGATTCATGGAGCTAGATGTGAGCTTTTTCACACATACACGCAGAAAAAATGAAATAATAATAAATAAAATAAAATAAATTAGGGGGGGGGGGTTGCAAAACTGACACCAGCAATTGTTATAAATGAAAAGGGCGAATAATGCTTGACCAGGAATTTTGATTTACCTGGTTTATTATATCAATACATCAATTTTAAACTTGTTTATTTTCAATTTATCTCGATGATAAACTATCGTAGAACTCTGTGTTATAGAGAAAATAAACTCAAAAGTATAAATGGATCATGCTTGAACCAGAATTTTTATGTTTCACTGAAAAAAAATTCTCGAATCGGAGTCCACCCGACCCCACCCAACCACCTTTTTTTCATGTGCCCGTTCTTCTATGTTTGCATTCGTAGTAAATGTACACATGTAAAAATTCCCCGCGAGGGGTTTGACAGTAAGTGATTTGAATATTTTCCCTTACAAGGTCGCCATAGCACTTTCTATATAGACATAACCTCAGACGGTGCATGCATTTTATATATTGTTTTCATTATCGTGTATGAACATCGACGGCGGGTGCGGCTAGCCAACAACGGATGCTTACTCCTCCCGGGCACCTGGTCCCACCTCTAGTTTGCTAGGGGCTCGTCGATGCTCAACTTTGTGCTCTATTGTGAATGCTGTTAGGATTATCGTCAGGATCTTCTTTGACTCATTAAATTCAGAATTAATGAAAAAAGATACAGATAAAGGATATATACGATCATGCATATTTAGATGAGGGAACTCTCCGGTCGCAAAATAAGTTTCTTCAGTAAATGAATACCAAAAGACGATCTAAAATGGATGATATTCAAAGCAAATAAACCAGTAACAAATATTCATTGAGATTTTTTAACTCTCTTTCCATTTTTTAGATAAAAAGAACATGTAATTCGTTTATGTACATTTTTTTTTACAAATATCGAATAGTGGTACAGCATTTTGAGGAAAATTCTTTATTTTTTCTTGCCACTTTCAACATTTTCTATCAAAATTTTACGGTTTTGATAGATTTTCATACTTTGAAATGCCCTCCAATTGCATAACAATTTTCTAGTCGATATATTGTGTTAATCATCCATAAAGTATATTGCAATTTCAATCAAATCTATATTATAGTATTCTTGAAAATTGGCATCTTTTAGGAAAAATCGGTTAATTTTCATATATCCCCATAGTAAAATAGGCGTTATTTTGAGCGGCCCCTACAACTATACCAATCGGTCGATTTTTCTATAAATCTGTCAAAATGTGAATAATTAATAAAGTGATAATTCGTGTAAAAATAATCAAATTTTCTATTAAAGTTTTTGAGATATGAAACCGTTAGCTGTATTTAAGAACGTCAAAATATTTATTAATAATTGAAGAACATTAGAATAACAAAATTAACGAATCTGAAATGAAAGGGAATAAGCACGTTTAGAAAGAACATATTTATGCAATAAAGGGAGATATCCATTTGAAACATTTACATTACTTCTTAAAAATTTTACGAGTATATATTAGTCATTACAGAATACATGTGAAACTCAGCTAATAATACTTTCTGTGACTAACATTCCATTAGCAGCGATAAAAAGTTAGTTATTGCAATTATTATTACATTATTTATGTTCGAAGCTGATGTAGGAAATACTGAATTGTTGCAATAACTAAAAAATCATTTATATGACCATAATTCAAATTTTAATTCACCATTAAAGCATCTCGACTCATATTATCACATTATTTATGCTCGAAACTAAAATAGGAAGGACTTCATTGTTGCAATAACTAAAAACATTAAGTGATATGACCATTATGAAAATTTTAAGTTTTCATACAAGCATTTCGACTAATATTATCACATTATTTATGATCAAGGCTGAAATAGGAAAGTTGAGATCTACCCTCAACTGTTACTGTTATAATAACTCATTGGGGGATCTAGAAATTTATAAAGGAGGGTAGATGTCCAAGCCGTCAAGGGGGGTTTTCTGCCCATTATTTTGACAAATTAACTTTACGTTAATTTGTCAATTAATTAACGGGAAAATCAGCAGTCACTCCACTGCCTTACCAATTTTAATGAGTTGGAAAGATTGAAAATTTAGAGCAATGAACGTTTTTCTTGTAATTGTCCTGCATCTGGCATAAGTCAGCTGCACGTAAATTTACGGCTGCCTCATGTCATAAGGGAAGTCTGTCTGCTACGTTGCGACGGCCTTGCTACCTTTAGAAATCGACTTAAAATATGACTGTCTTGCGACTGCAGCACAGATTCCAACAATTTTGTTGGCGCAGTAGTCTAGTGGTAATGTTGTTGTATCAATAAACTGAAGTTTAATTGTTCCAATATCACTTGTACCTCGGTCGTATAAACAGTATACACACTAACATGGTAAATGTATTGTAAAATAGCAATCCAAGGAATGCTTGTGTCGCCTGCGAAGCGGTTTGATTATTATTATAGAAAGTGGATCAAAATTATTGGTATCAGAAGAAAAGTCTTGTCAAATAAAATTCATTTGAAATATCAGAGCTCTTAATTACAAATTAAAATATATATATGGTCACTCTCAAATTTTCAGAAAAGAGTGTCAATCATCTAGGTCAAGGTCACTACGTACAAATTGGTAACAAAAAGGTATCATCATAAGAAATATTAGAGACCTATCAACCACCACTTAAAAGATATATACAACCATAATTTCTTAGAAAAGAAGGTCAAATAGCTAGGTCAAGGTCGAAAGGTAATAAATTATGGTATGTGTAAAAAGGCATTGTTACAAGGAAATTACATATGAAATATCAAAGCCCTATTACCTACAAATCAAAGATATAGCCAATTTTACTTTTCTTGAAAAGTAGGTCAAATATCTAGGTCAAGGTCACAAGGTCAAAAATTATGGTCGGTGTAGAAAGGTCTTGTAACAAGAAATACACATGTGAAATACCAAAGCCCTATCACTTACCAATGAAAAGATATATACAATCTTAATTTTTTAAGTAGGTCAAATATTTAGGTCAAGGTCAATAGGTCAAAAATTATGGTATGTGTAGAAAGGCGTTGTTACAAGGAATACACATGTGAAATATCAAAGCCCTATCACTTACCAATCAAAAGATATAGCAAATCTTATCTTATTTTCAAAAGTAGGTCAATATCTAGGTCAACGTCAAAAGGTAAAAAAATCTGGTATGTGTAGAAAGGTCTTGCCACAAGGATTGCATGTGTGAAATATCAAAGTCCTAACCCTTACCCTTCAAAAGATATATCCATTCTTATTTTTTTTTGAAAAATAGGTCAAATGTGTAGGTAAAGGTCACTATGTCAAAAATTATGGTATGTGTAGGAAGGTCTTGTCACAAGGAATACACACGTGAAATATCAAAGCCTATCACTTACCAATCAAAAGTTATGGGCTGTGACACCCAAAGTGTGACAGACAGACAGACGGACAGACTGACGGACGGAGAGACGGACTAACAGACAGACAACGGACAAAGTGATCCCTAAGTGTCGCTATGCTTCGCAGGCGACACAATAAAAAGGCCTTGTTTTTTAAATGTTGCTATGAATTTGAAAACGTAACATTTGATCATCATTCAACCACATAGTACAATCGTAGTATTGGCATGCAAAAATATCTCAAACAAGAGAATGAAAACCAAAAATGAAAAATCAAAAGAAATAAACAAACAAAACAAAAAACCACGAGATGTAGTAACAACAAGGCAAAGATTTTAATGATGAGGATTGTAAAATGATTTCATTTGGCATGGCTACGAAGATTGATTTAGAGTTACTGCCCTTTGGACCGTTATATTTTATGCTCTCTTCTGTTTGAAATTTTCTTTAAGAATAAGAAGTAAAAGCTTAGTAACTTGAATAATAGAGTCAATTTTGCGCACAAGGACATGAGCTGCACGTGCTATGCTGAGTGATATGATAAAGTTCAAAAGGATGTGACATGTATGCCGATTTGAAGCGACGGGGATGCTGACTCTTCCTGGGTACCTGGTCTCGCTCCCTTATTGGGAGTACGCTTCTGTTGATATGGTGGAATTATTTGTTTGTTTGCTTTTGTTCCTTTTTTATCATGATTTTATATGCCCTACGGTTAATGATTTTCGTTTTTTTTTCGATTTTGTTCTCTATATTGGGATATGGTTCGTGCCCATATTTCCCCTTTCCTTCAAACAAAAGTTTAGTTTTTCTGCTTCAAAATATGATAAAGTCTTAACCTTACCTGCATGAACTTGTGTTGTGTCATTTGTTGATGTATCCTTAGTAGTACTAGTCGTTGTTTCAGGTTCCATTGATGTTGTTTCATATTCTGTTGTCTGTTCATGTGTTGTGCTTTCTGTTGTTGTTGAGGTATCCTTTATTGTGGTGTCCTTTGTTGTTTGTTCGGACGTTTGTATCGTTGTTTCATCATGTGGTGTCTGAGGAAGTGTTGTTTTCTTCGTCGTTGTGCCTTCTGTTGTTTGTTGAAGTGTTGTTATAATAACATCCTCTATTGTTGTTATTTTGTTATCACAAGATGTTGGTGTTTGAGATCCTGCTAAAATTATTGAATTATAGAATGACATTAGAAACAATTGTATACCTTTTAATACATGTATTACATCTCCATTCAAATTATTATTTTATCTGAAGGCTGTTCTTTAAGCCTCTGTTTGATGTTTTATTTATGGCTGAGGTATCGGGAGAAGAAAGAAGTATAACAGTTGCAATTTTTCTGTCTGACATCAGTGAAAGCAATGATAGATGCTTTTCGAGTTGATACATGTCCACACACTAGTATTTTAGAATTAAACTCGATCAGAAAAAATGTGGACTTTGGAGCGAATTAGAAATTGTACAAGTAGAAATATAGAAATATTTAGAAATGCGTACTACTACATAAGTTCGATCGATAATCTAATATGTAAACAGAAGCATTCGAACAACATAGAAGAAGAAGTTAGCCGGATAGTTGGCTGGAATGTGCGCATGCAATCTGGATATCTAACCAATTTGCATCTAACGTGACAGGTGGCCGTCCCATGTGGGCACCTATGGTCCATTAGTAAGTGGCCAACATATTTTGGAATACAGTTGACAGTTGACAATTGAATTGTCAACTGCATTCCAGATACAGTTGACAATTCGACTAAGAAACACTTCTATTGAAAATGCATGCATAATAAATTTTCTGTATTACTATTTCATCACACCAAAAAATACATATGACACTATTGCCCAACCTCCACTTCTTAGTAATAAAAAATAAATGAAGAAGCAATGTATAGTATTCCCCTAGTTACGATACTGAAATTTTCAGGGATTCATGCTTAGGCATTGACTCAAACACACATTAAATTTAGTGAGGGTACATGACCTTGTTACCGAGGAATGAGGCCGAAAGCTTTGTCAATGTTTCTACAGTTCAGACAAATTCTCAAAATAAATCTAAGTCCAAACTTACATTGTATTCCCCTGGTTACGATACTGAAATTTTCAGGGATTCATGCTTAGGCATTGACTCAAACACACATTAAATTTAGTGAGGGTACATTACCTTGTTACCGAGGAATGAGGCCGAGAGCTTTGTCAATGTTTCAACAGTTCAGACAAATTCTCAAAATAAATCGAAGTCCAAATCTTAATTGTATTTCCCTAGTTACGATACTGAAATTTTCAGGGATTCATACTTAGGCATTGACTCAAACACACATTAAATTTAGTGAGGGTACATGACCTTGTTACCGAGGAATGAGGCCGAGAGCTTTGTCAATGTTTCTACAGTTCAGACAAATTCTCAAAATAAATCTAAGTCCAAACTTTAATTGTATTCCCCTGGTTACGATACTGAAACTTTCAGGGATTCATGCTTAGGCATTGACTCAAACACACATTAAATTTAGTGAGGGTACATGACCTTGTTACCGAGGAATGAGGCCGAGAGCTTTGTCAATGTTTCTACAGTTCAGACAAATTCTCAAAATAAATCTTAGTCCAAACTTTAATTGTATTCCCCTGGTTACGATACTGAAACTTTCAGGGATTCATGCTTAGGCATTGACTCAAACACACATTAAATTCGGTGAGGGAACATGGCCCTGTTACCGAGGAATGAGACCGGGACATTTGCCAATATTTGTACAATTCAAACAAATTCTCATAAAAAATTGAAGTCCAAACTTTTACAGTATTCCCCTGGTAACGATACCGAATTTTTTAGGGATTCATGCCTAGGCATTGACTCAAACACAGAGTAAATTTGGTGAGGGTACATGCCCCTGTTACTGAGGAATGAGACCGAGAACTTTGCCAATATTTGTACAATTCAGACGAATTCTCAAAAAACCTCCACTTCTTAGTAATAAAAAATAAATGAAGAAGCAATGTATAGTATTCCCCTAGTTACGATACTGAAATTTTCAGGGATTCATGCTTAGGCATTGACTCAAACACACATTAAATTTAGTGAGGGTACATGACCCTGTTACTGAGGAATGAGACCGAGAACTTTGCCAATATTTGTACAATTCAGACAAATTCTCAAAAAAATCTAAGTCCAAACTTTTATAGTATTCCCCTAGTTACGATACTGAAATTTTCAGGGATTCATACTTAGGCATTGACTGAAACACACATTAAATTTAGTGAGGGTACATTACCTTGTTACCGAGGAATGAGGCCGAGAGCTTTGTCAATGTTTCTACAGTTCAGACAAATTCTCAAAATAAATCTAAGTCCAAACTTTAATTGTATTCCCCTGGTTACGATACTGAAATTTTCAGGGATTCATGCTTAGGCATTGACTCAAACACACATTCAATTTAGTGAGGGTACATTACCTTGTTACTGAGGAATGAGGCCGAGAGCTTTGTCAATGTGTTTACAGTTCAGACAAATTCTCAAAATAAATCTAAGTCCAAACTTTAATTGTATTCCCCTGGTTACGATACTGAAATTTTCAGGGATTCATGCTAAGGCATTGACTCAAACACACATTAAATTCGGTGAGGGAACATGGCCCTGTTACCGAGGAATGAGACCGAGAACTTTGCCAATATTTGTAACATTCAAACAAATTCTCATAAAAAAAATTGAAGTCCAAACTTTTACAGTATTCCCCTGGTAACGATACCGATTTTTTTTTGGGATTCATGCCTAGGCATTGACTCAAACACACAGTAAATTTGGTAAGGGTACATGACCCTATTACCGAGGAATGAGACCGAGAACTTTGCCAATATTTGTACAATTCAGACAAATTCTCAAAAAAATCTAAGTCCCAACTTTTATAGTTTTCCCCTGGTTACGATACTGCAATTTTCAGGGATTCATGCTTAGGCATTGACTTAAACACACATTAAATTTAGTGAGGGTACATGACCTTGTTACCGAGGAATGAGGCTGAGAGCTTTGTCAATGTTTCAACAGTTCAGACAAATTCTCAAAATAAATCTAAGTCCAAACCTCAATTGTATTTCCCTGGTTACGATACTGAAATTTTCAGGGATTCATGCTTAGGCATTGACTCAAACACACATTCAATTTAGTGAGGGTACATTACCTTGTTACTGAGGAATGAGGCCGAGAGCTTTGTCAATGTTTCTACAGTTCAGACAAATTCTCAAAATAAATCTTAGTCCAAACTTTAATTGTATTCCCCTGGTTACGATACTGAAACTTTCAGGGATTCATGCTTAGGCATTGACTCAAACACACATTAAATTCGGTGAGGGAACATGGCCCTGTTACCGAGGAATGAGACCGGGAACTTTGCCAATACTTGTACAATTCAAACAAATTCTCATAAAAAAATTGAAGTCCAAACTTTTACAGTATTCCCCTGGTAACGATACCGAATTTTTTAGGGATTCATGCCTAGGCATTGACTCAAACACAGAGTAAATTTGGTGAGGGTACATGACCCTGTTACTGAGGAATGAGACCGAGAACTTTGCCAATATTTGTACAATTCAGACAAATTCTCAAAAAACCTCCACTTCTTCGTAATAAAAAATAAATGAAGAAGCAATGTATAGTATTCCCCTAGTTACGATACTGAAATTTTCAGGGATTCATGCTTAGGCATTGACTCAAACACACATTAAATTTAGTGAGGGTACATGACCTTGTTACCGAGGAATGAGGCCGAGAGCTTTGTCAATGTTTCTACAGTTCAGACAAATTCTCAAAATAAATCTAAGTCCAAACTTACATTGTATTCCCCTGGTTACGATACTGAAATTTTCAGGGATTCATGCTTAGGCATTGACTCAAACACACATTAAATTTAGTGAGGGTACATTACCTTGTTACCGAGGAATGAGGCCGAGAGCTTTGTCAATGTTTCAACAGTTCAGACAAATTCTCAAAATAAATCGAAGTCCAAATCTTAATTGTATTTCCCTGGTTACGATACTGAAATTTTCAGGGATTAATGCTTAGGCATTGACTCAAACACACATTAAATTTAGTGAGGGTACATGACCTTGTTACCGAGGAATGAGGCCGAGAGCTTTGTCAATGTTTCTACAGTTCAGACAAATTCTCAAAATAAATCTAAGTCCAAACTTTAATTGTATTCCCCTGGTTACGATACTGAAACTTTCAGGGATTCATGCTTAGGCATTGACTCAAACACACATTAAATTTAGTGAGGGTACATGACCTTGTTACCGAGGAATGAGGCCGAGAGCTTTGTCAATGTTTCTACAGTTCAGACAAATTCTCAAAATAAATCTTAGTCCAAACTTTAATTGTATTCTTGTATTCCCCTGGTTACGATACTGAAACTTTCAGGGATTCATGCTTAGGCATTGACTCAAACACACATTAAATTCGGTGAGGGAACATGGCCCTGTTACCGAGGAATGAGACCGAGAACTTTGCCAATATTTGTACAATTCAAACAAATTCTCATAAAAAAATTGAAGTCCAAACTTTTACAGTATTCCCCTGGTAACGATACCGAATTTTTTAGGGATTCATGCCTAGGCATTGACTCAAACACAGAGTAAATTTAGTGAGGGTACATGACCCTGTTACTGAGGAATGAGACCGAGAACTTTGCCAATATTTGTACAATTCAGACAAATTCTCAAAAAGATCTAAGTCCAAACTTTTATAGTATTCCCCTAGTTACGATACTGAAATTTTCAGGGATTCATACTTAGGCATTGACTGAAACACACATTAAATTTAGTGAGGGTACATTACCTTGTTACCGAGGAATGAGGCCGAGAGCTTTGTCAATGTTTCTACAGTTCAGACAAATTCTCAAAATAAATCTAAGTCCAAACTTTAATTGTATTCCCCTGGTTACGATACTGAAATTTTCAGGGATTCATGCTTAGGCATTGACTCAAACACACATTCAATTTAGTGAGGGTACATTACCTTGTTACTGAGGAATGAGGCCGAGAGCTTTGTCAATGTGTTTACAGTTCAGACAAATTCTCAAAATAAATCTAAGTCCAAACTTTAATTGTATTCCCCAGGTTACGATACTGAAATTTTCAGGGATTCATGCTTAGGCATTGACTCAAACACACATTAAATTCGGTGAGGGAACATGGCCCTGTTACCGAGGAATGAGACCGGGAACTTTGCCAATATTTGTAACATTCAAACAAATTCTCATAAAAAAAATTGAAGTCCAAACTTTTATAGTATTCCCCTGGTAACGATACCGATTTTTTTGGGATTCATGCCTAGGCATTGACTCAAACACACAGTAAATTTGGTGAGGGTACATGACCCTATTACCGAGGAATGAGACCGAGAACTTTGCCAATATTTGTACAATTCAGACAAATTCTCAAAAAAATCTAAGTCCCAACTTTTATAGTATTTCCCTGGTTACGATACTGCAATTTTCAGGGATTCATGCTTAGGCATTGACTTAAACACACATTAAATTTAGTGAGGGTACATGACCTTGTTACCGAGGAATGAGGCTGAGAGCTTTGTCAATGTTTCAACAGTTCAGACAAATTCTCAAAATAAATCTAAGTCCAAACCTTAATTGTATTTCCCTGGTTACGATACTGAAATTTGCAGGGATTCATGCTTAGGCATTGACTCAAACACACATTAAATTTAGTGAGAGTACATGACCTTGTTACCGATGAATGAGGCCGAGAGCTTTGTCAATGTTTCTACAGTTCAGACAAATTCTCAAAATAAATCTTAGTCCAAACTTTAATTGTATTCCCCTGGTTACGATACTGAAACTTTCAGGGATTCATGCTTAGGCATTGACTCAAACACACATTAAATTCGGTGAGGGAACATGGCCCTGTTACCGAGGAATGAGACCGGGAACTTTGCCAATATTTGTACAATTCAAACAAATTCTCATAAAAAAATTGAAGTCCAAACTTTTACAGTATTCCCCTGGTAACGATACCGAATTTTTTAGGGATTCATGCCTAGGCATTGACTCAAACACAGAGTAAATTTGGTGAGGGTACATGACCCTGTTACTGAGGAATGAGACCGAGAACTTTGCCAATATTTGTACAATTCAGACAAATTCTCAAAAAACCTCCACTTCTTAGTAATAAAAAATAAATGAAGAAGCAAGGTATAGTATTCCCCTAGTTACGATACTGAAATTTTCAGGGATTCATGCTTAGGCATTGACTCAAACACACATTAAATTTAGTGAGGGTACATGACCTTGTTACCGAGGAATGAGGCTGAGAGCTTTGTCAATGTTTCAACAGTTCAGACAAATTCTCAAAATAAATCTAAGTCCAAACCTTAATTGTATTTCCCTGGTTACGATACTGAAATTTGCAGGGATTCATGCTTAGGCATTGACTCAAACACACATTAAATTTAGTGAGGGTACATGACCTTGTTACCGATGAATGAGGCCGAGAGCTTTGTCAATGTTTCTACAGTTCAGACAAATTCTCAAAATAAATCTTAGTCCAAACTTTAATTGTATTCCCCTGGTTACGATACTGAAACTTTCAGGGATTCATGCTTAGGCATTGACTCAAACACACATTAAATTCGGTGAGGGAACATGGCCCTGTTACCGAGGAATGAGACCGGGAACTTTGCCAATATTTGTACAATTCAAACAAATTCTCATAAAAAAATTGAAGTCCAAACTTTTACAGTATTCCCCTGGTAACGATACCGAATTTTTTAGGGATTCATGCCTAGGCATTGACTCAAACACAGAGTAAATTTGGTGAGGGTACATGACCCTGTTACTGAGGAATGAGACCGAGAACTTTGCCAATATTTGTACAATTCAGACAAATTCTCAAAAAACCTCCACTTCTTAGTAATAAAAAATAAATGAAGAAGCAAGGTATAGTATTCCCCTAGTTACGATACTGAAATTTTCAGGGATTCATGCTTAGGCATTGACTCAAACACACATTAAATTTAGTGAGGGTACATGACCTTGTTACCGAGGAATGAGGCCGAGAGCTTTGACAATGTTTCTACAGTTCAGAAAAATTCTCAAAATAAATCTAAGTCCAAACGTACATGGTATTCTCCTGGTTACGATACTGAAATTTTCAGGGATTCATGCTTAGGCATTGACTCAAACACACATTAAATTTAGTGAGGGTACATGACCTTGTTACCGAGGAATGAGGCCGAGAGCTTTGTCAATGTTTCTACAGTTCAGACAAATTCTCAAAATAAATCTAAGTCCAAACTTTTATTGTATTCCCCTGGTTAAGATACTGAAACTTTCAGGGATTCATGCTTAGGCATTGACTCAAACACACATTAAATTTAGAGAGGGTACATGACCTTGTTACCGAGGATGGAGGCCAAGAGCTTTGTCAATGTTTCTACAGTTCAGACAAATTCTCAAAATAAATCTAAGTCCAAACTTTAATTGTATTCCCCTGGTTACGATACTGAAACTTTCAGGGATTCATGCTTAGGCATTGAGTCAAACACACATGAAATTCGGTGAGGGAACATGGCCCTGTTACCGAGGAATGAGACCGAGAACTTTGCCAATATTTGTACAATTCAAAGAAATTCTCATAAAAAAATTGAAGTCCAAACTTTTACAGTATTCCCCTGGTAACGATACCGAATTTTTTAGGGATTCATGCCTAGGCATTGACTCAAACACAGAGTAAATTTGGTGAGGGTACATGACCCTGTTACTGAGGAATGAGACCGAGAACTTTGCCAATATTTGTACAATTCAGACAAATTCTCAAAAAAATCTAAGTCCAAACTTTTATAGTATTTCCCTAGTTACGATACTGAAATTTTCAGGGATTCATGCTTAGGCATTGACTGAAAAACACATTAAATTTAGTGAGGGTACATTACCTTGTTACCGAGGAATGAGGCCGAGAGCTTTGTCAATGTTTCTACAGTTCAGACGAATTCTCAAAATAAATCTAAGTCCAAACTTTAATTGTATTCCCCTGGTTACGATACTGAAATTTTCAGGGATTCATGCTTAGGCATTGACTCAAACACACATTAAATTCGGTGAGGGAACATGGCCCTGTTACCGAGGAATGAGACCGGGAACTTTGCCAATATTTGTACAATTCAAACAAATTCTCATAAAAAAATTGAAGTCCAAACTTTTACAGTATTCCCCTGGTAACGATACCGAATTTTTTAGGGATTCATGCCTAGGCATTGACTCAAACACAGAGTAAATTTGGTGAGGGTACATGACCCTGTTACTGAGGAATGAGACCGAGAACTTTGCCAATATTTGTACAATTCAGACAAATTCTCAAAAAAATCTAAGTCCAAACTTTTATAGTATTTCCCTAGTTACGATACTGAAATTTTCAGGGATTCATGCTTAGGCATTGACTGAAAAACACATTAAATTTAGTGAGGGTACATTACCTTGTTACCGAGGAATGAGGCCGAGAGCTTTGTCAATGTTTCTACAGTTCAGACGAATTCTCAAAATAAATCTTAGTCCAAACTTTAATTGTATTCCCCTGGTTACGATACTGAAACTTTCAGGGATTCATGCTTAGGCATTGACTCAAACACACATTAAATTCGGTGAGGGAACATGGCCCTGTTACCGAGGAATGAGACCGGGAACTTTGCCAATATTTGTACAATTCAAACAAATTCTCATAAAAAAATTGAAGTCCAAACTTTTACAGTATTCCCCTGGTAACGATACCGAATTTTTTAGGGATTCATGCCTAGGCATTGACTCAAACACAGAGTAAATTTGGTGAGGGTACATGACCCTGTTACTGAGGAATGAGACCGAGAACTTTGCCAATATTTGTACAATTCAGACAAATTCTCAAAAAAATCTAAGTCCAAACTTTTATAGTATTTCCCTAGTTACGATACTGAAATTTTCAGGGATTCATGCTTAGGCATTGACTGAAACACACATTAAATTTAGTGAGGGTACATTACCTTGTTACCGAGGAATGAGGCCGAGAGCTTTGTCAATGTTTCTACAGTTCAGACAAATTCTCAAAATAAATCTTAGTCCAAACTTTAATTGTATTCCCCTGGTTACGATACTGAAACTTTCAGGGATTCATGCTTAGGCATTGACTCAAACACACATTAAATTCGGTGAGGGAACATGGCCCTGTTACCGAGGAATGAGACCGGGAACTTTGCCAATATTTGTACAATTCAAACAAATTCTCATAAAAAAATTGAAGTCCAAACTTTTACAGTATTCCCCTGGTAACGATACCGAATTTTTTAGGGATTCATGCCTAGGCATTGACTCAAACACACATTCAATTTAGTGAGGGTACATTACCTTGTTACTGAGGAATGAGGCCGAGAGCTTTGTCAATGTGTTTACAGTTCAGACAAATTCTCAAAATAAATCTAAGTCCAAACTTTAATTGTATTCCCCTGGTTACGATACTGAAATTTTCAGGGATTCATGCTAAGGGATTGACTCAAACACACATTAAATTCGGTGAGGGAACATGGCCCTGTTACCGAGGAATGAGACCGAGAACTTTGCCAATATTTGTACAATTCAAACAAATTCTCATAAAAAAATTGAAGTCCAAACTATTACAGTATTCCCCTGGTAACGATACCGAATTTTTTAGGGATTCATGCCTAGGCATTGACTCAAACACAGAGTAAATTTGGTGAGGGTACATGACCCTGTTACTGAGGAATGAGACCGAGAACTTTGCCAATATTTGTACAATTCAGACAAATTCTCAAAAAACCTCCACTTCTTCGTAATAAAAAATAAATGAAGAAGCAATGTATAGTATTCCCCTAGTTACGATACTGAAATTTTCAGGGATTCATGCTTAGGCATTGACTCAAACACACATTAAATTTAGTGAGGGTACATGACCTTGTTACCGAGGAATGAGGCCGAGAGCTTTGTCAATGTTTCAACAGTTCAGACAAATTCTCAAAATAAATCGAAGTCCAAATCTTAATTGTATTTCCCTGGTTACGATACTGAAATTTTCAGGGATTCATGCTTAGGCATTGACTCAAACACACATTCAATTTAGTGAGGGTACATTACCTTGTTACTGAGGAATGAGGCCGAGAGCTTTGTCAATGTGTTTACAGTTCAGACAAATTCTCAAAATAAATCTAAGTCCAAACTTTAATTGTATTCCCCTGGTTACGATACTGAAATTTTCAGGGATTCATGCTAAGGCATTGACTCAAACACACATTAAATTCGGTGAGGGAACATGGCCCTGTTACCGAGGAATGAGACCGGGAACTTTGCCAATATTTGTAACATTCAAACAAATTCTCATAAAAAAAATTGAAGTCCAAACTTTTACAGTATTCCCCTGGTAACGATACCGATTTTTTTGGGATTCATGCCTAGGCATTGACTCAAACACACAGTAAATTTGGTGAGGGTACATGCCCCTGTTACTGAGGAATGAGACCGAGAACTTTGCCAATATTTGTACAATTCAGACAAATTCTCAAAAAAATCTAAGTCCCAACTTTTATAGTATTCCCCTGGTTACGATACTGCAATTTTCAGGGATTCATGCTTAGGCATTGACTTAAACACACATTAAATTTAGTGAGGGTACATGACCTTGTTACCGAGGAATGAGGCTGAGAGCTTTGTCAATGTTTCAACAGTTCAGACAAATTCTCAAAATAAATCTAAGTCCAAACCTTAATTGTATTTCCCTGGTTACGATACTGAAATTTTCAGGGATTCATGCTTAGGCATTGACTCAAACACACATTAAATTTAGTGAGGGTACATGACCTTGTTACCGATGAATGAGGCCGAGAGCTTTGTCAATGTTTCTACAGTTCAGACGAATTCTCAAAATAAATCTTAGTCCAAACTTTAATTGTATTCCCCTGGTTACGATACTGAAACTTTCAGGGATTCATGCTTAGGCATTGACTCAAACACACATTAAATTCGGTGAGGGAACATGGCCCTGTTACCGAGGAATGAGACCGAGAACTTTGCCAATATTTGTGACATTCAAACAAATTCTCATAAAAAAAATTGAAGTCCAAACTTTTACAGTATTCCCCTGGTAACGATACCGAATTTTTTAGGGATTCATGCCTAGGCATTGACTCAAACACAGAGTAAATTTGGTGAGGGTACATGACCCTGTTACTGAGGAATGAGACCGAGAACTTTGCCAATATTTGTACAATTCAGACAAATTCTCAAAAAACCTCCACTTCTTAGTAATAAAAAATAAATGAAGAAGCAAGGTATAGTATTCCCCTAGTTACGATACTGAAATTTTCAGGGATTCATGCTTAGGCATTGACTCAAACACACATTAAATTTAGTGAGGGTACATGACCTTGTTACCGAGGAATGAGGCCGAGAGCTTTGACAATGTTTCTACAGTTCAGACAAATTCTCAAAATAAATCTAAGTCCAAACTTACATGGTATTCTCCTGGTTACGATACTGAAATTTTCAGGGATTCATGCTTAGGCATTGACTCAAACACACATTAAATTTAGTGAGGGTACATTACCTTGTTACCGAGGAATGAGGCCGAGAGCTTTGTCAATGTTTCAACAGTTCAGACAAATTCTCAAAATAAATCTAAGTCCAAATCTTAATTGTATTTCCCTGGTTACGATACTGAAATTTTCAGGGATTCATGCTTAGGCATTGACTCAAACACACATTAAATTTAGTGAGGGTACATGACCTTGTTACCGAGGAATGAGGCCGAGAGCTTTGTCAATGTTTCTACAGTTCAGACAAATTCTCAAAATAAATCTAAGTCCAAACTTTAATTGTATTCCCCTGGTTACGATACTGAAACTTTCAGGGATTCATGCTTAGGCATTGACTCAAACACACATTAAATTTAGTGAGGGTACATGACCTTGTTACCGAGGAATTAGGCCGAGAGCTTTGTCAATGTTTCAACAGTTCAGACAAATTCTCAAAATAAATCTAAGTCCAAACTTTAATTGTATTCCCCTGGTTACGATACTGAAACTTTCAGGGATTCATGCTTAGGCATTGACTCAAACACACATTAAATTTAGTGAGGGTACATGACCTTGTTACCGAGGAATGAGGCCGAGAGCTTTGACAATGTTTCTACAGTTCAGACAAATTCTCAAAATAAATCTAAGTCCAAACTTACATGGTATTCTCCTGGTTACGATACTGAAATTTTCAGGGATTCATGCTTAGGCATTGACTCAAACACACATTAAATTTAGTGAGGGTACATTACCTTGTTACCGAGGAATGAGGCCGAGAGCTTTGTCAATGTTTCAACAGTTCAGACAAATTCTCAAAATAAATCTAAGTCCAAATCTTAATTGTATTTCCCTGGTTACGATACTGAAATTTTCAGGGATTCATGCTTAGGCATTGACTCAAACACACATTAAATTTAGTGAGGGTACATGACCTTGTTACCGAGGAATGAGGCCGAGAGCTTTGTCAATGTTTCTACAGTTCAGACAAATTCTCAAAATAAATCTAAGTCCAAACTTTAATTGTATTCCCCTGGTTACGATACTGAAACTTTCAGGGATTCATGCTTAGGCATTGACTCAAACACATTGTCAATGTTTCTACAGTTCAGACAAATTCTCAAAATAAATCTAAGTCCAAACTTTAATTGTATTCCCCTGGTTACGATACTGAAACTTTCAGGGATTCATGCTTAGGCATTGACTCAAACACACATTAAATTCGGTGAGGGAACATGGCCCTGTTACCGAGGAATGAGACCGAGAACTTTGCCAATATTTGTACAATTCAAACAAATTCTCATAAAAAAATTGAAGTCCAAACTTTTACAGTATTCCCCTGGTAACGATACCGAATTTTTAGGGATTCATGCCTAGGCATTGACTCAAACACAGAGTTAATTTAGTGAGGGTACATGACCCTGTTACTGAGGAATGAGACCGAGAACTTTGTCAATATTTGTACAATTCAGACAAATTCTCAAAAAAATCTAAGTCCAAACTTTTATAGTATTCCCCTAGTTACGATACTGAAATTTTCAGGGATTCATGCTTAGGCATTGACTGAAACACACATTAAATTTAGTGAGGGTACATTACCTTGTTACCGAAGAATGAGGCCGAATGCTTTGTCAATGTTTCTACAGTTCAGACGAATTCTCAAAATAAATCTAAGTCCAAACTTTAATTGTATTCCCCTGGTTACGATACTGAAATTTTCAGGGATTCATGCTTAGGCATTGACTCAAACACACATTAAATTTAATGAGGGTACATTACCTTGTTACCGAGGAATGAGGCCGAATGCTTTGTCAATGTTTCTACAGTTCAGACGAATTCTCAAAATAAATCTAAGTCCAAACTTTAATTGTATTCCCCTGGTTACGATACTGAAATTTTCAGGGACTCATGCTTAGGCATTGACTCAAACACACATTCAATTTAGTGAGGGTACATTACCTTGTTACTGAGGAATGAGGCCGAGAGCTTTGTCAATGTGTTTACAGTTCAGACAAATTCTCAAAATAAATCTAAGTCCAAACTTTAATTGTATTCCCCTGGTTACGATACTGAAATTTTCAGGGATTCATGCTAAGGGATTGACTCAAACACACATTAAATTCGGTGAGGGAACATGACCCTGTTACCGAGGAATGAGACCGAGAACTTTGCCAATATTTGTACAATTCAAACAAATTCTCATAAAAAAATTGAAGTCCAAACTTTTACAGTATTCCCCTGGTAACGATACCGAATTTTTTAGGGATTCATGCCTAGGCATTGACTCAAACACAGAGTAAATTTGGTGAGGGTACATGACCCTGTTACTGAGGAATGAGACCGAGAACTTTGCCAATATTTGTACAATTCAGACAAATTCTCAAAAAAATCTAAGTCCAAACTTTTATAGTATTTCCCTAGGTACGATACTGAAATTTTCAGGGATTCATGCTTAGGCATTGACTGAAAAACACATTAAATTTAGTGAGGGTACATTACCTTGTTACCGAGGAATGAGGCCGAGAGCTTTGTCAATGTTTCTACAGTTCAGACGAATTCTCAAAATAAATCTAAGTCCAAACTTTAATTGTATTCCCCTGGTTACGATACTGAAATTTTCAGGGACTCATGCTTAGGCATTGACTCAAACACACATTCAATTTAGTGAGGGTACATTACCTTGTTACTGAGGAATGAGGCCGAGAGCTTTGTCAATGTGTTTACAGTTCAGACAAATTCTCAAAATAAATCTAAGTCCAAACTTTAATTGTATTCCCCTGGTTACGATACTGAAATTTTCAGGGATTCATGCTAAGGGATTGACTCAAACACACATTAAATTCGGTGAGGGAACATGACCCTGTTACCGAGGAATGAGACCGAGAACTTTGCCAATATTTGTACAATTCAAACAAATTCTCATAAAAAAATTGAAGTCCAAACTTTTACAGTATTCCCCTGGTAACGATACCGAATTTTTTAGGGATTCATGCCTAGGCATTGACTCAAACACAGAGTAAATTTGGTGAGGGTACATGACCCTGTTACTGAGGAATGAGACCGAGAACTTTGCCAATATTTGTACAATTCAGACAAATTCTCAAAAAACCTCCACTTCTTCGTAATAAAAAATAAATGAAGAAGCAATGTATAGTATTCCCCTAGTTACGATACTGAAATTTTCAGGGATTCATGCTTAGGCATTGACTCAAACACACATTAAATTTAGTGAGGGTACATGACCTTGTTACCGAGGAATGAGGCCGAGAGCTTTGTCAATGTTTCAACAGTTCAGACAAATTCTCAAAATAAATCGAAGTCCAAATCTTAATTGTATTTCCCTGGTTACGATACTGAAATTTTCAGGGACTCATGCTTAGGCATTGACTCAAACACACATTCAATTTAGTGAGGGTACATTACCTTGTTACTGAGGAATGAGGCCGAGAGCTTTGTCAATGTGTTTACAGTTCAGACAAATTCTCAAAATAAATCTAAGTCCAAACTTTAATTGTATTCCCCTGGTTACGATACTGAAATTTTCAGGGATTCATGCTAAGGGATTGACTCAAACACACATTAAATTCGGTGAGGGAACATGACCCTGTTACCGAGGAATGAGACCGAGAACTTTGCCAATATTTGTACAATTCAAACAAATTCTCATAAAAAAATTGAAGTCCAAACTTTTACAGTATTCCCCTGGTAACGATACCGAATTTTTTAGGGATTCATGCCTAGGCATTGACTCAAACACAGAGTAAATTTGGTGAGGGTACATGACCCTGTTACTGAGGAATGAGACCGAGAACTTTGCCAATATTTGTACAATTCAGACAAATTCTCAAAAAACCTCCACTTCTTCGTAATAAAAAATAAATGAAGAAGCAATGTATAGTATTCCCCTAGTTACGATACTGAAATTTTCAGGGATTCATGCTTAGGCATTGACTCAAACACACATTAAATTTAGTGAGGGTACATGACCTTGTTACCGAGGAATGAGGCCGAGAGCTTTGTCAATGTTTCAACAGTTCAGACAAATTCTCAAAATAAATCGAAGTCCAAATCTTAATTGTATTTCCCTGGTTACGATACTGAAATTTTCAGGGATTCATGCTTAGGCATTGACTCAAACACACATTCAATTTAGTGAGGGTACATTACCTTGTTACTGAGGAATGAGGCCGAGAGCTTTGTCAATGTGTTTACAGTTCAGACAAATTCTCAAAATAAATCTAAGTCCAAACTTTAATTGTATTCCCCTGGTTACGATACTGAAATTTTCAGGGATTCATGCTAAGGCATTGACTCAAACACACATTAAATTCGGTGAGGGAACATGGCCCTGTTACCGAGGAATGAGACCGGGAACTTTGCCAATATTTGTAACATTCAAACAAATTCTCATAAAAAAAATTGAAGTCCAAACTTTTACAGTATTCCCCTGGTAACGATACCGATTTTTTTGGGATTCATGCCTAGGCATTGACTCAAACACACAGTAAATTTGGTGAGGGTACATGACCCTATTACCGAGGAATGAGACCGAGAACTTTGCCAATATTTGTACAATTCAGACAAATTCTCAAAAAAATCTAAGTCCCAACTTTTATAGTATTCCCCTGGTTACGATACTGCAATTTTCAGGGATTCATGCTTAGGCATTGACTTAAACACACATTAAATTTAGTGAGGGTACATGACCTTGTTACCGAGGAATGAGGCTGAGAGCTTTGTCAATGTTTCAACAGTTCAGACAAATTCTCAAAATAAATCTAAGTCCAAACCTTAATTGTATTTCCCTGGTTACGATACTGAAATTTTCAGGGATTCATGCTTAGGCATTGACTCAAACACACATTAAATTTAGTGAGGGTACATGACCTTGTTACCGATGAATGAGGCCGAGAGCTTTGTCAATGTTTCTACAGTTCAGACAAATTCTCAAAATAAATCTTAGTCCAAACTTTAATTGTATTCCCCTGGTTACGATACTGAAACTTTCAGGGATTCATGCTTAGGCATTGACTCAAACACACATTAAATTCGGTGAGGGAACATGGCCCTGTTACCGAGGAATGAGACCGAGAACTTTGCCAATATTTGTAACATTCAAACAAATTCTCATAAAAAAAATTGAAGTCCAAACTTTTACAGTATTCCCCTGGTAACGATACCGAATTTTTTAGGGATTCATGCCTAGGCATTGACTCAAACACAGAGTAAATTTGGTGAGGGTACATGACCCTGTTACTGAGGAATGAGACCGAGAACTTTGCCAATATTTGTACAATTCAGACAAATTCTCAAAAAACCTCCACTTCTTAGTAATAAAAAATAAATGAAGAAGCAAGGTATAGTATTCCCCTAGTTACGATACTGAAATTTTCAGGGATTCATGCTTAGGCATTGACTCAAACACACATTAAATTTAGTGAGGGTACATGACCTTGTTACCGAGGAATGAGGCCGAGAGCTTTGACAATGTTTCTACAGTTCAGACAAATTCTCAAAATAAATCTAAGTCCAAACTTACATGGTATTCTCCTGGTTACGATACTGAAATTTTCTGGGATTCATGCTTAGGCATTGACTCAAACACACAATAAATTTAGTGAGGGTACATTACCTTGTTACCGAGGAATGAGGCCGAGAGCTTTGTCAATGTTTCAACAGTTCAGACAAATTCTCAAAATAAATCTAAGTCCAAATCTTAATTGTATTTCCCTGGTTACGATACTGAAATTTTCAGGGATTCATGCTTAGGCATTGACTCAAACACACATTAAATTTAGTGAGGGTACATGACCTTGTTACCGAGGAATGAGGCCGAGAGCTTTGTCAATGTTTCTACAGTTCAGACAAATTCTCAAAATAAATCTAAGTCCAAACTTTAATTGTATTCCCCTGGTTACGATACTGAAACTTTCAGGGATTCATGCTTAGGCATTGACTCAAACACACATTAAATTTAGTGAGGGTACATGACCTTGTTACCGAGGAATGAGGCCAAGAGCTTTGTCAATGTTTCTACAGTTCAGACAAATTCTCAAAATAAATCTAAGTCCAAACTTTAATTGTATTCCCCTGGTTACGATACTGAAACTTTCAGGGATTCATGCTTAGGCATTGACTCAAACACATTGTCAATGTTTCTACAGTTCAGACAAATTCTCAAAATAAATCTAAGTCCAAACTTTAATTGTATTCCCCTGGTTACGATACTGAAACTTTCAGGGATTCATGCTTAGGCATTGACTCAAACACACATTAAATTCGGTGAGGGAACATGGCCCTGTTACCGAGGAATGAGACCGAGAACTTTGCCAATATTTGTACAATTCAAACAAATTCTCATAAAAAAATTGAAGTCCAAACTTTTACAGTATTCCCCTGGTAACAATACCGAATTTTTTAGGGATTCATGCCTAGGCATTGACTCAAACACAGAGTAAATTTAGTGAGGGTACATGACCCTGTTACTGAGGAATGAGACCGAGAACTTTGCCAAAATTTGTACAATTCAGACAAATTCTCAAAAAAATCTAAGTCCAAACTTTTATAGTATTCCCCTAGTTACGATACTGAAATTTTCAGGGATTCATGCTTAGGCATTGACTGAAACACACATTAAATTTAGTGAGGGTACATTACCTTGTTACCGAAGAATGAGGCCGAATGCTTTGTCAATGTTTCTACAGTTCAGACGAATTCTCAAAATAAATCTAAGTCCAAACTTTAATTGTATTCCCCTGGTTACGATACTGAAATTTTCAGGGATTCATGCTTAGGCATTGACTCAAAAACACATTAAATTTAATGAGGGTACATTACCTTGTTACCGAGGAATGAGGCCGAATGCTTTGTCAATGTTTCTACAGTTCAGACGAATTCTCAAAATAAATCTAAGTCCAAACTTTAATTGTATTCCCCTGGTTACGATACTGAAATTTTCAGGGACTCATGCTTAGGCATTGACTCAAACACACATTCAATTTAGTGAGGGTACATTACCTTGTTGCTGAGGAATGAGGCCGAGAGCTTTGTCAATGTGTTTACAGTTCAGACAAATTCTCAAAATAAATCTAAGTCCAAACTTTAATTGTATTCCCCTGGTTACGATACTGAAATTTTCAGGGATTCATGCTAAGGGATTGACTCAAACACACATTAAATTCGGTGAGGGAACATGGCCCTGTTACCGAGGAATGAGACCGAGAACTTTGCCAATATTTGTAACATTCAAACAAATTCTCATAAAAAAGATTGAAGTCCAAACTTTTACAGTATTCCCCTGGTAACGATACCGATTTTTTTGGGATTCATGCCTAGGCATTGACTCAAACACACAGTAAATTTGGTGAGGGAACATGGCCCTGTTACCGAGGAATGAGACCGAGAACTTTGCCAATATTTGTACAATTCAGACAAATTCTCAAAAAACCTCCACTTCTTAGTAATAAAAAATAAATGAAGAAGCAAGGTATAGTATTCCCCTAGTTACGATACTGAAATTTTCAGGGATTCATGCTTAGGCATTGACTCAAACACACATTAAATTTAGTGAGGGTACATGACCTTGTTACCGAGGAATGAGGCCGAGAGCTTTGACAATGTTTCTACAGTTCAGACAAATTCTCAAAATAAATCTAAGTCCAAACTTACATGGTATTCTCCTGGTTACGATACTGAAATTTTCTGGGATTCATGCTTAGGCATTGACTCAAACACACATTAAATTTAGTGAGGGTACATTACCTTGTTACCGAGGAATGAGGCCGAGAGCTTTGTCAATGTTTCAACAGTTCAGACAAATTCTCAAAATAAATCTAAGTCCAAATCTTAATTGTATTTCCCTGGTTACGATACTGAAATTTTCAGGGATTCATGCTTAGGCATTGACTCAAACACACATTAAATTTAGTGAGGGTACATGACCTTGTTACCGAGGAATGAGGCCGAGAGCTTTGTCAATGTTTCTACAGTTCAGACAAATTCTCAAAATAAATCTAAGTCCAAACTTTAATTGTATTCCCCTGGTTACGATACTGAAACTTTCAGGGATTCATGCTTAGGCATTGACTCAAACACACATTAAATTTAGTGAGGGTACATGACCTTGTTACCGAGGAATGAGGCCAAGAGCTTTGTCAATGTTTCTACAGTTCAGACAAATTCTCAAAATAAATCTAAGTCCAAACTTTAATTGTATTCCCCTGGTTACGATACTGAAACTTTCAGGGATTCATGCTTAGGCATTGACTCAAACACATTGTCAATGTTTCTACAGTTCAGACAAATTCTCAAAATAAATCTAAGTCCAAACTTTAATTGTATTCCCCTGGTTACGATACTGAAACTTTCAGGGATTCATGCTTAGGCATTGACTCAAACACACATTAAATTCGGTGAGGGAACATGGCCCTGTTACCGAGGAATGAGACCGAGAACTTTGCCAATATTTGTACAATTCAAACAAATTCTCATAAAAAAATTGAAGTCCAAACTTTTACAGTATTCCCCTGGTAACGATACCGAATTTTTTAGGGATTCATGCCTAGGCATTGACTCAAACACAGAGTTAATTTAGTGAGGGTACATGACCCTGTTACTGAGGAATGAGACCGAGAACTTTGCCAATATTTGTACAATTCAGACAAATTCTCAAAAAAATCTAAGTCCAAACTTTTATAGTATTCCCCTAGTTACGATACTGAAATTTTCAGGGATTCATGCTTAGGCATTGACTGAAACACACATTAAATTTAGTGAGGGTACATTACCTTGTTACCGAAGAATGAGGCCGAATGCTTTGTCAATGTTTCTACAGTTCAGACGAATTCTCAAAATAAATCTAAGTCCAAACTTTAATTGTATTCCCCTGGTTACGATACTGAAATTTTCAGGGATTCATGCTTAGGCATTGACTCAAAAACACATTAAATTTAATGAGGGTACATTACCTTGTTACCGAGGAATGAGGCCGAATGCTTTGTCAATGTTTCTACAGTTCAGACGAATTCTCAAAATAAATCTAAGTCCAAACTTTAATTGTATTCCCCTGGTTACGATACTGAAATTTTCAGGGACTCATGCTTAGGCATTGACTCAAACACACATTCAATTTAGTGAGGGTACATTACCTTGTTGCTGAGGAATGAGGCCGAGAGCTTTGTCAATGTGTTTACAGTTCAGACAAATTCTCAAAATAAATCTAAGTCCAAACTTTAATTGTATTCCCCTGGTTACGATACTGAAATTTTCAGGGATTCATGCTAAGGGATTGACTCAAACACACATTAAATTCGGTGAGGGAACATGGCCCTGTTACCGAGGAATGAGACCGAGAACTTTGCCAATATTTGTAACATTCAAACAAATTCTCATAAAAAAGATTGAAGTCCAAACTTTTACAGTATTCCCCTGGTAACGATACCGATTTTTTTGGGATTCATGCCTAGGCATTGACTCAAACACACAGTAAATGTGGTGAGGGAACATGGCCCTGTTACCGAGGAATGAGACCGAGAACTTTGCCAATATTTGTACAATTCAGACAAATTCTCAAAAAACCTCCACTTCTTAGTAATAAAAAATAAATGAAGAAGCAAGGTATAGTATTCCCCTAGTTACGATACTGAAATTTTCAGGGATTCATGCTTAGGCATTGACTCAAACACACATTAAATTTAGTGAGGGTACATGACCTTGTTACCGAGGAATGAGGCCGAGAGCTTTGACAATGTTTCTACAGTTCAGACAAATTCTCAAAATAAATCTAAGTCCAAACTTACATGGTATTCTCCTGGTTACGATACTGAAATTTTCTGGGATTCATGCTCAGGCATTGACTCAAACACACATTAAATTTAGTGAGGGTACATTACCTTGTTACCGAGGAATGAGGCCGAGAGCTTTGTCAATGTTTCAACAGTTCAGACAAATTCTCAAAATAAATCTAAGTCCAAATCTTAATTGTATTTCCCTGGTTACGATACTGAAATTTTCAGGGATTCATGCTTAGGCATTGACTCAAACACACATTAAATTTAGTGAGGGTACATGACCTTGTTACCGAGGAATGAGGCCGAGAGCTTTGTCAATGTTTCTACAGTTCAGACAAATTCTCAAAATAAATCTAAGTCCAAACTTTAATTGTATTCCCCTGGTTACGATACTGAAACTTTCAGGGATTCATGCTTAGGCATTGACTCAAACACACATTAAATTTAGTGAGGGTACATGACCTTGTTACCGAGGAATGAGGCCAAGAGCTTTGTCAATGTTTCTACAGTTCAGACAAATTCTCAAAATAAATCTAAGTCCAAACTTTAATTGTATTCCCCTGGTTACGATACTGAAACTTTCAGGGATTCATGCTTAGGCATTGACTCAAACACATTGTCAATGTTTCTACAGTTCAGACAAATTCTCAAAATAAATCTAAGTCCAAACTTTAATTGTATTCCCCTGGTTACGATACTGAAACTTTCAGGGATTCATGCTTAGGCATTGACTCAAACACACATTAAATTCGGTGAGGGAACATGGCCCTGTTACCGAGGAATGAGACCGAGAACTTTGCCAATATTTGTACAATTCAAACAAATTCTCATAAAAAAATTGAAGTCCAAACTTTTACAGTATTCCCCTGGTAACGATACCGAATTTTTTAGGGATTCATGCCTAGGCATTGACTCAAACACAGAGTAAATTTAGTGAGGGTACATGACCCTGTTACTGAGGAATGAGACCGAGAACTTTGCCAATATTTGTACAATTCAGACAAATTCTCAAAAAAATCTAAGTCCAAACTTTTATAGTATTCCCCTAGTTACGATACTGAAATTTTCAGGGATTCATGCTTAGGCATTGACTGAAACACACATTAAATTTAGTGAGGGTACATTACCTTGTTACCGAAGAATGAGGCCGAATGCTTTGTCAATGTTTCTACAGTTCAGACGAATTCTCAAAATAAATCTAAGTCCAAACTTTAATTGTATTCCCCTGGTTACGATACTGAAATTTTCAGGGATTCATGCTTAGGCATTGACTCAAAAACACATTAAATTTAATGAGGGTACATTACCTTGTTACCGAGGAATGAGGCCGAATGCTTTGTCAATGTTTCTACAGTTCAGACGAATTCTCAAAATAAATCTAAGTCCAAACTTTAATTGTATTCCCCTGGTTACGATACTGAAATTTTCAGGGACTCATGCTTAGGCATTGACTCAAACACACATTCAATTTAGTGAGGGTACATTACCTTGTTGCTGAGGAATGAGGCCGAGAGCTTTGTCAATGTGTTTACAGTTCAGACAAATTCTCAAAATAAATCTAAGTCCAAACTTTAATTGTATTCCCCTGGTTACGATACTGAAATTTTCAGGGATTCATGCTAAGGGATTGACTCAAACACACATTAAATTCGGTGAGGGAACATGGCCCTGTTACCGAGGAATGAGACCGAGAACTTTGCCAATATTTGTAACATTCAAACAAATTCTCATAAAAAGATTGAAGTCCAAACTTTTACAGTATTCCCCTGGTAACGATACCGATTTTTTTGGGATTCATGCCTAGGCATTGACTCAAACACACAGTAAATTTGGTGAGGGAACACGGCCCTGTTACCGAGGAATGAGACCGAGAACTTTGCCAATATTTGTACAATTCAGACAAATTCTCAAAAAACCTCCACTTCTTAGTAATAAAAAATAAATGAAGAAGCAAGGTATAGTATTCCCCTAGTTACGATACTGAAATTTTCAGGGATTCATGCTTAGGCATTGACTCAAACACACATTAAATTTAGTGAGGGTACATGACCTTGTTACCGAGGAATGAGGCCGAGAGCTTTGACAATGTTTCTACAGTTCAGACAAATTCTCAAAATAAATCTAAGTCCAAACTTACATGGTATTCTCCTGGTTACGATACTGAAATTTTCTGGGATTCATGCTTAGGCATTGACTCAAACACACATTAAATTTAGTGAGGGTACATTACCTTGTTACCGAGGAATGAGGCCGAGAGCTTTGTCAATGTTTCAACAGTTCAGACAAATTCTCAAAATAAATCTAAGTCCAAATCTTAATTGTATTTCCCTGGTTACGATACTGAAATTTTCAGGGATTCATGCTTAGGCATTGACTCAAACACACATTAAATTTAGTGAGGGTACATGACCTTGTTACCGAGGAATGAGGCCGAGAGCTTTGTCAATGTTTCTACAGTTCAGACAAATTCTCAAAATAAATCTAAGTCCAAACTTTAATTGTATTCCCCTGGTTACGATACTGAAACTTTCAGGGATTCATGCTTAGGCATTGACTCAAACACACATTAAATTTAGTGAGGGTACATGACCTTGTTACCGAGGAATGAGGCCAAGAGCTTTGTCAATGTTTCTACAGTTCAGACAAATTCTCAAAATAAATCTAAGTCCAAACTTTAATTGTATTCCCCTGGTTACGATACTGAAACTTTCAGGGATTCATGCTTAGGCATTGACTCAAACACATTGTCAATGTTTCTACAGTTCAGACAAATTCTCAAAATAAATCTAAGTCCAAACTTTAATTGTATTCCCCTGGTTACGATACTGAAACTTTCAGGGATTCATGCTTAGGCATTGACTCAAACACACATTAAATTCGGTGAGGGAACATGGCCCTGTTACCGAGGAATGAGACCGAGAACTTTGCCAATATTTGTACAATTCAAACAAATTCTCATAAAAAAATTGAAGTCCAAACTTTTACAGTATTCCCCTGGTAACGATACCGAATTTTTTAGGGATTCATGCCTAGGCATTGACTCAAACACAGAGTAAATTTAGTGAGGGTACATGACCCTGTTACTGAGGAATGAGACCGAGAACTTTGCCAATATTTGTACAATTCAGACAAATTCTCAAAAAAATCTAAGTCCAAACTTTTATAGTATTCCCCTAGTTACGATACTGAAATTTTCAGGGATTCATGCTTAGGCATTGACTGAAACACACATTAAATTTAGTGAGGGTACATTACCTTGTTACCGAAGAATGAGGCCGAATGCTTTGTCAATGTTTCTACAGTTCAGACGAATTCTCAAAATAAATCTAAGTCCAAACTTTAATTGTATTCCCCTGGTTACGATACTGAAATTTTCAGGGATTCATGCTTAGGCATTGACTCAAAAACACATTAAATTTAATGAGGGTACATTACCTTGTTACCGAGGAATGAGGCCGAATGCTTTGTCAATGTTTCTACAGTTCAGACGAATTCTCAAAATAAATCTAAGTCCAAACTTTAATTGTATTCCCCTGGTTACGATACTGAAATTTTCAGGGACTCATGCTTAGGCATTGACTCAAACACACATTCAATTTAGTGAGGGTACATTACCTTGTTGCTGAGGAATGAGGCCGAGAGCTTTGTCAATGTGTTTACAGTTCAGACAAATTCTCAAAATAAATCTAAGTCCAAACTTTAATTGTATTCCCCTGGTTACGATACTGAAATTTTCAGGGATTCATGCTAAGGGATTGACTCAAACACACATTAAATTCGGTGAGGGAACATGGCCCTGTTACCGAGGAATGAGACCGAGAACTTTGCCAATATTTGTAACATTCAAACAAATTCTCATAAAAAAGATTGAAGTCCAAACTTTTACAGTATTCCCCTGGTAACGATACCGATTTTTTTGGGATTCATGCCTAGGCATTGACTCAAACACACAGTAAATTTGGTGAGGGAACACGGCCCTGTTACCGAGGAATGAGACCGAGAACTTTGCCAATATTTGTACAATTCAGACAAATTCTCAAAAAACCTCCACTTCTTAGTAATAAAAAATAAATGAAGAAGCAAGGTATAGTATTCCCCTAGTTACGATACTGAAATTTTCAGGGATTCATGCTTAGGCATTGACTCAAACACACATTAAATTTAGTGAGGGTACATGACCTTGTTACCGAGGAATGAGGCCGAGAGCTTTGACAATGTTTCTACAGTTCAGACAAATTCTCAAAATAAATCTAAGTCCAAACTTACATGGTATTCTCCTGGTTACGATACTGAAATTTTCTGGGATTCATGCTTAGGCATTGACTCAAACACACATTAAATTTAGTGAGGGTACATTACCTTGTTACCGAGGAATGAGGCCGAGAGCTTTGTCAATGTTTCAACAGTTCAGACAAATTCTCAAAATAAATCTAAGTCCAAATCTTAATTGTATTTCCCTGGTTACGATACTGAAATTTTCAGGGATTCATGCTTAGGCATTGACTCAAACACACATTAAATTTAGTGAGGGTACATGACCTTGTTACCGAGGAATGAGGCCGAGAGCTTTGTCAATGTTTCTACAGTTCAGACAAATTCTCAAAATAAATCTAAGTCCAAACTTTAATTGTATTCCCCTGGTTACGATACTGAAACTTTCAGGGATTCATGCTTAGGCATTGACTCAAACACACATTAAATTTAGTGAGGGTACATGACCTTGTTACCGAGGAATGAGGCCAAGAGCTTTGTCAATGTTTCTACAGTTCAGACAAATTCTCAAAATAAATCTAAGTCCAAACTTTAATTGTATTCCCCTGGTTACGATACTGAAACTTTCAGGGATTCATGCTTAGGCATTGACTCAAACACATTGTCAATGTTTCTACAGTTCAGACAAATTCTCAAAATAAATCTAAGTCCAAACTTTAATTGTATTCCCCTGGTTACGATACTGAAACTTTCAGGGATTCATGCTTAGGCATTGACTCAAACACACATTAAATTCGGTGAGGGAACATGGCCCTGTTACCGAGGAATGAGACCGAGAACTTTGCCAATATTTGTACAATTCAAACAAATTCTCATAAAAAAATTGAAGTCCAAACTTTTACAGTATTCCCCTGGTAACGATACCGAATTTTTTAGGGATTCATGCCTAGGCATTGACTCAAACACAGAGTAAATTTAGTGAGGGTACATGACCCTGTTACTGAGGAATGAGACCGAGAACTTTGCCAATATTTGTACAATTCAGACAAATTCTCAAAAAAATCTAAGTCCAAACTTTTATAGTATTCCCCTAGTTACGATACTGAAATTTTCAGGGATTCATGCTTAGGCATTGACTGAAACACACATTAAATTTAGTGAGGGTACATTACCTTGTTACCGAAGAATGAGGCCGAATGCTTTGTCAATGTTTCTACAGTTCAGACGAATTCTCAAAATAAATCTAAGTCCAAACTTTAATTGTATTCCCCTGGTTACGATACTGAAATTTTCAGGGATTCATGCTTAGGCATTGACTCAAAAACACATTAAATTTAATGAGGGTACATTACCTTGTTACCGAGGAATGAGGCCGAATGCTTTGTCAATGTTTCTACAGTTCAGACGAATTCTCAAAATAAATCTAAGTCCAAACTTTAATTGTATTCCCCTGGTTACGATACTGAAATTTTCAGGGACTCATGCTTAGGCATTGACTCAAACACACATTCAATTTAGTGAGGGTACATTACCTTGTTGCTGAGGAATGAGGCCGAGAGCTTTGTCAATGTGTTTACAGTTCAGACAAATTCTCAAAATAAATCTAAGTCCAAACTTTAATTGTATTCCCCTGGTTACGATACTGAAATTTTCAGGGATTCATGCTAAGGGATTGACTCAAACACACATTAAATTCGGTGAGGGAACATGGCCCTGTTACCGAGGAATGAGACCGAGAACTTTGCCAATATTTGTAACATTCAAACAAATTCTCATAAAAAAGATTGAAATCCAAACTTTTACAGTATTCCCCTGGTAACGATACCGATTTTTTTGGGATTCATGCCTAGGCATTGACTCAAACACACAGTAAATTTGGTGAGGTTACATGACCCTGTTACCGAGGAATGAGACCGAGAACTTTGCCAATATTTGTACAATTCAGACAAATTCTGAAAAAAATCTAAGTCCCAACTTTTATAGTATTCCCCTGGTTACGATACTGCAATTTTCAGGGATTTATGCTTAGGCATTGACTTAAACACACATTAAATTTAGTGAGGGTACATGACCTTGTTACCGAGGAATGAGGCTGAGAGCTTTGTCAATGCTTCTACAGTTCAGACAAATTCTCAAAATAAATCTAAGTCCAAACTTTAATTGTATTCCCCTGGTTACGATACTGAAATTTTCAGGGATTCATGCTTAGGCATTGACTCAAACACACATTAAATTTAATGAGGGTACATTACCTTGTTACCGAGGAATGAGGCCGAGAGCTTTGTCAATGTTTCTACAGTTCAGACAAATTCTCAAAAAAATCTAATTCCAAACTTTTTAAGTATTCCCCTGGTTACGATACTGAAATTTTCAGGGATTCATGCTTAGGCATTGACTCAAACACACATTAAATTCGGTGAGGGAACATGGTCCTGTTACCGAGAAATGAGACCGACAGCTTTGCCAATATTTGTACAATTCAATCAAATTCTCATAAAAAAAATTGAAATTCAAACTTTTACAGTATTCCCCTGGTAACGATACCGAATTTTTTAGGGATTCATGCCTAGGCATTGACTCAAACACACAGTAAATTTAGTGAGGGTACATGACCCTGTTACCGAGGAATGAGACCGAGAACTTTGCCAATATTTGTACAATTCAGACAAATTCTCAAAAAATCTAAGTCCAAACTTTTTTAGTATTCCCTTGGTTACGATACTGCAATTTTCAGGGATTCATGCCTAGGCATTGACTCAAACTTACATTAAATTAGGTGAGGGCACACAACCTTTTTACTGAGGAATGAGGCCGAAGAACTTTGCCAATATTTCTACAATTCAGAAAGAAATTCTCCAAAAAATCTAAGCCCAAACTTTTATAGTATTCCCCTTGTTACGATACTGAAAATTCAGGAGATTTACGCCTAGGCATTGACTCAAACATACATCAAACGTGTTGAGGATACATGGCCTGGTTACCGAGGAATGAGGCCGAGAACTTTGCCAATATTTCTTCAATTCAGACAAATTCTCAAAAAATTCTAAGTCCCAACTTTTATAGTATTCCCCTGGATACGATACTGAAATTTTCAGGGATTCATGCTTAGGCATTGACTCAAACACACATTAAATTTAGTGAGGGTACATTACCTTGCTACCGAGGAATGAGGCCGAGAGCTTTGTCAATGTTTCTACAGTTCAGACAAATTCTCAAAATAAATCTAAGTCCAAACTTTAATTGTATTCCCCTGGTTACGATACTGTAATTTTCAGGGATTCATGCTTAGGCATTGACTCAAACACACATTAAATTTAGTGAGGGTACATTACCTTGCTACCGAGGAATGAGGCCGAGAGCTTTGTCAATGTTTCTACAGTTCAGACAAATTCTCAAAATAAATCTAAGTCCAAACTTTAATTGTATTCCCCTGGTTACGAGACTGAAATTTTCAGGGATTCATGCTTAGGCATTGACTCAAACACACATTAAATTTAGTGAGGGTACATTACCTTGTTACCGAGGAATGAGGCCGAGAACTTTGCCAATATTTGTACAATTCAGACAAATTCTCAAAAAAAAATCGAAGTCCAAACTTTTATAGTATTCCCCTGGTAACGATACCGAAATTTTCAGGGATTCATGCCTAGGCATTGACTCAAACACACAGTAAATTTGGTGAGGGTACATGACCCTGTTACCGAGGAAAGAGACCGAGAACTTTGCCAATATTTGTACAATTCAGACACATTCTATAAAAATCTAAGTCCAAACTTTTATAGTATTCCCCTGGTTACGATCTTGAAATTTTCAGGGATTCATGCCTAGGCATTGACTCAAACACACATTAAATTGAGTGACGGCACATTTCCTTGTTAACGAGGAATGAGGCCAAGAACTTTGCCAATAATTGTACAATTCAGAAAAAAATCTTGAAAAAATCTAAACCCAAACATTTAAAGTATTCCCCTGGTTAAGATACTGAAATTTCAGGGGATTTATGCCTAGGCATTGACTCAAACATACATCAATTGTGGTGAGGGTACATGGCCTGGTAACCGTACCCTGGAATGAGGCCAAGAACTGTGCCAATATTTCTACAATTCAGACAAATTCTGAAAACATTCTAAGACCAAACTTTAATTGTATTCCCCTGGTTAAGATAAAGAAATTTTTAGGGATTCATGCCTAGGCATTGACTCAAACACACATTAAATTTGGTGAGGGACATGACCCTTTTACCGAGGAATGAGGCCGAAAACTTTGCCAATTTTTGTACAATTCAGACAAATTCTCAAAAATATCTAAGTCCTAACTTTTTTAGTATTCCCCTGGTTACGATACTGCAATTTTCAGGGATTCATCCCTAGACATTGACTCAAACAAACATGATATTTGATGAGGGTACATGACCTTGTTACCGAGGAATGAGGACGATAGCTTTGTCAATGTTTCTACAATTCAGACAAATTCTCAAAATAAATCTAAGTCCAAACTTTAATTGTATTCCCCTGGCTAAGATACTGAAATTTTTAGAGATTCGTGCCTAGGCATTGATTCAAACACACATTAAATTTGGTGAGGGACATGACAATTTTACCGAGGTATGAGGCCGAGAACTTTGCCAATATTTCTACAATTCAGACAAATTCTCAAAAAAATGTAAGTCCAAACTTTTTTAGTATTCCCTTGTTTTCGATACTGAAATTTTCAGGGATTCATGCGTAGGCATTGACTCAAACACACATTAAATTCGGTGAGAGAACATGGCCCTTTTACTGAGGAATGAGACCGAGAAATTTGCCAATATTTGAACAATTAAGACAAATTCTCAAAAAAAAAATCGAAGTCCAAACTGTTACTGTATTCCCCTGGTAACGATACCGAATATTTTAGGGATTCATGCCTAGGCATTGACTCAAACACACATTAAATTTGGTGAGGGTACATGACCCTGTTACCGAGGAATGAGACCGAGAACTTTGCCAATATTTGTACAATTGAGACAAATTCTGAAAAAAAATCTACGTCCAAACTTTTTAAGTATTCCCCTGGTTACGATACTGCAAAATTTTCAGGAATTCATGCTTATGCATTGACTCAAACACACATTAAATTCGGTGATGGCCCTGTTACTGAGGAATGAGACCGAGAACTTTGCCAATATTTGTACAATTGAGACAAATTCTGAAAAAAAATCTACGTCCAAACTTTTTAAGTATTCCCCTGGTTACGATACTGAAAAATTTTCAGGGATTCATGCCTAGGCATTGACTCAAACACAGAGTAAATTTGGAGAGGGTACATGACCCTGTTACTGAGGAATGAGACCGAGAACTTTGCCAATATTTGTACAATTCAGACAAATTCTCAAAAAAATCTAAGTCCAAACTTTTATAGTATTCCCCTAGTTACGATACTGAAATTTTCAGGGATTCATGCTTAGGCATTGACTGAAACACACATTAAATTTAGTAAGGGTACATTACCTTGTTACCGAGGAATGAGGCCGAGAGCTTTGTCAATGTTTCTACAGTTCAGACAAATTCTCAAAATAAATCTAAGTCCAAACTTTAATTGTATTCCCCTGGTTACGATACTGAAATTTTCAGGGATTCATGCTAAGGCATTGACTCAAACACACATTAAATTCGGTGAGGGAACATGGCCCTGTTACCGAGGAATGAGACCGAGAACTTTGCAAATATTTGTAACATTCAAACAAATTCTCATAAAAAAAAAATTGAAGTCCAAACTTTTACAGTATTCCCCTGGTAACGATACCGATTTTTTTGGGATTCATGCCTAGGCATTGACTCAAACACACAGTAAATTTGGTGAGGGTACATGACCCTGTTACCGAGGAATGAGACCGAGAACTTTGCCAATATTTGTACAATTCAGACAAATTCTCAAAAAATCTAAGTCCCAACTTTTACAGTATTCCCCTGGTTACGATACTGCAATTTTCAGGGATTCATCCCTAGACATTGACTCAAACAAACATGATATTTGGAGAGGGTACATGACCTTGTTACCGAAGAATGAGGACGATAGCTTTGCCAATGTTTCTACTGTTCATACAAATTTTCAAAATAAATCTAAGTCCTAACTTTAATTGTATTCCCCTGGTTAAGATACCGGAATTTTTAGAGATTCGTGCCTAGGCATTGATTCAAACACACATTAAATTTGGTGAGGGACATGACAATTTTACCGAGGAATGAGGCCGAGAACTTTGCCAATATTTCTACAATTCAGACAAATTCTCAAAAAAAAATTTAAGTCCAAACTTTTTAAGTATTCCCTTGTTTACGATACTGAAATTTTCAGGGATTCATGCTTAGGCATTGACTCAAACACACATAAAATTCGGCGAGGGAACATGACCCTGTTACCGAGGAATGAGACCGAGAACTTTGCCAATATTTGTACAATTCAGACAAATTCTCAAAAAATCTAAGTCCCAACTTTTACAGTATTCCCCTGGTTACGATACTGCAATTTTCAGGGATTCATCCCTTGACATTGACTCAAACAAACATGATATTTGGTGAGGGTACATGACCTTGTTACCGAGGAATGAGGACGATAGCTTTGCCAATGTTTCTACTGTTCATACAAATTTTCAAAATAAATCTAAGTCCTAACTTTAATTGTATTCCCCTGGTTAAGATACTGAAATTTTAAGAGATTCGTGCCTAGGCATTGACTCAAACACACATTAAACTTGGTGAGGGACATGACCCTTTTATCGAGAAATGAGGCCGAGAACTTTGCCAATATTTCTACAATTCAGACAAATTCTCCTTAACCTTTTTAGTATTCCCCTGGTAACGATACTGAAAAATTTTCAGAGATTCATGCTTATGCATTGACTCAAACACACATTAAATTCGGTGAGGGAACATGGCCCTGTTACCGAGGAATGAGACCGAAAACTTTGCCAATATTTGTACAATTCAGACAAATTTTCATAAAAAAATCGAAGTCCAAACTTTTACAGTATTCCCCTGGTAACGATACCAAAATTTTCAGGGATTCATCCCTAGTCTTTGACTCAAACACACAGTAAATTTGGTGAGGGTACATGACCCTGTTACCGAGAAATGAGATCGAGAATTTGCCAATATTTGTACAATTCAGACAAATTCTCAAAAAAATCTAAGTCCAAACTTTTTTAGTATTCCCCTGGTTACGATACTGCAATTTTCAGGGATTCATCCCTAGACATTGACTCAAACAAACATGATATTTGGTGAGGGTACATGACCTTGTTACCGAGGAATGAGGACGATAGCTTTGCCAATGTTTCTACAGTTCAGACAAATTCTCAAAATAAATCTAAGTCCAAACTTAAATTGTATTCCCCTGGCTAAGATACTGAAATTTTTAGAGATTCGTGCCTAGGCATTGATTCAAACACACATTAAATTTGGTGAGGGACATGACAATTTTATCGAGGTATGAGGCCGAGAACTTTGCCAATATTTCTACAATTCAGACAAATTCTCAAAAAAATGTAAGTCCAAACTTTTTTAGTATTCCCATGTTTACGATACTGAAATTTTCAGGGATTCATGCGTAGGCATTGACTCAAACACACATTAAATTCGGTGAGGGAACATGGCCCTGTTACTGAGGAATGAGACCGAGAACTTTGCCAATATTTTAACAATTAAGACAAATTCTCAAAAAAAAATCGAAGTCCAAACTGTTACAGTATTCCCCTGGTAACGATACCGAATATTTTAGGGATTCATGCCTAGGCATTGACTCAAACACAGGGTAAATTTGGTGAGGGTACATGACCCTGTTACCGAGGAATGAGACCGAGAACTTTGCCAATATTTGTACAATTGAGACAAATTCTGAAAAAAAATCTACGTCCAAACATTTTAAGTATTCCCCTTGTTACGATACTGAAAAATTTTCAGGGATTCATGCTTATGCATTGACTCAAACACACATTAAATTCGGTGAGGGAACATGGCCCTGTTACCGAGGAATGAGACCGAAAACTTTGCCAATATTTGTACAATTCAGACAAATTCTCAAAAAATCTAAGTCCAAACTTTTTTTGTATTCCCCTGGTTACGATACTGCAATTTTCAGGGATTCATCCCTAGACATTGACTCAAACAAACATGATATTTGGTGAGGGTACATTACCTTGTTACCGAGGAATGAGGACGATAGCTTTGCCAATGTTTCTACAGTTCAGACAAATTCTCAAAATAAATCTAAGTCCAAACTTTAATTGTATTCCCCTGGCTAAGATACCGAAATTTTTAGAGATTCGTGCCTAGGCATTGATTCAAACAGACATTAAATTTGGTGAGGGACATGACAATTTTACCGAGGAATGAGGCCGAGAACTTTGCCAATATTTCTACAATTCAGACAAATTCTCAAAAAAATGTAAGTCCATACTTTTTTAATATTCCCTTGTTTACGATACTGAAATTTTCAGGGATTCATGCTTAGGCATTGACTCAAACACACATTAAATTTAATGAGGGTACATTACCTTGTTACCGAGGAATGAGGCCGAGAGCTTTGTCAATGTTTCTACAGTTCAGACAAATTCTCAAAAAAATCGAAGTCCAAACTTTTACAGTATTCCCCTGGTAACGATACCGAATATTTTAGGGATTCATGCCTAGGCATTGACTCAAACACACAGTAAATTTGGTGAGGGTACATGACCCTGTTACCGAGGAATGAGACCGAGAACTTTGCCAATATTTGTACAATTGAGACAAATTCTGAAAAAAAATCTACGTCCAAACTTTTTTAGTATTCCCCTGGTTACGATACTGAAAAATTCTCAGGGATTCATGCTTATGCATTGACTCAAACACACATTAAATTCGGTGAGGGAACATGGCCCTGTTACCGAGGAATGAGACCGAAAACTTTACCAATATTTGTACAATTCAGACAATTTCTCAAAAAACAATCGAAGTCAAAACTTTTACAGTATTCCCCTGGTAACGATACCGAATTTTTTAGGGATTCATGCCTAGGCTTTGACTCAAACAAACAGTAAATTTGGTGAGGGTACATGACCCTGTTACCGAGGAATGAGACCGAGAACTTTGCCAATATTTGTACAATTCAGACAAATTCTCAAAAAATCTAAGTCCAAACTTTTTTAGTATTCCCGTGGTTACGATACTGCAATTTTCAGGGATTCATCCCTTGACATTGACTCAAACAAACATGATATTTGGTGAGGGTGCATGACCTTGTTACCGAGGAATGAGGACGATAGCTTTGCCAATGTTTCTACTGTTCAGACAAATTCTCAAAATAAATCTAAATCCAAACTTTAATTGTATTCCCCTGGTTAAGATACTGAAATTTTTAGAGATTCGTGCCTAGGCATTGACTCAAACACACATTAAATTTGGTGAGGTACATGACCCTTTTATCGAGGAATGAGGCCGAGAACTTTGCCAATATTTCTACAATTCAGAAAAATTCTCCTAAACTTTTTTAGTATTCCCCTGGTTACGATACTGAAAAATTTTCAGGGATTCATGCTTATGCATTGACTCAAACACACATTAAATTCGGTGAGGGAACATGGCCCTGTTACCGAGGAATGAGACCGAAAACTTTGCCAATATTTGTACAATTCAGACAAATTCTCAAAAAAAATCGAAGTCCAAACTTTTATAGTATTCCCCTGGTAACGATACCGAAATTTTCAGGGATTCATGCTTAGGCATTGACTCAAACACACATTAAATCCGGTGAGAGAACATGGCCCTGTTACCGAGGAATGAGAGTGAGAACTTTGCCAATATTTGTACAATTCAGACAAATTCTCAAAAAAATCGAAGTCCAAACTTTTAAAGTATTCCCCTGGTAACGATACCGAATTTTTTAAGGATTCATGCCTAGGCATTGACTCAAACACACAGTAAATTTGGTGAGGGTACATGATCCTGTTACCGAGGAATGAGACCGAGAACTTTGCCAATATTTCTACAATTCAGACAAATTCTATAAAAATGTAAGTCCAAACTTTAATTGTATTCTCCTGGTTAAGATACTGACATTTTTAGAGATTCGTGCCTAGGCATTGACTCAAACACATTTTAAATTTGACGAGGGACATTACCCTTTTACCGAGGAATAAGGTCGAGAACTTTGCCAATATTTCTACAATTCAGACAAATTCTCAAAAAAATATAAGTCCAAACTTTTTAGTATTCCGTTGGTTACGATACTGAAATTTTAGGGATTCATACTTATGCATTGACTCAAACACACATCAAATTCGATGAGGGAACATGGCCCTGTTAACGAGGAATCACACCGAGAACTTTGCCAATATTTCTACAATTCAGACAAATTCTAATAAAATCGAAGTCCAAACTTTTATAGTATTTACCTGGTTACGATATTGAAATATTCAGGGATTTATGCCTAGGCACATAACCTTGTTACCGATGAATGAGGCCAAGAACTTTGCCAATATTTCTACAATTCAGACAAATTCTCAAACAAGAGCCCCAGGGGGGCACAACGCTCACCTGATATCCATGCACACTCTGAACATACTGACATCGAATAATGTTAGAGCCAGAGCCATAGTCAGAATTTTTTGGTCAGCGACGTTTTTGCTCCTGGTGTTCCCTCGCACTTCTACTATTATATTAAATGTGTAATCTCAAGGCCTTGTTACACGGCGCGATTAATCGGTTGCAATTAGTTGCAAGCGACAAATTGTGTCGAGTAACACACTTTAAAACTAATCGCATGCGACTTTCAAAAGTCGCATGCAACTTTTTTTCAGATTAGAACATGTTCTATTCCTTGCGATTAATCGCATGCAACTTTTAGCGTCAACCAATCAAAATGCCGGGTATTCCTTATAATTTCAACTTCAATTTGGAGAATTTTGGTCATATCAATTACATTGACAATAAAATGACGACTTTTCTCACAAAGGATCACAGTACACTTACTTTTTTTAGTTCAAAAATTGATTTTCTGCCCTCTTTTCGTCGAGAAAGTTATGTGAATGTAATTGTAATGGAAATTGAAAATACATGCTGTATTGTCTGTTGAAAACAGAATTTATTAGTAGACTTTAGGCGGAAAAGGTATGAATTTATCACAAAATCTCTGCAATTAGTTGCAACGTGTAACAGTGCGAGTCGTTGCAACTCGCTCGGACCAAAAAATCTATGCAATTAGTTGCATGCAACTAATCGCGTCGTGTAACAAGGCCTTCAGAGGCGTAGCTAGACGATATTGAAGTGCACGCCAGATACATGTATATAAAACATGAAGCCGAAGGCTTCATCCGAGGGGTACAGCGCCGAGAGGGGAGGGTGCGGGAGGGGGTCACCCCTACTGCTGGTGGGGGTTCGCCCCCCCCCTATTTTTTATCGGAAATTACGCTTGAAATAAAGGGATATGGTCATCCCTAACACAACTTCAAAAACTGACTTGAATCTCTCTTTCAATGATAAACTCGTCTCATGGTTTAAGAAATTGAATAAAGTCACTGAAATCTCAAACGCTGAACACGTCACTCGCAAACCTGAATTTCAGAAGAAAAAAAATGTAGCAGGTAAACTGGCACCCGCTTAAACCGGCCCTCAAATTGAACTGGACAAAGCTTTCATTCGATTGTGCCTCGGAAAGGATACAACTTATGATTTGGAGCCGCTCACTTTTTACGAGAAATCTGTGATTTCACAAGGACGCTACACTTTTAGAATATTCATGTATTGCTATCTTTGAATCATTTTGGCTTGAAGAACCACAAATGAGGATTCGGTGTCCAAACATGCATGTCTGGTGTATCAAACTTTATTTTCTATGTCTAGAAAAGTTATTAAAACAGCCTGATGTAGTTAACCGTAAGGCCTTAGTAAAACGAACATGGGGGGGGGGGGTTGCTAAAATGCAACTTTAGAGAAGATTGCGTTACTTGAAGAGTTATTAAATATAAAATCTGAAATAGAGAGCCAGGAATGAAATATTGTGTGCAATTTTTCATCAGTTTCACAGAGTGTCTCTCTCTATCTCACACACACACACACACTTTATGTACGAAAAAAATCTATACGGATTCAAAATGTGCGGTGTCAATGAGACGTTTGAATAAGTCATACATCATTATCATTATTTTTACGCTTGCATGTGTCAAAAGATCTAGATGAATGAATTTGCTGTATTGTCTTAATATTCCCCCTTTTTTCCCCGCTATGACGCAAAACTTGCATAAATTCTCCACATTTTTTTTTCTGTATGAACATATCTATTTCTTTCGATATAAAACTCTAGTAAAACGCACGTCACGCCATCCCTCACTGACATAGGTTACAAACAAGCGTTAATACCCGATTAATATAGCCGAACAAGGTAATTAGCCAGGTTATAAGGCATTCTCAAAAACAAATTAATTAGCTGTGTTAAATAAAAACTGTCGCGGGTAAAATAATTGTTTAAAGATATAGATTTGACTGTGCGGCCGAAATTTATGCTGGGATTACACCATTCACAGCCCCAACTATTCAAATAACTGTCAAAGGCTGGTATGGGTCAGGTTTTTCGGACTACGGTATTGTAAAAATAGAGGGGGGGGGGGGAAGAATAACAGAGAAATTTCTTTTTTATTTCTTCTACTTATCAACTATTTCGATTTGTTTAACATAATTTCTATGAATTCATCAATTCAATTTGTGTTAAGACAAATTTACCGCCATCCCTACATGTGTACCATGCCGCTGTACGTAAGATAAAACGACAACGGTATATTAGACGAAAGTGGCAAATAGTACAATGGATCTGAAGATTTATAGACCATTTAATTTAAATGAAGTTTTATATCATGCATGGATATTTCAAACAGGCGTTCACATTTGTGTATTTTGACAAAATAGCTCATTTATTATTTCATTTATAATACCGACGGACGTCTGTTTACTGCACTATTGGTGAAGTGTAATTCATTCGCCACGTGGGCAAGTAAAGGGTAATTTTTGATCGCCCACAGGAAAAAATACTTGTCTTGGGCAAGTTCATACCCTGAGTAACTGAGCAAAAAATGTCGCAATTTTGTTTTGAATTTTACCAGTAACTGCATGCGAAAATGATGACGTCACAATGCAATTTTTGTAAGGGAAATGTAGGTATTAAATTTAATCAACTGATTTTACGTCATGCAATCACTTTTTGTATGGGAAATTATAGTACCCGTCACAAAGGTAAGTTTAGGGTACCAGTTTCAATAGGAAGCCAAGGGGAGTTCTAGCGGGGGTTTGGGGGCAGCAGCCCCCGATAAAGGTTATTAAATGTTCCTCTAATGTTATTTAGTTATTAATTGGTTATTTAGTGTTATTTCATGGTCCATTTTGGCCTTAAAAGTCCCGGTCCCCTAAACTGAACAAAGGCCCAATCGGGTTGCTACACAGCGATCTACGGGAAGGAATTAATTGAAGCCCTTCCACACACAATAAACAACCAAAAAGTAACAGCGTGTGGGACGGGCAAAATATTGAAGCTATACGCCGATTAATAGTCTCGTTTTTTTCAAGTCAGAGGAAATTCGAAATAAATGTTATGAATGAATCGATAACAAATATGCAAGTGCCCCAACAAGAATACATATAATAACATAAAAATCTATTAAAATAAACGATTTACTCTCAAGATACACCCTTTTATATCCTAAAAATACAAGCTTTATCAAAGTCTAAAATATGGTTCCGCCATTTTACTTACTTCCACTCGTAGTAATTCCCTCTAACGACTAGGAGCACCCTATTGACTTGTACCCCTCATACACATAAATTGATGAAAAAATAAATCAAGCGTTCACCCCTGCCTCCTCTTTTCAAAAATTAGCTAAAATTTGTAATTTAATTTAACCTATATTATTGCTTTAAAAAATATGAACCCAAGGGGAAATGCCAAACTTCATAAAAAATTCCAAAGTTCAAAATGTGGCAAAAATGGCATTAAAATTATTCAGGTAAGTTAAAAATAGCATTCAAAGCTTAAAATATGGATGAAAAATGAAAAATAAAGAAAAAAATTTTTAAGGCCCAGCCGGGATTTGAACTCGCTACCTTGGGACTCATTGACAAAGAAAACATGCCTATTTACAGTATTAAAGAAATCATTAAAAATCTAAAAGTCAAGATATTGAGAAAATTCTTTCACTGTTACATTCCTTACAATAAATATGATAAATGTTAAAACAATCATTCATGGGAAGAACCATAAAATGCCAAAAATGATGAAAATGACCATCCTCCCTTCCTTTTTTACAGTATTAAAAAAATCATTAAAAATTCAAAAATAAACCTTTCAGCAAAATTCTTTCACTAAAGCATTCCTTTGCTTAAAAATGGCTAAATTAAACTAAACTGGAGCAGAATTTTTCAATAAGAAAGAAAATATTAAGAGAAATATCAATTTTTGCATTAAAAATGCAATGTCGAAAAAGACGTCAAAAACGCGTCAAAAATTAGTTATTGGATTTTAACGAAATGAACAAACTTGAATTGTACATCCTTCTACATCACTTAGATACAATTAGTTTTTCAATCCATTCAGTGGAACTGGAGAAGAAGATTTTTGAAGAGGGGTACCCTCTGGGGCCTATTTGACCCCGCCCTGGATCCACCCCTGAAGGGATCAAGCCGAAATGAACAAACTTGGTAGAGGACCTTTAGTACTTCATGCATACCAAGTTTCATCAAAATCCCTTCAGCCGTTCTTGAGAAGAAGTTGAAAATGTTAAAAGTTTACGACGGACGGACGGACGGACGACGGACGACGGACGACGGACGACGGACGCCGGACGCCACACTATGACAATAGCTCACTTGAGCCTTTGGCTCAGGTGAGCTAAAAAATCGAAGTCCAAACTTTTATAGTATTCCCCCTGGTTACGATACTGCAATTTTCAGGGATTCATGCCTAGACATTGACTCAAACACACATTAAATTGAGTGAGGGCACATAACCTTGTTACCGAGGAATGAGGCCGGAACTTTGTCAATATTTCTACAATTCAGAAAAATAATCTCCAAAAAATATAAGCCCAAACCTTCAAAGTATTCCCCTGGTTACGATACTGAAATTTCAGGTGATATATGCCTAGGCATTGACTGAAACACACATCAAATGTGGTGAGGGTACATGGCCTGGTTACCGATGAATGAGGCCAAGAACCAATATTTCTACAATTCAGACAAATTCTAAAAAACATTCTAAGTCCAAAGTTTAATTGTATTCCCTAGACATTGACTCAAACAAACATGATATTTGGTGAGGGTACATGACCTTGTAACCGAGGAATGAGGACGATAGCTTTGCCAATATTTCTACAGTTCAGACAAATTCTCAAAATAAATCTAAGTCCAAACTTTAATTGTATTCGCCTGGTTAAGATACTGAAATGTTTAGGGATTCATGCCTAGGCATTGACTCAAACATACATTAAATTTGGTGAGGGACATGACCCTTTAACCGAGGAATGAGGCCGAGAACTTTGCCAATATTTCTACAATTCAGACAAATTCTCAAAAAAATCTAAGTCCAAACATTTTTAGTATTCCCCTGGTTACGATACTGAAAAATTTTCAGGGATTCATGCCTAGGTATTGACTCAAACACACATTAAATTTGATGAGGGTACAGGACCCTGTTACCGAGGAATGAGACCGAGAACTTTGTCAATATTTGTACAATTCAGACAAATTCTAAAAAAATCTAAGTCAAAACTTTTATAGTATTTACCTGGTTACGATATTGAGATTTTCAGGGATTCTTCCCTAGGCATTGACTCAAACACACATTAAATTGAATGAAGGCACATAACCTTGTAACCGAGGAATGAGGCCGAGAACATTGCCAATATTTCTACAATTCAGAAATAAAATTCTCAAAAAAATCTAAGCCTAAACTTTTAAAGTATTCCCCTGGTTAATATACTGAAAATTCAGGGGATTTATGCCTAGGCATTGACTCAAACACAAATTCAATGTGGCGAGGGTACATGGCCTGGTAACCGAGGAATGAGGCCAAGAACTTTGCCATTATTTGTACAATTCAGACAAATTCTAAAAAAAATCTAAGTCCAAACTTTAATTGTCAGTCGGACTCCTCGGGTGATTGCATACATGAGCTCGCTACAGCCGGCAGAGCACAGACTGTATAACGCATGCCCTCTGTTTATATCCATTTACATATTCATCTGTGTCTCTGGGGCCTCTGCGTTTTGCGGTCTTGTTTGTGTGATGTCATCTTACAGTCAGGAGGTTGTTTTACACCACAATTGTACGTTCTTCGAGACCTCTGGGTAATTGGAGAAGTGAGAGGGTTGTGCGCACGTAATCCATGATGGCCACACCATTTGCTACTTGCGTGACAGATGGCCGTCCAAAGTCGGCACCGGTTACCCATTGGTCTCGTCGGTTTATGTGTAGTCTTTTGTGTTTGATGTTTACATGTCGTGTGTCTCTTTTCCGTCTCGTGCTGTACTCGTCTTTTGTGTTTTTGCATCGGGTGTTATGGTGTTTTACTGTTAATGCTGCAACGGGGTCTTGTTGGAGATCTCCTCCCTTCTTTTTGTATTCCCCTGGTTAAGATACTGAAATTTTTAGGGATTCGTGCCTACGCATTGAGTCAAACTTATATTAAATTTGGTGAGGGACATGACCCTTTTACCGAGGAATGAGGCCGAGAACTTTGCCAATATTTCAACAATTCAGACAAATTCTCAAAAAAATCCAAGTCAAAACTTTTTTAGTATTCCCCTGGTTGCGATACTGAAAAATTTTCAGGGTATCATGCTTAGGCATTGACTCAAACACACATTAAATTCGGTGAGGGAACATCGCCCTGTTACCGAGGAATCAGACCGAGAACTTTGCCAATATTTGTACAATTCAAACAAATTCTCAAAAAAAATTAAAATCCAAATTTTTATAGTATTCCCCTGGTAACGATTCCGTAAATTTTAGGGATTCATGCCTAGGCATTGACTCAAACACACATTAAATTTGATGAGGGTACAGGACCCTGTTACCGAGGAATGAGACCGAGAACTTTGCCAATATTTACACTTCAGACAAATTCTAAAACAAATCTAAGTCAAAACTTTTATAGTATTTACCTGGTTACGATATTGAAATTTTCAGGGATTTATGCCGAGGCGTTGACTCAAACATACATTAAATTAAGTAAGGGCACATAACCTTGTTACCGAGGAATGAGGCCGAGAACTTTGCCAATATTTCTACAATTCAGAAAGAAAAAATCTCCAAAAAATCTAAGCCCAAACTTTTAAAGTATTCCCCTGGTTACGATACTGAAATTTCAGGGGATTTATGCCTAGGCATTGACTCAAACACAAATCAAATGTGGCGAGGGTACATGGCCTGGTAATCGAGGAATGAGGCCAAGAACTTTGCCAATATTTCTACAATTCAGACAAATTCTAACAAATTTCAAGTCCAAACTTAGGCATTGACTCAAACACACATTAAATTTGGTAAGGGTACATGGCCTTGTTACCGAGGAATGAGGTCGAGAACTTTGCCAATATTTCTAGAATTCAGACAAATTCTTTAAAAAATTCTTAGACGTCCAAACTTTTAAAGTATTCCCCTGGTTACGATACTGAAATTTCAGGGGATTTATGCCTAGGCATTGACTCAAACTCACATCAAATGTGGCGAGGGTACATGGCCTGGTAATCGATGAATGAGGCCAAAAACTTTGCCAATATTTCTACAATTCAGACAAATTCTAAAAAAATTCCAAGTCCAAACTTAGGCATTGACTCAAACACACATTAAATTTAGTGAGGTCACATGACCTTGTTACCGAGGAATGAGGCCGAGAACTTTGCCAATATTTCTACAATTCAGACAAATTCTTGAAAAAATTCTTAGAATTCCAAACTTTTATAGTATTCCCCTGGTTACGATACTGAAATTTACAGGGATCCATGCCTAGGCATTGACTCAAACAGACTTTATACTTGGTGAGGGTACATGGCCTTGTTACCGAGGTTAAAACTTTTATAACATTCCCATGGTTACGATACATGCAAGACAAAGTCTCAAAGTTTTCGAGGTCCAAAATTTTATTGCAATCACCTGGTAAGGGATCAGATACAAAATTAAGGACATTTAGAACTCTGACTTAAAATACAAATTCACTTATGACGACATCACCAAGATCCTTGTATTTTCAAACACAATATTGTCGTTGATTTTGGAGGCCAAATATTGCAAGAAAATATTGGAATTTTATTGGGAACAAACTGTGCCCCTCTTCTAAGTGACATACTCTTTTATTCACATCAGGCAGAATTCCTAGTTTCTGCTTTTAAACAGCATCACAGGTCAACTTGACTACATTGATGACGTACTCTCCATCAACAATCCAACCATTCAGGAATGCTTAGGCGCCATCAATCCCAGAGAATTGGACATCAAGGAATTAATTGAGAGCAACACTTTACCCTCCTACCTAGACATACTACTATGATACAAGCGATATGTCTTATCGTTTTTTATGTCAAACGTGACGATTTTAATTTCACAATCACAAACTTCCCCTTCCTTCTTTGCCTGTATATGGCGTATCATTTCACAACTAATACGCTATGCAGGGTATGTTCCAAGTATGAAAAGTCGAGTGCATTGAGGCTCACCAATAAGGGCAGTAGAAGTGGAGTCGTAGATATCCGTAAGGGAATCATACGAGGGCTGATTGATATGTTGTGATCTTCGTATTGAACGAATTGAATTGAATTATTCTTCTACATTATCCCCTTTTGTATCTAAACACTTTTACCACCGGTGTTTAAGTCCTCAATACCATTTTTAAAGAACTTCTTATCTGGACTAGTTAGAAAGCTATCCACTGAAAGTGAGTGCAAGAAATAGCTTTCGGTTTTGGGAATAGATGAAAGTTTGATTCAATAGCGAAAAGGAATGATCTCAAGCAAGACCACCCTGCATTCACCCATCGAAATAAAATCACAAGAAAGTGACACATAAATGGCATCATACAAACTCCAAATCGCAAAAAGACACAACAATATTCACTAGAACATCATACAAAACAATCGTAACAGACGTACAGAAACATTGATGACAACACATAAAAGGAAGGAGACCAATAAGGCGGTTTTTAAATCAGATTAAAGCCACAACTATGAATGGCAGCCATGTCTTTGACAGACTTGTCAACAGGAGCATTGCCCTGATGAAACAACACACTTTAAACTAGTGAGCTTCCGCGAATGTTAAGATTAATATTTTCCCGTAACTGTGTCAGATTGAAGCATGCAATTGATTGTTTGTCCTTTTTGGAGATACTGTAAACCATTTTTATTCGCGGCGTCTTATGTTCACGAACCCGTGTGAAGTGACTGGTTCGCGGCGATTTATTTTCGGGACATCGCATATTCGTTACTTACTACACATATACACGGCGTTTTACTTTCGCAAATGGAATGATCTCGCAAATATCGCGAAAATAAAACGTGCGAGAATAAAAGACGATTTACAGTAATCTATCAGCAGAATATGTTCTGCATCCAAGAAATGAGAGGCTCACAGCATATCAATCAGCCATCGTAGCAACGCGTAACACATAAGCTGCAATCCGTTGTCATTCTTTATGATAAAACTAACTCTACGATTGACCTATGGGTTGCTGCGACTCCCATACGGGTATCTACGACTCACCTACGGATAGCCATGTATTCGACAAGGAAAGGCATACTATATATACATAGCTATGGATTGAGTTTCTTTGGTCAATATATGAGATAATACTTCATCCATTCGTTTTCAAATCGATATATAAAGACGTTTATGGAACCCTGAAACTGTCACAAGGCAGCTGAGACCGTCTCATCTTGAAACTATTGGGTGTTTACTTAATATTCAGGACGGAATTCAAGCCAGTCAAACCAATCTGTAGTGCAGTCGGAGCTATTCGTATGCCAGTCGTGGCTATCAGAATGTATCCGTATGCGTGTCTTAGCGATCCGTAGCAATCCTAAACCATCTAAAGCAATTTTCCAAAGAACATTCGAGAAAGTACTTAATGCCTTTTCCTTTGAATCTATGGAACACCCACCTCTGTTCAATTAAACATCCCACGCCTCTCACAACATTTACATAGAAGTTTTATTGAAAAAAAAAATGTACAGGAAAGTTTATGATACCTAAAATAATAATTAGAAAAAAAAGCTGACCAAAGAGTCTGAAAAGATCTGGCAAACTGAAGATTTAGGACCATTTTGTTTGCACTTAAGTCTAAAATGCGATTTTTGAATTCACAGGACATCTTTCGAATCGACCTTTCATAGCTACAATTGATTATTTCACAAATAACCCTTGTTTCAATTTCTTACTGATAGACTTATTATGTGATATGGCCTATTACATGTATGTGATATGAAGATTATTCAAATTCAGGGGCACACATATCTAAAAGACGCATCTTTTGTTAAAATGCAGATATTGTCTTTTATGATAAAATAAATATACATCTGAGATGATCGGTTCTTTGGAAACATACGAAATGTATTGTTTCTTTATCAAACATCACCACAAGACGACCGTAACTGTAAAGCTGGAAGGCAGTAACTTCACGGCCATTCTAAAGCATTTCTTGCTACATTTTCTCGTAGTTAGCTATTTCTTGGTCAACCTTTCGCTTCAGGTTGATTTCTTTTTGAAACATATTTAGTTTGTAACACAAACATTATGACTGATCGAAAGAGAACATTGACACAGCGGAATCCGTTGGTTTTTTTATACTGACGTATTGAGATGATGTTCATTTATTTACATATTAGATAGATAAATGATGTATCCTAATATGTCAACGTATCTATGGAAATCTTTCCCGCCCTTGCGCTGGTCCTTTCTAGTATGTTAAAATGTGAAGGGCCAAAAATAGTTTGAAAATGTGAGATCAAAATCAAGATAAATCAAATATATCAAAGATATTCGTATTCGTTCTACCACCTTCATGGTATATATATAGCAGAATGGAGGGGATCACCTACAAGAGTCGGTTGCAATATTGTAAACGTGGTTATTTTCGCTGGTGGAAATTTGGCGATAATTACATCAAGACGTCTCATATGGGGGAAATATCCGCGATTAAATATATTTTCCTTTGTAAGAATGCACCGGGAGTATTTTAGCGTGGGGGAAATTTTCGCGAAATCCTTCCACTCGCAAAAAACGCGAATATTGCCCCACGCGAATATTCCACGTTTACAGTTATCACTACAAAACATCGAAACTCCCACATGCAACATTACAGAGCAGACCATTCGGATCCCCTCGCCCTTTATTTGTAACGGCATAAAAAGAAAGAAAAGGTCGAGGCTGATCCGAATGAGAGTAGACGTCACAAAAGACAACGCCATCACTACTTACTTGTGCACGTGTAATTTACCTCCAAATATTTATAAACTCCGCCACATGGATCCGGACTAAATAGTGAATTCGTTACTCTAAACGAACACGAAGAAAGTCCTTGACAGTTGTCTCTTACAATTTGTAACGAAGATGCATGTATACAGTTTTGGTTGCTGTCTCTGTTGTATGGGTCACATTTGTCATAGCTCCCAGGCTTCAATCTACCATAGTTCGCTTCACATACATAGATATTGTTCCCGATGTTACAGTCTAACTGGAGGTTCTCACTTTCACATGCAATAACTGTAAAAGAGAGCAAAGAATGTATATTCGTCATAACATAGTAAGCATTTTCCAATTGATATATGCTAAAACATATTTTACTCGTTTTTAAATAATTCAAACACCTCATCATTCTGGTACTCTTATCAACTACGGATTTTACCAATCAAATGTGGTCTTTCATTCTCGTCCATATTATGACGTCATAAGTTTAAATAAAGAACTCATATTAGCATGTGCTACAAGGAGATGATGCTATATATCCCATAATCGTTCCTTGTTCAGAATGGATGTATGATATATGAGTAAAAGGTAAACACAACCCGAAAGTGGATTATAAAACAATAACAAATGGGCAAACGAAACCAGAAAAACCAAAAGCCCAACCAAACAACCGAAAGAAAAGGGGATGATCTCCAGCAGGAACACCTTGCACTCACCCAGCCAAAACAAACTCACAAGAAAGTGACACGAATAAAATATAAAATAGAAAAATGAGATAGAAAAAATTGAAAGTGTAATTTTTTTATTCATTCTAATCCTCGATATAAAGAGACAGTATAATTTAGTTATATTCGTTCCCGATCAATACCCTTGGCAAAGTCACCCATGCGTAAACGGTACCTGCAACTTCATACCTGCCGTAAATTAAGAGTACTTGGTGATGTTCGGCACCATATCTTGGGGTACTTGAAAATCGTGTACCAACCTTTACATATAATAGAGATATGTAAGTTATATTTGATTTATAACTGTTTTTGATTTGCAGGTAACAAACTATTTTATCTTGACGCCACACTTCTCTATCATTTATGTGATATGTTCACGCAAGCATATAAATATGCTTTGTATAACATCATTGTACTGTCTATTTCTCTAATATACATGTACTTTCCTTTACAGCCCATATAATGCACATTATACACCTTGGTCAATAAACAAGGGCACTCAGAGTAATGAAACTGAAAAAAATATAAGTGGCATTATTGTCTAGCCGTTTTATTCGAATTCTGAAGAAAATGCCGGGTTTTTTTGTAATATGATTCATCTTTGTTTGGATATGCGTCCTTGATAAATCAAAAAACAAACAAAATAAATAAATAAATAAATTTAAAAAAAATTACGGACTTGTTTGGAACCGTTTGAGGTACCAGTACAAGTCTCTAGCATTTTTTTTTTGCACTATCGGATGTCTTCGGTTTTCTAACATGTTGTTTTTCTGAAACTCATATCGTAAATAACTATAATTTTTTTTCCTATCACACGACTTCATAGGCAAGATACTATACAAAAAGCCATTTTTATAGTTTTAAGAGATAGGAAAGGAGTTGTATATTCTTATTGAAATGTTGACTGGTCTAAATTAGTGGGAAATGTCGTTATATTTATTTTCGATAAAGGCCGGTTTACTACGACTGTTAAAATGCATATTTCCGATGTTGGCTGAAGTTAGTCGTTGGAGGCTACAAATCTTTTTTCATAACCAATTTTAAAATGAAGTTTTTCCTCTGATAATAATTTGCTAAATATCTATTATGAGAAATTTTTTTATCGTGTAAACAATCATGAATTAATTAACATATACTTTTCCTACATGAAAAAAGAAAAAAAAAACATGTACGCAATATCTTTTTTTAAATATAGCGATAATACTCATCAAATTCAAATAGCCATGAAACATCTGTATAAGGCTAATACCAAAGCCATGATACTTCTGAAGAACTGAGCCTACACTTCTCTACGCTTGGTTGATCACACAGTTGACCGGTCACAAGTCCATGAGATAGATAATGATTGACAGCTGACCCAAATCGATCAAGGGCGGGGCTTAGAGTTGGGTCTTTAAAGCAGGTTGTAAATTTGTATCGGTACGAACGGATTTATATACAAAAGATAAACACTGATGTACCGCCGCTTGCACTTGGGGTATTCAATGTGGACTGGATAACATGCTTATGTTGTTGTTGACTTTTGAACATTTTTCCTTTAATTCCAAACACACATTTTGGTTTAAGTTTTATGTACATGGTTTACACGATCTACATTTTTTTTCTAATTTATTTTCATAATTTTATTGCTGATTTTGTGAGCTCAGTCTATTATCTTATTTACATGTACCAATGATAAAGAGAGAGAGAGAGAGAGAGAGAGAGAGAGAGAGAGAGAGAAAATTGCGTAATAGGAGTCGTTCATTAATTGATAAACAAATTATAGCTCTGCCGTAACGTATTGTGTCATGTCAATCAAATTCAAAGTTTGTCTAATTAGATTAACAATTACATGTACATGATGATAGGAATCTTAATAGTTAAAAGATGTCGTTGAAAAACAAACCTGTATTTAATACAGTAAATCGTTTACGTTTGTTTTAAATATATAGATCAAAATACACATGTCCACATTTTAATCAGGCGCCCTAAGACTGTGTTAATAATCACTCTATGCGTGTATTAAATCGACGGTTTATTTATAGAAAACCGCTTCCGGTGGATAGAATTGGATTGAGGTGGATAAGATAGGATAGGATAGAAGTGGATAGGATAGGATTGGATAGGATAAGATTCTATCCACTTTCTATCCTACATCCTGCATCCTACATCCTATCCCATCCACTTTTTTGTCAAACAAGTGGGTTGCAGGACTGTATATAGAGAAAGTAGGGAAAATAATTTAAAAACCCTCACAGGGAACTTCCATTCATGGACAAACAGTTTAATGCTACAAAGGCAACTAACTTTTGAGTTTGATTTCTTTCAGGTTCAGTCATAATGAAAAATATTTTTTTACAATGATTTCAATTATAATTGGGATGACAATTTATACTTAAAAGCAATTTCTATAACTTTTGAAAAATCAAATTCAATGGCTCATCTTTCGACGAATCGAGAACTCACTTGCTGAATATTTTTCAATCATTTGTATTCCTATTGACTGTGACCTTTCGAATCTAATCAACTTGGGTTGATCATTTCTTTAAACGCATTCGAAAATTTCTGTTAACAAATGTTCTGAAAAGTAGGTCCTGTAGCACCATATCGAAACCCATTCTGCTACGTCTTTCGGTATTTTTTCGACATGAATTTCAAGTCTTTGGCAATATTTCAATTTTGGATTGCGGATTACTGACGAAGGTTAAGTACACGAAACGTGCATGTCTGGTCCATACTGCAAATTTATCTTTCTGAAATAATGCTATTGAATTTGAAATCGTTTAACATTTATACCACTTGATAAGTGTCACTACTGGTAGACCAGGAATCCCCGAGAGCACGTGCAGCCACGTTCGGTCAACTTCGGTTGATCGTTTCTTCAACGCATTCGAAAATGTTATCAAAATTTCTTGAAATTACCTTAACGTGAGTACTGAAGCACCATATCAAAATTCATCCTGCTGCGGCTTTTGATACATTTTTAGACACAATAACTTGCAAGTAGGTGTTGTTGGGGATCCCCTCCTTTCTTTCACACTCTTGGTCATATTACATTGTTTAGATTGAGGATCACCGACGGGGTTCATGTTCCCGAAACATACACGTCTGGTCCATGAAATTGTATCTGTTCTTAAATAAAGCTATTGAATTTGAAGGCGTTGAACATTCAACCTCAATACCCTCCCTTCCGGTATCTTTTAGGTTTCTCCAAAAAGAAAACTTAATAACAGATACAAACAGGCTAAAATAAGTTCATTAAGAATCCTTCATTTTCTGTTTTCTTTTGATGACATATAAATCACATGATTCACGATGAAGAGATACAAATACTTTTACAAAAACCAAACCAAAGAACCAAAACCCAAAATCTGAATCATACTAAAGACAATATATACTTTAAAAAAGTCTTACTTTTCTCTGTTTCACTTATTTCTATAATTGTTCCCAAGAAAGAAAAAAATAGAATATAATTCCAGAATTCCATTTCACGAACTAAAATTATGGTTTATGCAAATGTCATCCACGAAGACTCTGATCGTCGTTTATCCAACTTTACAGAACGAAATGATATGCAGCGTTCCCAATCTAATTATGGATGCAACATGTTATGTTTCCAAGAACTATCGGTGAAATGAAAACGTCGTAATGTTTCGTGATAAATATCTAATGATATTTATAGAAAAAAAAATGTTAAAGCACCACAAAAAGCGACATTATATTCCACATTTTATTATTACACGTGTTTCGGCTTTTACGGCCTCTTCAGATTATGGTAAATATATCTCAATCATTATACATTGGTTAATACATGCAATAGTAAATACATTGATAATGATCATGATTAGGTAATGAGATTACTGCACTCTCCCCGTGAAGTTGCGCTAATACTTCACGGAAAGAGTAAAAAAATGGTCATATCATTTGTATCTAAAGGAAATACTTATATCAGATAAAATGGTCAGGAATGTTTCAGGGATGTGGATGTATTTTCATGATCTGTTTAACATAGGTCTATGTTTATCAATGAAACTTTGCTCTTTGATGGTAATCATTGAATTATCATCAGATTGGTAAATTGGCATTACCTTGAAATTCCCTTTACTACATTCGAAAATATGTATTGATACAAACAGAATTCTATTTTGAGGAACTTTTATATTGCCTTTATGAAGGGACATTTTTTGATACAGTTGTTTTGTAGAACTGTAGCTGGTTTGGTCACAAAAAAGAAAGTTTTTACTGATTTCAGGATCGCTTATTTGATATCTCTCAAAACAATGATAAAGGGGTAGGGCCACGAAGCCCGATATTGGCCCTAATTTTAAACATTGTACTTCATAGAATTTTTCACTGTGATTTGACATTTTGAAACTTTCTCTACTGAATCACGAGTCTATCTTTTGTAAACATTGCGTTTATCAATAACTTTTAGCACTTTGAAAACACCAAAATTGGTCATATTCCACGAAATTGATGCCAAAACTACATATTTCTATAAAATTAGCTATGGCCGCATGCATTAACTAAGATGAAAAAATTACATGTGAAAGATTATCATTATATCCTTTAACCATAAACGTTTTATCTCAGTTAACGAATGCGGCCACATTGAATTTTTCCACAAAAGACAAACTTCAAAGCAGTTTTCGCCATATTTTGTCAATAACGTCAAAATGACGTCACTTCATGACGTCATTATAGTTAAATGGCGCTATGTTTGTTGATATTTTTCTTTTCATTAAAAGCGGTAAACATTCGTGTATTTTCATGAGAGATATCAAATATTTCCCATTAAATTTCTTTCTAGACAAAAATCGAGGGCCGATTTGAGGGTCTCGTGGCCCTACCCCTTTCGAGCTTGTTACCATTTCATACAATATTCACCAAATTAAAGTTTAGAAAATCACATATCAATAAATCAATGTAAATAATAAGATCACATCAGATACAGTGCAAATCGAAAAACGAAAAACAGTACCTGACCATGTATATCGAAAAGACCGCATTATTGAGTCAAAATCCATGAAGGAATAACCTGACGTCATAAAACCGTTACGTCAGATACAGTGCAAATCGAAAAAAAACCCAGTACATGTATATCGAACAGACCGCATTGTGGAGTCAAAATCCATGAAGGAATAACCTGACGTCATAAAGGCGCTACGTCAGATACAGTGCAAATCGAAAAATAAAAAAAAAGTACGTGTATATCGAAAAGACAGCATTGTGGAGTCAAAATCCAGAAGTATCGACCTCAGACGCAAGTTGGCAAATTCCTTTTGGGCAAATATTGCCAAAGACAGCGCACTATTTTTGCATATTTAGAATATCAAAACCCAGATATGTGTTCCTACTTTCAAAATGGCTGCTGTTCTTGCATTTACAAAGAAGACTATATGGTTTTAGATATTATATTGTGTGAGGCGGTGCATACTTTAAAATCTGTAAGCGGATTATAAAAAGTGTGCACCACCTCAGACCATATTATATCCCAATAAATTGCAAAATTGTTTTAGTTAATCCCTTTAATTTAATCAAGAAGGGAGGAGGTCTCCAACAAGACCCCGTTGCAGCATCAACAGCAAAACACCAAAAACACCCGATGCAAAAACACAAAAGACGAGTACAGCACGAGGTGGAAAAGAGATACACGACATGTAAACATCAAACACAAAAGACTACACATAAACCAACGAGACCAATGGGCAACCGGAGCCGACTTTGGACGGCCATTTGTCACACAAGTAGCAAATGGTGTGGTTATCCTGGATTACGTGCGCACAACCCTCTCACTTCTCCAATTACCCAGAAGACTCGAAGAACGTACAATTGTGATGTAAAACAACCTCCTCACTGTAAGATGACCTCACACAAACAAGACCGCGAAACGCAGAGGCCCAAGAAATACAAATGAATATGTAAATGGATATAAAAAGAGGGCATGCGTAATAAAGTCCGTGCTCTGCCGGCTGTGGTGAGTTCATGTATGAAATCACCCGAGGAGTCCGACTGACATTCAGAGAGGACACGTGGTCGGGGCCCTGTCTTCTCTAAAGAGGTTTGGACAGGGCCCGTCATAGAGTCCCGTCGTCACAGTCAGTTAGAGTGCAAGTGTCAAGGATGCGCTTGTACAAGACTGTAGATTGGTCAAGTACCAAGCCTAGTGTCCGTCTGGTGACTTTAGGATCATATCCATGGTATAAAAGGCGTTTGATGATTCTGACGCATTTTCGATGGTTATGCTACCTACCTTTGATCCTTCTATTTTTGTTTATCATATCACAATAAAAGAAAGGTTGTGTAATACCCAAAGTAATGTACTCTGTTGCGTGTATAGATCCGAATTTTAAAAGAGGTTGATTGTAATTTTTTGTAAAATTTCCAGAAAGGCTTTACTAGTTTATGAAACCTTGACCTAAAAGTTTTTTGGTAATTTGCAAATTTCTACTGTGAAAATCCAAAAACCAGTACATGCTCTAGCGAACCGGGTGAGCTGTGATATGTAAATGCCGTATGACGGTAATCTTGGAACATCACCGTCAAGCCAGGGGAAATTTACTATGTTGAATCCAAAATCATTCCTATTTTCATATACACTTGTATGAATCAAGTACCAGTATATTATGTTCATATTTTTGAGTTGGCAAAGCCAACTATTCATTGGAATCGAATGCCCCAGTTAGGGCCAGCACGAACCGTGCAACGGTCAAAAATCTATTGTCTTACCTAGTAAGAAATAGTACCACTATTATTTGGACAAAAACATTTTAATCGACACAATGAGTGCAAGTTGTAAATGATAATTCCAATGCAATTATTGGAGTGAAAAAATGGTCTATAGAGCTATTTGTAATGAAGATTCGGAGTATAGTTCTCGTATCGCGTAGGAATTCAACTTTTAAGTAGTCCAAAGTAGCACTGCAATATGCCGGTATTGCGGGGTTTTTTTTTTTCGGGGGAATTACAAGAGTTTAGGCCTAATGATAGTTATTATAACCGTGTCGATTTATATTTCATTGATGAAAAGATAGATATAAAATAGTCTGTTGATGTCAATATAAATCGCTATGGTTCTTGCGTCTTAAGCTCAGAGGACACTCGGAAGGCCATACGATGAACGGCGAACTGGATTTGTAGTAAGTTATTGCAAATATCTGATAGAATATTTTAATATTTTCTTATCTGTTGTATAAAGGATTATGAAAAACCACAATTCGAAAGACTAGATCGTCTATTTACTGTATGTCGTTATCTGGTTTTTTTGGGGGAAGGAGGAGGGGGGCGTGTTGTGTTTGATTAGGTGAATGAACGATGTACATTACAGTTCGGGTTATAAGAAGAGCATTGTCCTCGAGGAATATAATTTTTCAAGGCTGAATAAATCTTCACCTAATGACTGCAATAAATGTATATATGTCCATGTACTACTTGTACATGTAGTATTCCAACACACTCACTTCATCACGTGTTACATGTATTACCGTGGACTTGGATATTCATGGAAATGCTGGGAAAATATATTCTTCCACCCGAGACTGAGAACTCTCAAATTTCCCTGGGGTGAGATCAATCGATCTCACCCTCTGACGTCATCGATCTCACCCTCTGACGTCATCGCTACCAAAGCGACGTTATGGAAGCAAGGCAAACTGGTGATTATAACAGACACTCTAGATAGTCGATAACGTGGGAGAAAACAATCAAACACCACCACGAGGGAGGGATGGCTAATTCTCAACCCTCGTGTAAAAATTTTGCTTGTCCATGACTCGGCAAGCCTCGTCATGCACTTGCAAAATTTATACACTCGGGTTGAGAAATCGCCCTCCCTCCCTCGTGGTTGTGTAAGATTATATTATTCTTTTATCCCATATTTACAGAACTGACTACTCGTATAAAGCAAAATGGCAAATCGATCATCCACGTTGACTATGACGTTTAGTCTTGATAAGGCATAGGAAAAGTACTATTTTTGACGTTTTTGCACATATCGGTAAGGAGAAAAATAATCGACACACTGCGTCGCTTCAACCTTGATCAAAAGATGGCAGAAAAGTAAAGAAAACTTATCGAACGTCAATCACTTTGGTGTGATCATTGATTACGTCACAAGGAAATCATTTAATTTCTATTGTTATTATTAAGAAACGCCGATTCCGTTTGGCCGAGAAATTTTGTTGATACCTGTATCAACACAAAACGGAAGCACGTGCTTAGCAACGTCGTTAGCAACACGGTTTCAAAGCCGCAAATAAACGTTGGAAAGCAACAAAATGAAATGATAAGTAATCAATGTAATATGTTTTTGGTTGATCGAGGTATCGACACCAAAAATTGAGGAAAAACTTGTGCATTTTGCGCTATGCGCGCAATGCAGTTTTCCCTAAATATTTGGTGTTGATACCTCGATCAACCAAAAAAATATAAGAATGATTCCTTAAATCTATACCTCATGTCTGGGATTTGCTTTTGTCCATGACTCTGCAAGTCTTGTCATTGTAAAAGCAAATTCTGGACATTCGGAGTGCATTTCCTTGTCAATGCTCACACCTGATGATAGATTCTATAAGTCTTAACCCTATGGGGTAAGATTTCATTTTCACGTGCCTTTTAACTGTAATGTCAATTCAGACAATTGTATTGTCATTCATGAATGCTGCGTTGGCTGATCAAAATATGAAAATGAATACCGGTACACAAAATTTTATTTTAAGCGCTTTTAGACAATGTGAGAAAAATAAGCATGTACTTGTACATGTAAGACACACTGTAAAAGTTATGACTTAGATTTATGCTGGTAGGGGACTAATATCGCATAGAGATTAAGAAAAAAAAAAAAACTTTTTATGCACCCCGGAATCAAAGATTCGGGGGTACATGTATACATTTTTGGCCTGTTTGTCCAAAAAACTTTAAATGGTAAATTATATGGCTTTTATATTTCACATATGTATTCCTTGTCACAAGATTTTCCCATAGATACCAACATTTTATGCCCAGTGACCCTGACCTTGACCTTTCACATACTTAACAGAAAAATGGTGTTTATACTCCGCTGGGAGCATTCGTATTTCACAAACAAAGGCTTTATTCAATATTAGACATTGCCAACTCGCAGGACTTTCAGTCCTTTGATTTATTAACATCTTTTGACTACAAACACAATTGTAACAACAAGAGCGGAGGAAAGTATCAGCTCAGATGGTTGCTTTTAGGAACCGCCTACGGCAGTGTCCCGGTCAGAAAAATGACGAATTTTTAAAAAGGAAAATATTCCTACCTTAGTCCCATTTCTATATCCAACTGTCTTGCGTCGCAGGCCCTCCGAAAAGAGGGACGGCTCTTACAAGTATATGATAGGGTACACAGTAACTAAACGGAAACAGGTAGCCATTTTATTTTGAATTTGACCGTCATTTAGCGCGAATATATTGACGACACAATGGGTTTTACCTCACGTAAACGAGAGTTTGTTCGGGAAATTAGTTCAATTACAACTACCACATGATGTTATTTTAAGACCGAAAGTAGTGCCGGCAAGCATTTCCGGAGGTGGGCATGCCCAATTAAGCAAACCAATTTATGGAGCTATGCTATATGTTTCCAACGACCAATCAAAATCCTTTACACGAGTAGAATTAAATTAGTTTTCGGACAAGCTCACTATACATACCTTAAAGAAATGAGTATATAAAGACATAATTAACCAAAGAAAAGAATATTATGGGTCGTGATATATACATCAAAAACGTCGTCTTTTAATTCCATTGTTGTATCAAAAAAAAAATGATTGAAATGCTAACTTATTCTACGGAGTTTTGCCTTTGGAACTTCATTAAGATTATTGTTTTTATGTGTTATCAATCAATTTCAATTATTTTTCTACTCATTTCATCTATTGAAATAGACAGAAATCATTTCGTTCATAATGAAGCTTCAAATAATAACTTGTATAAGGAACCGACTGTAATTTATTCTACAATACTGCTTCAACAAGCAAAAGAATCTTACAGTTATGTCCTTGAAATTGGCACAAGGATCAAGTATGTATATGTATAGGTTAAGAAGTGGGCAGCGCGTCAGCGAAGGACCCCTCACGCCAACATTTGACCCAACGTTAGACATATTCGTATGTACCTTGTTTGTTAAACGTTGTAGAATAAATAATGTCAATTTCTTTTGATATTAGAAACTTCCAAGTACCTTCTAACCGACATAGATGGCAACTTCCCCGGTGGCGTAGTGGAGAGCGCATCCGGTTAGCATGCCGATGGGCACACTGAAGGCCTCGAGGACGCGCCCAATTTACGCCACATATTTTTCAAGTATAATGAGTCAAAGAAGATCCTGACGATAATCTCAACAACACTCACAATAGAGCACGAAATAATATACAGCTAAGCTTTTGTAGGTTGCAGGATCCATGACGACCATGAAGACGGTTTCTTCACAGATTTTTCAAAATCATACGACTACTTTAATGTTGCCATCTAAGAATTCATAACTGAAAGTAACCTAGATTTATAACGTATTGATAACAGAAATAGAAAATTTAAAAATATTGTGAATTAATATCCAATCGCGGCCTTTATGATGTGTTATCATACCTGTATTTAATATACGATCATTCACATACAGAGTTACTAGTTGTGACGTCATCCAGGTCTGAGGAAAGTAGTGTGAAGTTTAGGGAAAATATCATTTAAATATAACATTTAGTTAGGAATAACTTGACGTCATAATGCACTTACATGTATGTTAAATACCGTGCAAATCGAAAAAACAAAACAAAACAAAACAAAACAAAACAACAACGCTGTATTTCGAAAAGACGGCATTGAGAAGTCTTAATCCAGAAGGCATCGACTCTGTCGCAAGATTGCAGATTCCTTCTGGGCACATATTACCAAAAACATCGCAGATCTAGACATTTCAATGCCAGACATTGGTTCCTTCTTTCAATGTGGTAGCTCCCTAGCTTGCTTTTACAAAGGAAGACTACCGTCATTAAAATCATTTGACTCGACTGTCGCCCTTATGTATAATAATATTAGCAGCTACGTGTACTTTTTAGCAGCTACTTTCTGCTTACCGGAAATTCAAGGATTCAAATTTTACCAAACCTTTTCCTTAATCTCGTAATCTTAGTTGCGATCAAATCATATAGAAGGTTGGTATCATATTTGGTCGCAATTGCTAACGGACACGCCTACACTCTGCATATTTAGGCCAACAATATGGTTGAAGTGTGTCATGTAGAATCCAAAAAACAAGTCAAAACGGAATTGTGTTTGAATTCATGATGATTTCATCAGTCTAAATCTACGACTAAATTCAGATAAATAGATCCAAAGGAAGGAATTTGATCCAATTCATTACGAAAAATGATCAATCGATAGATTTTCCACATGTGCGGATTTCACCTACCTGCAGTGAAAGGATACAAATAAAAGTAATAAAATAATAGAACACATCCTCCACACAACTATGTATTCACAGTATCCTTCAACAATTATCGCTTTCTAAATTTAAGTCTCTTTCTTAGAGAGCTTTCGCTTCTGAACGTCCTGCTAAGTTTTTCGATACATTTTTGGACTGTCACACTCTTTGGCCATATTGCATTGTTTAGATTAAAGATAACTGACGATGGTTAATACCCGAAACGTGCATGTCTGGTCCATGCTGCATAAATGATGCTATTGAAATTAAAGACGTTTAACATTTGAAATTCTGATGTCACAATATTGACAAAACATTGATGATGTTCCGTTTAAACCCTGCCCCCTCTATATATGTAATCCTTGATCTGTAACCTTGGTAATCAAAAGGGGTGTTCCTTATGTCACGTACATAGATTATATGAGCTTTGACTGAAATACGTTGATATATGACAACTCTAGTCGTTTAAAAAATTGACCAATTCCACTCTGTGACCTTTACCACCGGCTACGGCATTGAATTTCACAGGCGGTTCTTCATTTTGCCATTAAGTAAAAAATGTTACCAAAGTCCATTGCAAAAGTTTACTTGTAGAGCGTATACAATGATTTTGATAACGTTCTTTATCATTTATCTCTGACCTATGACCCCGAAAATACCTTGTTTTCTTTCTATTGTCATACGTTGAAATAAGTGTATGTATTTTGGACAAGATACAATGAAAACTGTTAATTCTAGCCTAAACACAAGGATTTGAACCATTGCCAATTTGTGACCTGACCTTTAACCTTGAAAACTATTATAATTTTTCTGTGATCATAGGACGTTAGTTTATGAAATTTGGTCAAGGTCCAATAAAAAGCATGCCCTCTAGGCTGTATAAAGGTATTTTCGATACTTACAATGTACCTTGTCCTTTTACTTATGACCTTGTAAAACAGCATCGTTCTTCCAATTAATATTAGTGTCAAACGTGGTCGAGGTTCATCCTGTGCGCTCTAGGCTGTAAACAAGGGTTTTAGATATTTCCTATTTGTTACATGTATCTTGGCCATTGATCTATGTAACTAAAGTTTAAAGATATGTATCTAATCACTCCTTAACGAGATCAGAACTATAATTCATACATGATCACAATTTTCATCTAGGCTGCTATAATTCTAAATAGAGTATGGCATATTCAAATACACGTATTCTATTATGATATTTGACACATAGAAAGGGATAAATGAAAAATCCTACATTTATTTTACATCAATTTAATTTATGTCCTGATCCTGCTCATTAAATTCATTGCTTTAATAAAAAAAAAAAGGTTTTCAGAATTTAAAACAACATATGAGATTTTCCTGCTCTAAATGTCTGCCTCACAGGGGAAGTATGCATCCTGTACACTATTTTCCGATATGCTGTACCATTTGTAATCATTAACACCAATCGAGAGGTAAAATTCAAGTCCGGGCTGTTGATTACCCCAATTCATGTTGTTCATTTCAGTATTGTCGTCATAGATAAAGGGCCCAAAATATGCATTCCTCCTTCCTTGTATGACGACGTAGTTCACAAACGGAACTAGGCTAAACCCCGCTGTAATAAGAAGAAAATGTTTTCAACAAACATACTTTGAAAACTTATTAGAGCATGAAAAAGGTATAATGAAATGACAACATTTGTTAATCTGTATTAAACTTCTTAAATGCTGTTATTGCAAACCTAAATATTCCTCAGCGGAAAGCTGTTTTTCTGCGGTATCAATCCTAGCTAGTGATCCACCATGACCCGAGCATTTCGTCGACTTCTCGTTGTATGTACTGTAGTTAGAGGTGGGTAGATATAAACTCAGGCAGCTGTATGTTGACGGACGAAATGTGTAAGTAGGTGGACAGGTAACTGGAAAAAAAATTTGAAAATAATTTATTGAAATAAATAAAATTGTTTCCGGGGATTCGCTTTGTTTTGTGTCTTTTTGAAAATGAAAAAAAATCTTTTTTTCAAACTACACCAATAAAATAAATTCTTAATGAAAGGGTGAAACCATTGACATAGTTGCAGTTTTTTACATAATGAAATGAAAAATGAATATTTAAAAACTGATTTTAAAAGAAAAAGAATTTGATGTCATTTTTTTGGGTTTTTTTTGTCTTGGGGTAAAATTACCTACCAGTACGAGGGCGTGATTTAGTATCTATGTGATTAACTAAATGTCAAATACAAAAGCCCAGATCAATGGACATACGGTTTGGACCATGAAATGATGCAAAACCAAATGAAAGAAGTTTAAGATGATAATGATAAATATAAGTTAAAGAAGATCATGAGGATAATCTCAACAGCACGCACAATAGAGCACAAAATTGAGCATCGACGGACCCCTATATAACCAATGATAAAAGTTGCATGGTTTAATCCATTAGATCAAGCCTGTGGGAGAGTAGATATTTTAGCTTCATTTCAAGAACTGACATTCCATTCGATATTCGGTATTCATTTCCCATTAGAGACGGTATCTGACGTAGACTAATTGTGGCGTCATCAAATTGTGTTGAAACGGTCCCTAAACGGTACAAAATCGTCCTTACCATACCATTTTCATGACGTCATAATAGTTTTACGTTAGATACCGTGTCAAATGGGAAATAACTCTATATTCCGCAAAGACTCAATAAGAATAAGAGAAATAAGAGAAAGATCCTAATTATTAATAGAAATTTTTCATCGTGACGAACTTTGCACTTCGAACTTCGTACTTCGCACTTCGAACATTGAAGAAAAAGTGGCGTAGTTGCCGTTCACGTATAAACTCATAAGCAGAGTCATCTACATTTTGATTAGTAAACTCAATGGAATGGTATATTGGACTTCCTGTACAACTGGCGCTTTTTTTTCGGCAAACCACTTATGAAATTAAAGTGCGAAGTTCGAGGTGCGAAGTTCGAAGTTCGAAGTGCGAAGTTCGTCACGGTGAAAAAAGTCTAATTTTAAGAACACGCTAAAATGTTCACATTAACAAAGACAATCATGAACAAAACTAATTAAATTGCATTTTAAACGTCGAGATTAAAGGAGATTAACATCATAGTACCTCCATCCAATACTCTCTTGTTCGTAGATTATGTTAAACTATGGTAATAAATCGACTCGACAGGAAACTTGGAGCCTCTCATTTTTGTAGAAAGTAGTTACAGGGGAAAAAAACTTGAGGGGGCTACTAGAATAAATAAGGCATTTTGAATTTCAAGTGACACTGATAAGGGTCAATTATCTGAAAAACGTGGTGGAGCATTACATTTCGCTTGAAATATTGTTCAAGGATGCAATGAGCTGGAAACTTCAATTTTCTTACACAAGAATAAAACAGAACGAAATGATGATGCTGATGATAATGATGAAATACCTTCTATTTGGAAGTACTTCCATCCGACAGAATACGTTAAAAGGGTGAAATTGTCCCTTTTATATATAGAACACAGCCATTCACCTTCGTTGAAATAAAAGTAAGTACAACGTTCCTTCACGCATTCTGCTGCGCATTCTCTCCTTGTTATACCTGTCACCACGACCAGAGGAGCTTCGTCTACCATATCATCGTACCGGCTATCTTGTGTAGCTAACGCCTGACGGTGATTTTTTGGTGAGGCAGATGGTATTGAAAATATCACCATTGTGGTGATACTGGAAAACAACTTGTACATCGCTGTCTTCCTAATTACCGTCTACTTTGACTTCACATGAAGGTATCGTCTGCATTTGCCTTATTCTTCCTAGCCTAATAAGCGGACGAATAAGAGAACAATTTGTGAAACTTTTTCCCCAAAATTTTGTTATTATGTTATAAATAAAAGTCATTTAAATATATACAATACAAATTGATGGACTGCTGACGAATATAAGAGCAATTAATTCTTTCAAGTACAAATATCTTCAAAGGCTTTATAATTTAACTTCTTTTGAAAAACTATTGATAGTTATATGTATTTATCTATTTTTCGAGAAAGTTAAATAAAACAATCAAAGAATTGCGTTCATGAAGATAAATAAATCCATGAAAATGAACTCGATTTGATTATTGTATGACACATTGAAAGGCCTTGCAAACACATTGTCTTTTATTTCCATTGTGCCGAAGTTAAAAACAAAACACATAATGGTTGAACTGTTTGCTCATTGATCAATATACAGATTTGTAATGCGTGTTCGATTGCTTTATAGTCATTAATTTTTATGAAATAATTTGTATCATAGAATCTATTGAAATTTGCAGAGAATTGTTTCTTTTATCAAAGAGGTTAAAATATTGAAATAACATGGTAATAATAAATCTAAAGTTAATTAGGTTATATTTCTCAAACACCTATATATCGACGGGGCAGAAAAAAAATCAAAGGACCTTGACCATATGACCGTAAAAAAGTGAAAGTAAGTCATAGAACCGACCGATTTACTGAGTCCTACTTATAGTAGAGCAACCAAGTCGCTAAATTTGAAATTTTAATCAACGCAGGTATGTTAAGGCGTCCCATGGAATATTACGTTAAAAATTTGCCGCGAAATAACGTAACATCATTTGACGTCATAGACTCCGTGTCGTCAAGTACGGTAGCAACACAGTATTTCAATTAATTTTTATGATATTTTGTAAATTCAAAGGATGAAAGTTATCAGTTATAAAAAGTCATGTACCTACTCAATCGCTGACACTCCGTCTATTCAATATACCTTTGAGAAGACCCCCAATCTATCGAGTGCACTTTGTGACCCCCTTGCGTTATTAAGGACCTCTGCGTTACTGAGAAGCTTGAGAAGCGATGGAAGGTGCGAACCGACAGTTTACAAGGCGGGTGATAAGAAAAATTGAGAAAACGGTATGTATTTGTTAAAATTACATGAAAACAGAGATGCTGCACAAAGAAAATATCCTAATATACTCAATCATATATGTAATCAAAGACAAAACTATTTAAAAAGGTACGAAATCATTCTTTTTATGTACCTTGTTTACAGTACTGGCGGAGTACACGTGTGTCATATGATGCATGTGTCGTGTACGAATTATTGCAGCAATGCTGTGAAAAAAGTATGGTTGTAGCGCTATTGTTATTACTTTATTTTCCATATCATCAGTGTCTGCTACGATATATTATATAATTTAGATACAAGCATATTCATGACAAAGGTAAACTTACGAGTAGAAAAAATATGGGGAAGGGGGTGGGGTGGGGTGGATGTGGGACATGCATGTTTACTGTTTTAGTATGTAACAATGAGACTACTTTGTATTATACAATTCATAACACTTATTTTTTATTCATTTGTATTTCAGACTGATGAAAATTACATATTTAATCATCTCATAAAAAAAAAACAAAACAGAAATGTTTTGGCACTGGATCAGTGTTGAATGCTGCATTAGCCCAGAATCATAATTGAAAGAACTTTTCAATGACCAGGTATATATATGATATATAATTTTCTTAGAGACTTGAGTGTAAAAATATCTTCCCATATATATATATACATAGTTGAAATTTGATATAAATCTAGATCTATCTATGAATATTGTCAGAACAAATCTATAACTGTTTACATTATTTGTGCCATTTTCTTTTCTTTAAAGTTCTAATAATTGACTTGTGAAGAAGTTAAATTAACAGTACAATAACAAATGACAAACCCTAAAAGGTTCTGTAAGAAATTACATTTTAATACAAAAAAAAAAACTTATTTATTCACCTAAATTTGAATTTTCTTCTATTTTCAGAAATTTGCCTTTGGAAGAAAATATAACTTTACCCGAATGCCAGCAAGAAGATGTCACGTCAAGTGTCTGTCAAATGTTAAAAAATGTGTCAATAAAGATCTTTTATTGTAAAGAAGTATATATGTATTTGTGATATATTTAATCCTAAACTATAAAAGCCTACATTTTGAGTCTTTCTGATGTCTATAGACATATGGATGTCATGGTGTTTTATTTTAAACATGGGCTCTAGCCGCTCTATCAGTGGCGTAGCTTGGGCAAATCTAAGTGAATCCTTTCATGATACAAGGAAAATGAGTTCAGAAGCTGAGGACATTCGAATGGCAATGAAGGAGGTCGAATGCAAATAAAGATTTACCACCAGCAGCTCACAAAAAAAAACCTCCAGAGGGAGGAAAATTTTTACTGAATTGAGGAATTCTCGAGGAAAAGTGGATGCTTTAGCATACATTCAATTGTAGCTACGCCACTGTCTTCTCAAAGATACTTTGTTATACAAGACTGACATGTTACTCTCACAAAGTTACAGTTCTAACGCATTATGGGTTTCACAGAGATATTCAATTCTTGTGATAAAGGATGCCATCACGTCTATCACCTGATAAATACAGAGCTGCTGAGTTATTTATTTATTTTGTTTATTTATTTTAAAATTTATTGAAATTGATCATAGCAAATCTTCCGACCTTTGTATCTAAATATTGTACAGATCTAAATTTAAATAATAAGGAGTTATGAAAGGGGGGGGGAGGTTCAAGCCTGCACACGCATGGTGATATAGCCTATAATACATGTATATAATACTGGGTTGTTGGTCTAAATATGACCATGGATTTCATCTTAAAATGAGGAAAAACAATGAACGAATGATTTTATACAAAGCTGAAAGATGGACCCCCCCCCCCTCCTCTCACGAATTCGAAAAACATGGTGAGAAAATAAAGAATATTATAGGCAGACAAAGTTAAAATTTTGTCGATGATGGCGAGATACAGGATTCAATTAAGTATACATGTAAATATAGATTTATCTCGACAGAGTGGAGGTTTCTCCTTTCGGTGCCCCTGACGTTGAACATTGCACATTTGCATAAAATTGTATTTTCCGGCTTTTTCCTGAGAGGAGAGGTAATCGCAGTTTCGCGTCACTAACATCCATTGTCAAGGGCATGGCCGGTCATGATTATGCGAGATTGGTACATAAGTACTGATCATATCTTTTTCCTCGAATCTGTTTTTTTTTTTTTTGTTTGTTTGTGCGTGAGAGGGTGTGTGTGTGTGTGTGTTAATCTTCCCGATAAGCAGTAGATTGAAATATTTCTTCCGGAGGGAAAATTAGATAAGATTGAACTTGTAGGCTTGAACTTAAACATACATGTATAAACAGGCTTTATCACCCTGCATGGGCAGGCTTGAACCCCCCCCCCCCCCTCTTCCCGATAAGAATCCTTCCAACCCTTGTTGTATTTCTATCGTATGTAACATGTAATTAAATGAAGGAATTACGAAATGAATATGCTCCTCTTAAAGCTTGTTAAAAAACGTATATTTGCTATCAGCACCGCCCCCGCCACCTACAAATATGTAAGCTAGTAATACCCCCCCCCCTCCCCTCCCTCTCCCTCTCTCACGTGAACAATTACGGACCTGTATTATCAACAGCATAATTTAAAAGTGGAAATAAAAAAAAAAATAAAAAGGTTTCCTGGGTGACGAAAAATAATTTCAGAAGACTCGACGCTGCATCTGACCCCTCCTCCAAGCATTCTGACTAGCAGAAAGAAAAAAATTGAAATCAATGGATAGTACAAATGTATCAGAAAGACATGGCTATATAATGATAAAAGCTATAAAGAAAGTGATAAAATAATAGAACCGTTAAAGATACAGTGTCCCTGATTTTTTTTTTTCATTGAAAACGTAAAATTTATTTCGAAGGGTCTAGATTGAGGAAAAAGAAGCCATAAAAAGTTTCATTTAAAAAATATGCAGTAACGACCATAATATTGTCGATTTTGTAAAATTAAATCTCCATATACCTTTGTTGTAAAAACGCAATATATTGTAGGTGGCGCTAGTGAAAAGAATTAGAGTTGCGCACCCAAAATTAAAAATGACGTTTTCAAACGGTTATAACTGCGAATGTATGCGTAAGAATCGCATGAAAATTTGAATTTATGTATACAAATGAGAATGTTACAATTTTTTATTATTTGAAAAGAAAGATTTTGCATAATAAAATTTTGTAAAATTAATTAATTTTCAGGGACACCATACCTTTAATTATAATGATGCTTAATCAAATTATGAATTTGTTTTGTATACAAATGAGAATGTTACAAACTTTGATTTGAAAAGAAAGATTTTGCATAATAAAATTTTGTAAAATTAATTAATTTTCAGGGACACCGCACCTTTAATTATGAATTTGTATGAAAATCAATAGAAACTTGAAAACATTGTCACAGATAAATATTGCAATATAGAAAAGCAGAGGGGCGCACAAAGGGTTCTTTAATGAAGAGTAGAATCTACTGCATTGGATCATGACTTCCATTGGATTTGCACATTACTTTAAGTCTTCACCAACATATTATAATAAATATTGACACTCTACACTTCAAATTCTTCAAGAAAAATTAAAGTCTTGCCGATTTTGAGACAGAAGAATATGAATTTTCGTTGAAATGTACCTGTACTGAAACGTTATTGAGAAATTATCTCCCCCTGTCAATCGCGCATCACTTGAACGTTTGAAATGGTTCTCGGGAGGAGAACTTTTAGGGGTACTCATAGAAAATAGATTAGCGCAAGTTGTTCCTCAAAATAAATTGAAAGAAGTTTGGTGTAAATCGAATCTTCCATGATTTATCTATATAGTTCTTGCTACGACAACTTGATTTTTTTCATATTAAACCTATACAGGGACGTAGTCATTGAAGGTGTAACGCAAAAACCAGGGTGCGCCGTAGAATTCCTTAATTTAATCCATAAATATATGGAATTCACGACTTGTCGTAGCAAGATATATGAAATTTGAACATTTCTCTACACATCATAAACCATCAGTTCACTGAGAAATTAGTGGAACAACTTGCGCTCGATGCTTCTTTTTCGTACTATGTACATGTGCTATAAATAGCGATCACGTGACTTTCATCACACCTGCAGAACTCGCCAATGACCCTTGACTTTCCTTCTGTAAAGTACATAATCATACTTTTGATTAAAGTATATTTTATTGAGGGAAAGAGGTGTCCATTATAAAGGTGCGATAAAGGTGATGGTATTTCCATGGGACGCCTTAACATACCCGCGAACCCACCTAACACAGTGCTAATTTTTATATCAAACGAAAGAGTATAACATGGGACATCAGATTTGACCTGTCGTAAAAAATTCGTATGGTCAGAATTACTGTAAAATCAGAGATAAGCGGAAAATAAGTAAAATTCAAAATCATAGATATTTTAACAAAAATTATCATCCTTTGATAAATGAAGAGTCAAACTGACCGAAATCAATATCAATTTGCTAATTGAAGTCAAAAGAAAATTTTTGGATCAAATTGATTTTTCTAATTTCAACTTCATGGATGAATGAGCACAAATTCTAAGATAAATTGGTAAAATTGAAATTTTCAATTCTTTCACTTCAATATTGAGAATGTTAATTCGAAGATAAAAATTAACTTTCAGAAACGATATTTTGATATATGTATGTGTTTTTATGAAAGTTTGATAGAGATCGATTAAAAACGGCTAAATTAAGTTTAAACATATAATAATGAATGAAAAGAATCGCTTTATTTCAAAGAAGACGACAAATTTACATGAATAATTTTGAATAATATTTTTTCTGTACTATCTATGTTCTGGTAATTTCAAACATTGTGATATGGACGCATTTTGTCAGCCGAATTTTAGAAATTATTAAGTATAACAAAGATTTTATGATCAACAAAACATGGAATTATGCAATGCATTTTAGTTCTACAAGTAAGTAGCTTAGCTGCCTATACGACCCAATCACATTCAAGTCAATCATGGCATTTTCTTTCTCTGTTTGACCTTGTGACAACAGTTGTCGCTAAGACGTAGCTTAAAGGCATCGTTCTACAGGTATTGTCGTAGCAAACTGACCTAACCGGGCGCTCCTTGTTTTCACCTGGTCATCGGAAGAGTTTACTTCTGACCAGGTGATAAAAGTCATATAAAATTGCAGGTAATGAGTATTTACTCTGATTACGATATGCAATTCATAATTTATCTACACTAAAATTGTATCAATTCGTCTCAATTGCTTGATTGAATTAGCTCTGCCCGGTCAGGTTACTTTGTTACAACAATTGATAATGAGGGATAGCCTCTGATTTCTAGTTTTGGTTCTCTAGTTTCTGATTGGTTGATCGTTGATGGCCATTATACGATATCAACGATATTGTATGTTTTTGTCGAGTTTGTTTTTTTACTGTCTGTTTATTGTTTTTCATTCTTCATCCTTGTCTATAATGGACTTTTTTTTTAATTTCTCTGCAATTGTTTCTATATAAATGAAACGGAAAAAGATACACACAAATAGTGAACATCAAACAACCACATTTACAAGAATCAAAGACGCTCACATAAAACTGCCAATCGAGAGGCAAATCTTTAGCAATATTAAAATAGAAATGACAACACAATAAATTTAAGGGTGCTCTATTCTCTGAAGTCCCACGCTGAGCTGTCAACATATCAGTCTCGTCGTTATAAAAGTTAGATTTTACTATGTTGTATCGCATCTTGGACTCTTTAATATCCATCGTTGAAGATCGATGCTTTGCTGTTGGAATAGTTTCTTCTTGGAAACATTTCACTGACTATTCTTTGCGTCATACATTTAACACTTTTTCAGTTCTATTTCTTTCTTCGAACCTCTTTGGGAAATACGGCATTTGACGCGCCAACATTCTAGGCTCCTGTTGCGGCGAATTTTCCGTTGTCAATAGACGGTTCCTCTTCGTGATATAGCCTTTTATTTGTTGTATTGTAGACGTATGCAGTCCTTATTGATGTAGGAACTGTCCAATTAAATTACCAATAGTACATATAAATGACAATGAGGTGTTTGTGCTTATGTACAGCATTATAAATTAAAGCCCCCCGTGACCCTTGAGGACTTTCACGGAGACATCAAAGGGGTTCTCTGACTCAGTATATCTTGAAACGCTCCACTTAATTTTGTAATTGTTACAAATCTGAACGAAGAGTAAGTGCGGATGCTAAAAAGGATAAATTGCATATCGTAATGTTTAAAACACTGATAACGAAGAGCCAAACTCTGACCAATGTACTTTACATGTATATTCACATCTCTGTGGTACTAAAATAAACGTCAAAAGATACTTTTCATAACTTTATGTAAACTTAATGCATTTTTCTTCAATTTACTTATTTTCATTTCAACTTGTCACGAATGGGTTTCCATACACGGTCTTACCACGACATATCAAAAAGAAGTATATTTCATTAATTTTTAACCAGTATGATGTAATTCCATTTAACTTTTATCAAAAATATGTATGTATACCGGTTGATAGGTACGATTTGATAGAAACTGTAACACGTGGTAGACCGAATGTCCATTTACGGAAACTAATTGGTGAAATGACGCTGAAATCAAATGTATATACGCTTTAGGTTTTTACATCTATTTATAGCCCTTTAGAAAAATGGTCCATAAAAAGGCATTGGAAATAATAAACATATATTTGTCGATATGTTTTGAGACAAAAATTTAGTCTCTGTGCTTTAGAGAAAATATTAACACGGATTCTTCATATTTCACAAAAATTTGCATAAAACTGCAATTTTTCGAGAGAGGAGAAAATATTCTTCCTCAAAACAATTAAATAACATGTGTACATATCTAATGCATGGATTGCAACGACTTTCTATACAAAAAAGAACAAAATATAGGAATACCGAGGATATAAACGATAAATATTTCGTTTTAATTTTTCACGATTTTATCGCTTTTTACCCAATTTAAACAAAATCTGACCGTGGCATATACTTTACGACAGCTGTATTTGAAAGTATGGGTATTCAGCAAAAAAGTTCAGACCAAATTCAGGCCTGTGTTAGGTTTGTTGATTAAACTCGAAAACTAAGCTTCTTTTTTAAATTCGTCGCTCTACTATTAGGACATTCAATAAAGCCTTTGGTGAATATTCTGGTTCTTTACCTTGGTTTCCTCTTTTATCGTTAGCACTCCACCGAGAGGTAGGATATTATTTCAATCGAAACGGAATTGATCCCAATACCTTTCAGCGTAATATTCAAGTCAAAGAAAATTCCTTGAAAATTCTATTTGACTCTTTGAATTCATGAACTCTCTAGTAATCAGAGAGACGTATTTTTCGAAACACAATTGATTTTAATGATCATATGCCGAAAATATATTTTTGAAGTGAAGTTGTGTAGAATTAACGGAGACATAAGCCCGTGTCTTACAAAGATTAATGCACGAGTATTATGTTCGAATATCCTCATTTCCACGTATAGGAACAAAAATATGTGAGAATAATACGGAAATGTTCCAACTGTGTACCTTCTTGAACAAAATTTAGAACGAATTTATTATGTACCAGACTCGTGTTTCGGATATTAAATCATCATCAGTGATTCTTCCAGCCAAAGTGATTTTCATAAGCCGTATCAATTCATTTCATTCGCACCCTATGGTTTATTTGTTTTGAATTTAACTTTTATTCATTTGCTTTACAGATACTGCGCTCTAAATTTCACGTAGGGTCGATTCAGTAGCATATCCAAATAAAATCTATGTTCAAAATAGCATTGGAGGGATGGTGCTAAGATGTTAACCTCCTTCAATTTCGATGATATTTTTGGATGAAATGACAAGTTTCCGAAACAGCAAAATAAATATATATGATGTCAAATTGATAAAGGGCCAAAACAAAGCTTTTTTCATGCGACAGAACTAGAAAGAGGTAATTAATACACTTAAAGAAAAGGGAATGATCTTCAGCATGCCCATCCTGCACTCATCCAGCGAAACATATTCACAAACAAACTTTAAAAACATCGAGTCTAAGGAGTCTTTATAAGAGTTATATTTCATTACCTACAGTAATTTAGCTAATTCAAATACAGTGAATATGTCAAAATCACACTTAAACCAAACAGTAGTTAATGGTTTATACAGACTCAAAGTATTACGCGTTTTCAAATTTATAGCATCATTTCAGAACAGATGAATTTGCAGCATGAACGAGAAATGCACGTTTCGGGTTCTTAACCCTCGTCAGTGATCCTCAATTCAAAAAAAAGAAATATGACCAGAGTTTGTGAAAGTTATGTCCAAAAATACCGAAAGACGTAGCAGGATTGGTGGGATTTGAAGCGACGGGATCCACTTCCGAGAAAATGTTGTTCAGTCGGAAAAAAAGATTCAGAATTGTCTTTCTTTGTCTACTTTCTAGACTTCTTTAAAAGATTCAACTACACTTCATTAATTAAGTTAATGTTGAATAGGACGTTATTCTTGTTTCACTTACTACTAGTGCATTGGTAAAGACTGGTTTGCTTAAAGAGTCATTTATAAGACATTTCCCATTGTGAAACAATTTAAAGTTATACTCTTACCTACTATTTAGTCGAGCAAATTCACAATGAAGTGATCAGTAGCATAATACAGAGTAATATGAGAATATATATATTCATTATGGACGGAGGATTCAATTTTAATAGCAAATGGTGTGGTTGTCCGGATAACTTGTCCATCACCCTCCCTTGTCTGGGTATCCAGTGGTCTTCTACAGTGCACACATGTTGCGTAGGGGTAATTATAAGGTACAGCCTGTAGAGTAAGAGATATAGATAAATCCCTGCTTACTTAATTTGTATAGATATATTGTGTTGGACTTTCTTTTCTTATTCTACCATCTACCAAACAATTTATGGCTTGAATAAGCATCCCCATTGTTACGGTATCCGGTAACGGGTGCGACAATATTAAGCCAACAAGTGACTGTGCTTTCTAAACGTAAGGCCATAGTAATTGAATATTTTGTTTTACGTCCGCAAGTGGGTACTTTTTAGGAGAATTCCTCAGAAAAAACCTCACAAACATGCATTTTTTCATAAAAAAGATTAGTAAACTATCCCAAATACCGTAGAATGTCTAAGTAAGACGTATTCAAATTCTAATATACTATCATTAATATAAGGAGATAACGGTAGTTTGTCTAAAATAGAGTCAGCTTTATCCACTTCACTCGAGAAAGATAATTTTCATTTGTTTTTATCTTCCTTTCACATTCCTTCATGTTGATCTTGTGCTTGAGTGTTTTCATGCCAGGCGGAAGGATACCATTGGAAAAAGGTCGGGACGTAAAACAAATTATTAAATTACCATGGCCTAGGGGGATCTCCAACAGGATTCTGGTGCAGCAAAACACCGAAACACCCATACGTGAACACAAAGATCAGACATTGTTATTATACCATACATCAAAGGCCGGGTAAGCGCAGAGGTAGCGCGCTCGCTTCTCAACTCTAAGGTTCCGGGTTCGAATTCCAGATTCGACGAAGAGTCTTATGTGGGAGGGCAGGTGGCCCCACTCAGGCCTCTGCAGGAGGTTTTTCTCCGGGTACTCCATTTTCCTCCTGCTCAGTAGACCATCATCTGAGCCAGAGTGAGACATTAATATAAGTTGTGTAACTTGTTTGTTACATGTTGTAAAATAAATATAGTTTAATTTTATTTCTTTAGACCAGACATGTACAACAAGAGCCGAAATAAGGACACGGAACACCAAATGTCAAAAGACGGCATCAAAACGTTAAACTCATAAGACTACATGTAAAACATGGGTAATGGGTGCCGGCATAGGACGGTTAGCTTCCTTATTTGTAGCAAACGGCGGGGTTATCCGGATTGCGTACAATTCTCTTTCTTCTCCGATTACGAAGTGGCCTCGAAAAAAATATGTTTTGTATAATGGCCTCGACTGCAAAAACAAGGACAAGTAACACATACATGTAGATGAATATACATAGAGATAAGTGTAGTTTGTGTTTTGTTACGGGTAAGCAACAAACAGCACGTGCTTTTATCGTACATGTAATGCGCGTCAGCACATTTCATGCGATAAATACACTTGCTGTGTGTTGCATACCCGTAACAAAACACAAATTATGATATTTGGTAAACATGTTCCCCGCGAGGGGTTTGACAGTAAGTGTTTTGAATATGTTTCCCTGACACGTTCGCCATTGCACTTTCTATATAGACATAACCTCAGACAGTGCATGTATTTTAGTAATTTTTTTTCATTTTCGTGCATGACCTTCGACAGCGGGTGCGGCCAGCCAAACCGGGAATGCTTACTTTTCCCGGGCACCTGGTCCCACCGATGTTCAAGTTTGTGCTCTATTGTGAGTGCTGTTGAGAGTATGTCAGGATCTTGTTTAACTCATGTATATATATGCACGACAATTGTCATTTTCATTTTATTTCTTATATCGCGTTTTTCCATGCAGGTAAAATTAAAGTCACCTTGGGTTCAGTTTGCAGGTTAGAAGAACAGTCGCAGCATGTTTCTTTAGAGCTTATAATGCATTATGACATCAAGGACGTTTACATTCCGGAATGCAACACGTTTATTTCAATAGTTTCATTACAGAGAATTACATTTGTTATGTATATATAAATGGATATCAACAGAATAATGGCGCAAGAATAACAGTCCGTGCTATTCTGACTCAATCGAGTTAAGGCATGTTATAACGTGAGGAGTATGACCAACATACAGAGAGGACAAGCGGTCAGGGCATTACCTTTCCTAACGTCGTATCATAAGAGTACTGTTGTCACAAGCAGTCTTACGAGGTTTGTTCGAAAATTTTGTATATGACCGCAATATCTTAGAAATGCGCGACAGCAATTTTCTCACCATAGATCCATGAGGTATATTGCAATTAATCCTTTGCCTATCTGGAGAATTGAAAAATAATGCCATCTATAATATTATCTTAATTCATATGTTGTGACGTTGTACAGGCGAATAATGAAAATGAAACGGGCACCTACATTAAGAAAAAATAACAACCAACATTTAGATTCTATATATTCATAAGGTATTACTGTAACATATATTATTTGTATCTTTCATCTTCCTGCGAAATGATGATTTGCATCCATAGTTTTCTTGTCCTCTTTGACGCCAAAGTAGGTCACTAAATTTTCAAACGTCAGAAGTTACAAAAACACGTAACAAACGTCACGGCATGATACATTTCCTGTCATGCTTCCAACTCAAAGTAGGTGCGTAAGTTTGAAGGAGATCCGGCCTTCGGCCTCAATACCCCACAAATGTACATAGCAGATGCTCGTCGGCTCCGGGTGCACATGAGCTCTTCTCTTATATTGTGCTTTGCATTTTCGCATATTCTCTTTGCTTATTCTTATTACGACTCATACTATTTTCAGTCCATGCCATTGCAGTAACTATGACGGTTACCAGGTGTCCTACTTTGACGCCGAAGTGAGTCAGTAAGAGTAAAGGATTCACGGCTTGATTCCTTTGTAATAGGATTTGTTCCTGTCACATTTCCAACTCAAAGTAGATGTTTAAAAATGTAGGAGATCCGGCATTCGGTCTCACCATCCCACATATTTACGCAACTATTTTAGATATTGTTTTCATTTTCGTGCATGAACATCGACGGCTGGTGCGGCTAGCCAAACAGGGGTATCCGATGCTTACTCCACCCGGGCACCTGGTAGCACCTCTAGCTTGCTAGGAATCCGTCGATGCTCAATTTTGTGCTCTATTGTGAGTCCTGTTGAGATTATCGTCAGGATCTTCTTTAACTAGTTTTGGTAGGAAGTATGACAGGAACAAATCCCTTAACTTATATAATCAATCCTGTCGGTACGTGTGTTTTCTGTGTAGAATAGTCAACAGTTTCAATTTGAAGTCTGTCATTTGTTGCAATGTTGATGGCACTATCTGCTCTTCACTACGATGTTTTGTCCTGCGTGAAATATTTTTCTCATCTTCATCTAGCCACAAAAACGGTCAACGGCACTTGGATATTTAGTTGGTTGGCCGCAGTGCTTTGTATATTACAAATCCGGGATCCAAATTCAGGATATGGCCAGCACGAATCGGTAAGTGTTACAGGGGATTGCTGACTATGTCTCTAATACAGCAAAATTAAACGATTGGTAATCATATTTTACCTTGTTAAGTTCCACTTGCCTCTATTCTAACTTCTGATACCGGGGCTTATGTGAAAACCCCTAGTTTTTGAATGATGCAGCGATAGAAATTTAAAGTTTGAGAAGTTTGGGGCTTCTTTTCAATCCGACTTAATTGGATATTACTTGTATTTCTTAAATAATGCGGAAGGGTTCCAGCTCTATACCTTCTTGAAGAAAATTTCAAACCAATTCAAACCAAGAAAATTTCAAACCAAGGAACACAGCGCGTTTTAACAGCGCCACCTTCAATACGATCCATACTGACACTTGACTCTGGAGATTGTACATTAAATTAATATAATATATCCCAAGACGTGATCAGGGACAAGGAAATCCGTCCCTCGTGTCCAGGATTTGATTGCACCACGACGAGGTTTGCCGAGTCGCTGGCAAAAGCAAATCCTGTGCACGAGGGTTAGATTTCAGTGTCCCTGATCACATATGGGGAGTTATTGTTTTTCTCCCACTGTCTAAAAGCGCTCGAACGAAATTTTATGTATTCTTTTTCATATTTTAATCGGCTAACACAGCAATCATGTATGACGTCACAATTGACGTTACAGTCAAAAGGCACGTGAAAATGTTATCTTACCCCATATAGGGGTAAGACAAGAATATCCCTTCCCAGCGTTTCCATGGATATCTCAGTCCAAAGTGGGAGAAAGTGTTGTCCTTTGTGTTTCTATGGTGCTGCATTCTTGTCTCTGTTAGCTCTGCCATTTTTGTTCTTTTCTCGCTATTTTAACTTTTGGGGTCAATCCCCTATCTTTGTCTGTGTATGCCTATACAAATTTTAGACTTCACTGAGTATAATACAAGATCGGACTTTGCAATGAATTAAAGAAGATCCTGACGATAATCTCAACAGCACTCACAATAGAGCACCAAATTTAGCATCGACGGACCCCTAGCAAGCTAGAGGTTAGACCAGGTGCCGGGGAGGAGTAAGCATCCCCTGTATGGCTAGCTGCACCCGCCGTCGATGTTCCTTATAAGAATAATATCTAAATTGCATGCACTGTCTGAGGTTATATCTATATTTACAAACCTTCAAATGTGATTCTTTTGTTATTCATTGGTCATTTTATTTCATAAAGACCGCGGACGATTCTAAATATACGAGGTTTTATGAACGTTCATTGAAGTGTGGAGGTCAATTAAAAACAATGACGGGCGGAGAAAAGAAAATTATTTCAGTCGCGGGTGTGAATTGTTTTGATTATTAAGAGTATTCGGCCATAGTTTAGATAATATTGTGTTTCAAGTCCGCGAAAGAATCCTTTAATAAGAAATGTGAGCAGGTTCTTCTATCCCTAAAGCTCAAAAATGCCATCTTAAATCAATCTAGATCCCCATAGCGATTCTTGAAGACCAATTATTCTAAATGCTCTCCAAATAAATGTATATTGAGGAACTTGATGGACAAAATAAAGAAATATTGTCCTTACTTGATTAGAAAACCTTTCTTTAAATTTAATTACCTATTCAAAAACCTTAATGGAAAAAGAACTCATTCTTAAACTGTTATTTTCTTCTCTGACCTAAAACAGGGTAGTGATCTCTCGAGGGTACCTTTCAGAAAATATCGGGATGTACAACAAGCTATTTTACTACTATGGCCTGATAATCGTTACCGTCCATCCGATAATTTGCATGGTCAGTTTTATTTTGAAAAGCAGGGGTGTATTAAATGTTTAGATATTTATTTTTCTGAAAATTTAAGAAAATCTGCGGTTTGTAAGTCGGATAAAGACCTCGTTGAGGTCTGTATGAAGTTTAGATGCCCTCGGAGAGAACAGGGTGGTGTTTAAAGACCTCGGCCTTCGGCCTCGGTCTTTAAACAATACCCTGATCTCTCCTTGGGCATCTAACCTTCATAAAGACCTCAACTCGGTCTTTATCCTATACAGAAAGGGCAATGCAACCATTTCAGGGGAAATATTCAAAACACTTACTGTCCAACCCCTCGCGGAGAACTTTTTAACGAGTTCCACACGGCAAAGAGTATTAGTGTGACACAAATGTGTAAAATAAGATCCTGACGATAATCTCAACAGCACTCACAATAAGGCTCCAAATTGAGCATGGTGAATGAATAATAACAAAGTCCAATAATATAAAATTCTTATACACCTTGCAGTTTATTCAAATAAATTCTCTGTTCTGAAAAAAAATTCGATCCTTTAACGATCAAAAACAAAGACCAATCGCATAAAATCCATGTACTGTTTTTTTTTTCTTGCAGTTTATTCAAATCAATTCTCCTTTCTGAAAAATAGAAGATTTTTTTAAAATTCTAACGTTGGAAAAAAAAAGAAAAAAATAATCCGTACACTTCATTATTTGCATTTTGTTCAAATCAATTCTTTTTTCTGAAAAAAGAAAGATATGAAAAAAATATACGTCATTTACGATCATTTTAACTTTCTTCTCTAGTATATACTCGATTGTTACATTATATCATTTCATCGCGATAAGCTCTATATAAATTGTTCTATTATATATAAAAGAAAAATGCGGCAGCTATTGGTACATTTTAGCTATACAACCTATCGTGGTCACGACATTTGTATTATTGATGAAATTACATTTCCCAGGAAGGGTTTATATTGTTTATTTTTGAAAAACGCTCGTTTCGATAGTAGTACACAATTTTTTGTGGTGCTGTGCAGTTCAGTAAAGTCTTTTTTGAGATATTTTCCCAATTTTGAATATCAAGAGCATCCATTACATTTCTACATATATTCACAGTATGCAGATAAAAAAGTATCATTCGTATATTCTGAGCATATCAGCCGAGTAACGATAAAATGGAAATAAAACGGTGAATCATTTCAAGTGTAAAGTCTTTTTTTATGTACAAATTCTTTATTACTGTTTGTCATACTGCAAATAGGTTCCTACGAATCCCATTGTTTGTTTAGCCGTAATTACACATGTATGAGACTATTTTACCAGTCTGCAGCCGTTAATATGGAACTTTGTGACGTCACGGATGTCGTATTTTTTCCTGACGTCATAGCGAGCATTTCCCGTAAAAACTTTCAAACGTTTTGAATTTCCCTCTCGCGTCAGATCCTTATATTTTTCTGCTATACTGAATTTCTTTGGTGGTTTATTCATTTTGAATAAACCATTTACGGGTACGATCATTTTAATGGTGAAAAAAATTTAATCCATTAACAAATAAAAAAGTAAGATATTGTACTGTTGAAATTACATTTTCTGCAGTATGACAAAAATGGTATTACGGTTCCAGACTGGTAATATGGTCTGATATACCTTGTCTGAACTTCGACATTGGCATGGGAAATATATATAGATTTCAGACAAGGTATATCAGACGATATTACCTGTCTGAAACCGTAATAATGTATCATAATATTACAGCGTATTATTATGTTCAAATTCAAATTCCAAATGAACTGGTCAAAACAATTTGAAATCATATAAAGACAGTTGTTATACAATTTAATTTTGAAATGACTGCAAATATTGGTTGAAACACGATCACCTTCTAGAAATATTCAAGTAAATGGTAACTTGATCTGGAGAAAGAGTCTCAGGTTAATAGACAGTTTCCATCATACCTCGGCGTCAATACATCATAAAAGTAAAAAGACGATAATTTCCATTTAATCTGATATTAAGAAAATTAAATTCTCCGAGGGTTGCATATTGATCATATCGGCTTTTTCGGAGAAATGGAGAACACAGCAAATTTTAACTCAATTATAAAATAACTTCACAGAGAAAGGAAGAAACCTGTGTAATGGTGGCAGGAATGCTATACCAATGATAGAAATCGCTAACATTTATTGCCATGAAATCCGGATCGCCGTGCTGAAGATCTCCCCAGTTCTTGTAAATAAGATGTGATTCATCATGCGGTCTCTTTCCTTGTTTCACAACAACCCTTAAAGAATTTGCTTGAAAATCACCTGGAAAAGGAATTAAGCCTTATAAAAGTTTAACAATTGCTCAGTTACTGATTGAGGGGGGGGGGGGGGGGGGTGGCAGACAGACTTGGCAAAAGATATCGACTTCGGAATTTGTAAAACAAAAAACAATTTTATACTTTATATATATTTTTGGAAGCTAAAAAATTATAGAATTTTCATACGTCTTGATTAAGCCGAGAAACCGAAAATGTATAAATATTTTCTTTAGTTCCGTTAAATACAGGTTTTTCCTGTATATAGACGCCCCCCCCCCAAAAAAAAAATCCAGCCCAATCTGCATTAGATTTAAAGAAGAAAATAGTAATCAGGTTTTTAGAGCGCAATTTGTAGCAAAAAATATGTTCCCTCTGGCAAATCTTCCTTATCATCAAAACACTTTAAACCGATATTCCAATTACCCAAAATGTAGAACACGAAAAAAGTGTTCATTTTAATGGGCTTAAGAAGAAACGTGAAAAGATAAAAGAAAATACTTTTTGTCACTTTACTAACCTAAATATTCCTCAACAGAAAATTGTTTTTCAGGGGTATCAATCCTAGCCAATGCCCCGCCGTGTTCTGCGCATTTTGCAGATTTCTCGATGTATGCACTGTTGTCTGGTAGATATAATCTCAGACAGCTGTATGATGACGGCAAAAAATTATACGTAGATGGACATCTTACTGAAAAAAAAAATGGGAAAGATATGGTTTCACTTACTCATTTTTGACAAAATTAATATATTTTTGTAAACTTGCTGTGACTCAAACGGTCAAAATGCATGTGAAATTTGAAGATTTACTGCAGTCAAAAGCATACTTCTTCAAGAAGGTATAGAGTTTGAACTCTTGGAAATACGCATTATTACTTAAATCACATTTCCAGTTCTTCAAATTCCCTTTCAATTTTGAATATTGTTATACAAAAAAATAATTATAAAAGCCATATTCTCATTGTCCCTGAGTGCTTTGTTTTTCGGATAGTCAACTCTTGACAATAATAAAATCGCCAAGCGATATAAATCTCCTACCGACATAAATCGATGTCATGCAACTCTGCTTAAAACGCTTCAATTGACATGAACTCAACTTGACCTATACTTACTGACAGTAAATGTTTTAAGTAAATTATCCCTGACATAGTCACCATAGCACTCTCCATACAGGATCCTAACACAGTGCATCTTTTGTTGATATTGTATTTATTTTCGTATGTGAACAGGTGCGGCTAGCCAAACAGGGGATACTTACTCCTCCCGAACAGTCATCTAGTCTCACGTCTAGCTTGCTAGGGTTCCGTCGATGCTCAAATTGGTGCTCTATTGTGAGTGCTGTTGAGATTGTCGTCAGTATCTTCTTTATATTATTTACTCCAAAAGAAGAAGTCCCTCACAAAAATCAATTCAATGTTTATATTAGAAAAGGTCTGGAAAACTGGAATTTTTCTAAGTAAAAGGGCCATATGTTTTGTAAAAAATATGTCAACCAAATCAAAATTTAAATTTCATCTGTATCACGCTACAGTATATTCATAGAGGAAAAACTCAGTCAAGAAAAGTCCGGAAAACTGACAATTTCATGAAATTTGTTATGTCCAAGAGCAATAACTCTTGTAAATCTCTGTCAGTCCAACATAAACTCAAACTCAATCTGCATATACTAAAAATGAATTCAATATATGCAGCAACAGCGATAAAAAGTCCTGAAAACTGAAGTGTGACAGACGAACGGAAAAACATGTCGGGAACTATCAGTCCCCTCTGGCGAGTAGGTACGGGAGTAATAAACACTTGAATATACGGCTAATACTAGTGGAGATGTTGCGGCTGCTGCTGCTGCTGACGACGACGACGACGACGTCGACGACGATTATGATGATGATGATGATGATGATGATGATGATGATGATTTACTGTTTTGATTATTATGCTGAACATACCTTCCATTTTGAAGTATTTCCATCCAACAGAAGATGTCAAATTATAGAAAAGGTCCCCATCATGCAGATTGCACAACATTTCAAACTCGTTATAGAAGAAGAAGGTACAGCGTTTCAGCAAACATTCTAATGCACATTCGGTTTTGTCTATGTTTTCCCATATGAAAAAAGGAAATTGGTCAGTCAGGTCATGGTACTGGTAGTCCTCTGTAGCTAACCCGTGACGTTGAATTTGTACCATCACTGATACCCTTATTACAATGACCAATAACACAATACTAATAAGCATCATCGTCGGCTAAGTTATATTGTCTTTCTTTTTTAGAAGTCAAGACTTTTGTCTCTCTTTCTTTCGGCGATAGGAGCACGTGTACTAACGATTAAGTGCTGACGTTTCTACTTTTATATGCATGGGTAGAATAATGTAGGTATGATGCCATGACGAAAAATAAGCGAGTCTGTAATTGGTTATAAGAGAAATGTTATTTTGAAATAGCTTTAGATTCTGAAAAGGCTCTACGATTGAAACTTTTTAATAGTCATGAAGAGAATATTGAGAAAACATATATCATATTGATACATTTTCCACGTGTTTATCGTTTACAAAAAAAGTATATAGAACAAAACATTCATCCGTTCAAATACATGTTACTATTATGAATTGGTGGATGTTTTCTATAGACATGAATATGTAGAGGTACACTGCATTTCATGTATATACAGGGTGAGATATGGGAGCAGAAATAAAAAAAACCTACCATATGAAGAGAAGTGAACTCCCTGCGAAGGAGTGACATCAGGTGCCCAGGAAGAGTGAGCATCTCCTGCTTCAATGTAACACCCGCCACTTCGATTCGGTACAAAGGACACAATCGGTAACTCCCACAAAGGAAGACAAACGTATAAATTGGTATGTCATGTTTGAGTGATCAACCATTCGGAGATAAGACTGATGTGGCAATTGTTTATTTCAGACAATGTAGATGTCTGAAAGACATCACACATTGATACAATTTGTTTTGAAAATAGCAATTGACTATCAATCAAAACTACATTGAGAATAAGTGTCCTCATATGTGCTTTTTTAAGGGTATGCAACACACAGCAAATGCATTTATCGTACATATAATGTGCGTTGGGGATGTTTTTAGTATTTTGGCTTTGGATGCTGCAACCGAGACTTGAGGGGATCCCCTCCTTTCATGTATGTGAAAAGCAGAACAAATAATGATTCAGCGTTTAGTCAAAGATCAATCAAGCCCTAATCCGTCGTCACATATATAGAATTGTTATCTTATTTCTATTCCCAAGAAAAAATAAATATTCTATAAAATGAAAATCATATTACATGAGAACGACGTTGCGGGATTTAGACAGTTCAGACTAAAAAGATATTGAATAAGAATGATATAAAAAGCAACCCATTTTAATAATTCAGTTCAAACCAATATGAGCATGATTTATGAATTATGAAATAAAAGCAGAAGAAAAGCAAATGACTTCATAGGTCGAAGATTAAACTATGTTTTCCTTCATGATCAAATCTGAAATACATATAACTATAATTGGGTAAAGAGCAAATACAAAACCAGCAACCAGAATTTAAAAAATTGCAATTGAAGGGATTATAAAAGCTACAATGTAAATAAACACACAAAAGTATCCAAAACAAAACAAATATAAAAGCGAGATTAGAAAAAGGCACATTTTTGTGTCGCCTGCGAAGCATTCGGACACTTAGGGATCACTTTGTCAGTCTGTCCGTCTGTCCGTCCGTCAGTCCGTCAATCCGTCTGTCTGTCTGTCACACCTTGGGTGTCACAGCCCATAAGTTTTGATTGGTAAGTGATAGGACTTTGATATTTCACATGTGTATTCCTTGTGATAAGACCTTTCTACACATGCCATAATTTTTGACCTAGTGACCTTGACCTACATATTTGACCAACTTTTCAAAAAAATTAAGAATGGATATATCTTTTGATTGGTAAGGGTTAGGACTTTGATATTCCACATGTCCAATCCTTGTGGCAAGACCTTTCTACACATACCATAATTTTTGACCTTGTGACCTTGACCTAGATATTTGACCTACTTTTGAAAAAAAGATAAGATTCACTATATATTTTGATTGGTAAGTGATAGGGCTTTGATATTTTACATGTGTATTCCTTGTTACAACGCCTTTATACACATTCAATAATTTTTTACCTATTGAACTTGACCTCCATATTTGACCTATTTTTCAAAAAAATTAAGATTGTATATATCTTTTGATTGGTAAGTGATAGGGCTTTGATATTTCACATGTGTATTCCTTGTGACAAGACCTTTCTACACAGACCATAATATTTGACCTTGTGACCTTGACCTAGACATTTGACCTACTTTTCAAGAAAAGTCAAATTGGCTATATCTTTTGATTGGTAGGTGATAGGGCTTTGCTATTTCACATGTATTTTCCTTGTAACAATGCATTTCTACACATACCATTATTATTTACCTTTTGACCTTGACCTAACTATTTGACCTTCTTTCCTAAGAAATTAAGGTTGTATATATCTTTTAATAGCTATTCTCTGTAAGCATTTGCACTTTTATGAAAAACGCATGGCACGGCATGTCTCAGATTTTGATAAAATTTGTACATAAGGTTGGGTCTGACCCAAAAGTAAAAACTTATTAAAAATTTTCTTAATATCACATCCGGTTGCTATGGAAACGGACTTTGAATATTGAAAAAATGCATTTTTGGGCGTTTTTGAAGTCACATACATAATTTATGCAGCATAATCTAAAACAAACACTAATGAATTATCAGTACCCTATCATTGCTCTTTCAAGTTTAAGTAATAATAATGTTGGGTTTATGGTCTTATCTATATGTTTCCATAGCAACAACACAGGTACCCTATCAAAATAGTATTTTGGGCATTTTTTCAAAATTCAACGATAAATTACTTACATTTTTGAGTTTTTCATGCAAATAAAACATTAGCATTTACATTGGGACAAAGTTTCTGTTCGTTGCTATGGCAACATGACCTCAAATCGCAAAAATGAAAGCAATTTTGGACAATATTTAGAGTCCTTTTTTTACTAGATCATTGAATTTTAATTCAAAGTGATGAAAACTAATTAATGTATTTAAGTAGATCTTTCATTACACGAAAGAAAATTTTTTAAAAATGTTCAGGAAATAGCCCGTTGCTATGGGAACGATTGTGTAAAATTGCACACAGACCCAATTTGAGTCCTTGGATACGGGCATCAAAAGTTATGTAATCTGAATTTTTTCTAATCTAAAATAAAGTTTAGACTTTGCTTTATCTAATATGTAAAAAAGGTTGTATAAGCATGTTTCGTTCTTTGAGGAAAAGACTTCAAAAAACAACAAAAAGTGCTTATTTTTGTTATGTATGGCCAAATTACTATAGCAACCATTAATTATTTGAAACATTTTTATTATATTTTGATAGAGGATTACTTGATCTTTATTGTTATTAAATTTGAACTTCCTGGGATTAATAATTACTGTTTTATGAAAATAATGAAAAATGGTTGCCATGGTAATATATGTTCCCCATAGCTTTTTCACGGTTTTTGAAAGAGCTCTTTGTGTTGAATATTTCCCAACAATTTTTATCTGTTCATCATGATGCAAAATTTTTTAAAAATGACTCTGAAGTTGCAAAATAAGTAATATTAAAGACCATAGTTACCGTTGCCAAGGTAACTTATGTACATAGCAACGAGTGGGTTTATCTTGAATTTGCTCATTTTATAAAATAAATCCTATTTCCTTATTATATACCCATCAAGAGTGAAGAAAAATTGGAAAATACAAACAGCATTTTGAAATCAATATATCAAAATTAGCTAATTATGTTGTCATGATAACCAGCCTTTTTACAATATCAGACACTACTAGTGAGCTTATTTAAAATTTTATGTCCTAATCTTTAGGATGCATAAAAAATCTTCCATTGATGTCACATATAGACCAAATTATAGAGCTTCAAATTAGCTCAATTTTGCCAATTTTTTAACTTTAAAGGCCGTTGCCATGGTAACCAGATGACCTAGAATTAATTTTTTTGTCAAATTTTCCATTTTTCATTGGTCCCTACTTAGGTGTGAAATTTCATGAAAATCGGAGACCATGCGTGCCGAAATTGTTTAAATGCTTACAGAGAATTGCTATTAATTGGTAAGTGATAGGTCTTTAATATTTCTTATAATGAGACCTTTTCATTACCAATTTTTACATAGTGATCTTGGCCTAGATGATTGACACTATTTTCTGAAAATTTGAGAATGACCATATCTTTTAATTTGTAATTAAGAGGTGTGATATGTCAAATGAATTTCATTTGACAAAACTTTTCTACTGTTACCAATAATTTTCATCCACTTTCTAGAATAATAATTAAGCCGCTTCGCAGGCAACACAAGCATTCCTTGGATTGCTATTTTTTCAATAAGCGATGACTATATGTATAAAACACCACAAAAATAACCAAAACAACTCTTATCTAAAAGGGAGATTACAATATGTGCAAATATTTCAATGATGACTACATGTTAAAAACACCACAAAATAGCCAGAACAAAAATATTCATAAAAGGGATATCTAAAAATGTGCAAATATTTCAATACGCGATGACTATATGTATAAAACACTACAAAAATAACCAAAACAAATCAAATGTAAAAGTGAAATCAGAAAAGGCAAATAAGTGATGACTACATGTATAAAACACAATGCATTATTAAGGTGTATGTACATATATCCGTATCATAATTCAATAAGAAGACATCTATTCCAATGAGAAGTTTTACATGTTTTTAATTCCAGATAACAGGCAAGGTTAATGCAGAGAGGGTCCAGAGTTGTTTCCCTGAAAAAGTCCTACATCAAGGATACTTCTATTTTAAATTAAAGGCTGATCGGTTTGAATCGAATTCATAAAGTGCTGATGCTGTTTTCATCCCCATCAAATTAAATCTGAAATATTTCCAAGAAAGTCGCATTAAGTCCAACCTCAGTTGAATTATAGGGCAGGCACTTGTACCTTTTACTAACACATGAGATAAGAAATTCAAACTGAACATTTCAGACTGAGCACAAATGAATAAAATTACATTTAAATGATTTCTTTTCAAAATATTTTTTTCAAAATGAAATCATAAGTTTCTCATTATTTCCAAAAAAAAAAGAAAGAAAATAAAAAGATTTTTTCGATGTTCATTAAAGTATAGGCTTAGCTTTTCAGACCAAGTCTTTGAAACGCGTCTAGATTTTCTTTTTTTCGAGAAACGAATCCTACAATATCAAAGCTTTTGTCTTCATAATAAAATAAGTTGTATGAAATGTTTCTAATTATACCCAACAATGGTATTGTGGGGTCCATTGTTTGCCTTGGTTTCCTTGACCAGACCAAGTCTTTGAATGAACTCTACTTTTTCTTCGTTTGTCATCTCAGAATTATTTTGCCTGTTACGAGGTGCGGTTGCTACATGTGCATGTGGTCTGGAAGGAAACTCCATCTTTTTTCCTATCCGATTATCCTTGATCTTACGTTCTTGTAACGGTATTTTAAAACATCCGAATTTCACGTTTAAAGCTTTAATCGTTAGTACACTGATTTCCAATTTGATACATCCGGATAAAGACGATTTTGTGTACTCCATGTTATACAAATCGATGCAGACACTTCCATATTCCTCTATGCCTGGAATCCCTGCACAAATTGGCGGTGGGTTCCTAGCTTGAAAATAAAAAAAGTACCTTCATTGTATGAATGTTATATTCCTCTATGC